>CM068302.1:46154729-46602442 GCA_034768395.1 Linum lewisii
ATAAGCCGTACGGTGAGCCCATAGTACATGATCAAGCTCCTCGACCCATACGCCCTTACAGCCATCCACTCTTTTCTTTAATCCTTGTAGAATAAGCTTATTAGCCGCCTCTGCTTGTCCATTAGCTTGTGGGTAGGCGACCGAAGCGAATCTCAGATTTATCCTCAGGTCATCACAAAATTCTTTAAAGACCTGTGAGTCAAACTGAGTTCCATGGTCACATATAATACTTTCTGGTATACCAAATCTGGTGACGATACTTTTAAATGCAAACTTCTGTATCTGCTTGGCAGTGATACTTGCCACCGCTTCTGCCTCAACCCACTTGGTGAAATAATCAACCGCCACGATGAGGAATTTCCTTTTCCCGGAAGCTTCCGGAAATGGGCCTAGGATATCCATCCCCCACCTCGCGAATGGCCACGGGCTGACATTCGCCTGGAGCGCTGTTGCTGGCAACTTGTGATAACTTGCAAATTCCTGACATTTGTGGCATTTCTTCACCAGGTCGCCAGCCTCCTTTCTCATTGTTGGCCAATAGAAGCCCTGGTATATTAAGTTCCTTTCCAAACTTCTTGTTCCCAAGTGAGTACCACATACTCCTGAATGTACTTCCTCTAGGGCCCAAGCTGCATCATCCTCTCCCAGGCATCGCAAGTATGGACCCATAGCTGATTTTCGATACAGCTCTCCCCCTATTATAGTACACCTCCCTGCTTTTCGCCGGAGCTTGGTCGCTTCTAACGGGTCACTTGGTACAGTGTCGTTATCCAAGTATTGAATAATAGGCGTCCGCCAGTCGCTTTTCCCAATTCCGTTAATCACGTGAAAACACTGCTTCCTCCTTGTTTCTTTTTCCACTGTGACCATTCGCCCTTCTTCAAAATCGGTCGCCGTTGCTAGTTTCGATAATGCATCCGCGTGGCAATTCTCCTCCCTAGCAATCTGGGATATAACCACCTTCTTGAATTCTGATGTAAGCAGTTTTACCTCATCGAAATAAGGGAGGAGCGACTCCTCCTTTACCTCAAAGCTCCCATTAACTTGGTTGACTACTATCGCCGAGTCTGAGAAAACTCTGATGTTAGTAACTCCCATACTCTTAGCGATTCGCAAGCCAGCCTCTAATGCCCCGTACTCAGCTGCATTGTTGGTTTGATTGGTTGCGAATCGCAATGCGACCTCGTGGAGGATCCCCCCAGGAGACCTTAGGACTATCCCTGCGCCTGACCCTCCTTTACTCGAGGCGCCATCTGTGAATAACGTCCATTCATCGCCTTCCTCGGTATCTTCTTGTACTGCACCTTCGACTACAAAGTCAGCAAGGACTTGGGCCTTGATCGCCGTTCGCGGTTGGTATCGAATGTCATACTTGCTTAGCTCGATCGCCCACTTAGCTAATCGCCCTGCCATGCTCATAGATCTTAACGCATTCTTAATCGGAAGATTCGTGAGCACATGTATCGTGTGTGCCTGAAAATATGGTCGCAACTTTCTGGCCGCGCAGACCACAGCGTATGCCATTTTTTCTATCGCCGGGTACCTTGTTTCAGCATCGACCAAGGTTTTACTTGTATAAAAAACAGGGTGTTCGGCTTTGTCCTCTCTTCGAACTAAGACCGCACTAACTGCCTTTGGAGAGATCGCGATATAGAGAAATAAATCTTCATTTGATTTCGGAGATGCAAGTACAGGAGGGGTAATTAAAAACTGCTTTAGCTCTTCAAAAGCCTTGTTACATTTATCATTCCATGCAAACTTTGATGCATTCTTTAAAGTCGCAAAGAACGGAGCGCATCGGTCGGCGATCCTGGGAATGAATCGATTGATTGCCGTCAGTCTTCCAGATAGAACCTGAACCTCCTTCACAGTCTTTGGAGGGGCCATCGCTGTAATCGCCGCGATCTGCGCTGGATTAGCTTCAATTCCTCTCCTGGTTATGAGGTATCCTAGGAACTTTCCTGATGTTGCCCCAAACACGCACTTCAAAGGGTTCAACCTAAGCGAATACTCCTGTAGTGTATTGAAGGTTTCCCTTAAGTCGCCAAGATGGTCACTAGATCTCTTACTTTTGACCAGCAGATCATCCACATACGCCTCCAAGTTTCGGCCGAGCTGCTTGACAAAGACTTTGTCGATCATTCTCTGGTAAATCGCGCCAGCATTCTTGAGCCCGAATGGCATCACTCGATAGCAGTAGTTCGCCGTGGGTGTCATGAAAGCCGTTTTCTCTTGATCTTGCTTGCTTAAAGGTATTTGATGATATCCCGAGAACATGTCCAGAAAGGACAGCATTTCATTGTTCGCCGTTGCGTCTACCAGCTGCTCTATGTTGGGCAAGGGGTACGGATCCTTGGGGTAAGCATCGTTAAGGTTGGTGAAGTCGACGCACATTCGCCATGCTCCTGACGATTTCTTGACAAGAACTACATTAGCCAACCACTCAGGATACTGTACCTCTTTGATAAACCCTGCCTTCAAAAGTTTGTCCACTTCATTTGCCACCGCCTGCTGCCTTTCTCTGCAGATGTTCCGCTGCTTTTGCTGGACTGGGCGACTCCCGGGCTCGATCGCTAGAGAGTGTTTGATGATGTCTGGAGCAATTCCTGGCATGTCGCTTGGTGACCATGCGAACAGGTGCGAGAAATCTTGGAGCAACTTGACCAACTCCTGTTTCTTGTTATCGCTCAGGTAGGATGAAACTCGAACTGTCTTACTTTCATCTTCTTCGAACAGCGGTATTGGGACGTCCGATTCTGCTGGAGCGACTCTTTCTCCTTCATTCTCCGCCTCCAAGCTTATGGTGAGGCACGTGCTTTTAGTCGCCGCCCTGTAACACCTTCTGGCGATGTCCGGGTGTCCCCAGGCGAAACCTATCCCTTCATTAGTAGCAAACTTCAGTACTTGGTGCACTGGGGAGGAGATCGTTTGGAAGGCGGCGAGTGCAGGTCGCCCTAGGATCATGTTGTACGTGGATTGACAATCCATGACATGGAAGTCGATGGATCGGGTGACCTGCAAGTCTCCATCCCCAATGGTTATTGCCATCGTGGCTATCCCCTTGATGGGAACTGTGTGTCCTGAAAATCCTGAGATGGTAGTTTTTGTCTGCCTGAGCAAGCTAGCTGGCAGGTTCATCTTTTTGTACAGCTCCCAGAAAATAATGTCCGCAGAGCTTCCTTCGTCAACCATCACTCGCTCCACTCGGCTATTGTGTGTGATTACTTGAATCACCATCGCCTCCAAACTTGGGCCTCCTACCCTGGCCATGTCTTCTTCCGAGAATCCCAACGTTGGGCGACTGACTTGGTCTATCATCATCACCTCCTTTGTTTCCTCCTTTTTGACTTTCTTTGTCGGGCAACTTTCCCCACCTAAAATGGTTTGATAAACGTGGTTTACCTCAGGTCGAGGCTTTTTCTTGCTATCTTCATTGTCCATAGGCTCCTTAAGTCGGTGAAAACATCACCCTTCTTGTCTTGTGATTCTCCTTGTCCTCGGCGATCATCTTCTTGCGGCTTGTTTTTCCGCTTTGAGCTGACAATGAAATCCCTGAGACGTCCTTCGTTTATCCACCTTTCGATTTCATTTTTCAATTCCCTATCAGTCTTCAGTGGTATGCCCATGAGAGTCATGGAAATCGCAAAACTTTTGGCGACTTCGCTGATCCGCCGGGGTGAACATTGGCCCCGGCCAGTTGATGGGGTGTCCCTTATGCTGCAGTACAGCAGAATCTTTCTTCGCGATTCTGAGAGGGGTGTATAATCTGCCCTCTCCTCTTGATATCCTCTCTCCTGATAACCCCTATGCTCCCCTGGGTATCCTTTCTCTTGGTAACGCCTTTGCTCCCCTGGGCGATATTTCCCGTATGGCCGTGTCTCGGAGGGCTGCCCTTTGGCCTGCTTGTTCCCTATAACGGGCTTTTCTTCCATCTTCGCCGCTCCATGTAAAGGTTCTGCTAACTGCTCCTCAATCAAAATAATTTTGTGTACTCTGGTTTCCAAGTCGGATAGCGACTTCGGAGCCACCTGTAGCAGCGACTCTCGCAGCCTGCCGTTATGAGTCGACTGGAATAAACTTGCCGCAGCGATTTCATGATCTACCCTCTTGATGGATTGGACGACCCCAGTCCATTCATCAAAGAATTCCTTCAGCGACTGGTTCGGCTTTTGCCTCAAGCTCACCAGCGCTTGCAACGAGACCGTCCTTGTTTTCTTGCACTCATACTTCTGTGAGAAGATCCTCGCAAAGCCCTCCCACGATGTTATGATGCCCTCTGGTAGATTCATGTACCACTCCCTGGCTCGCCCTCCCAATGTCGCCGGAAAAGCTCTGCAATATGCGGCGTCGCCGGCCTGCTGCATTTGCATGGCGATCTGGAAGGCTTGCAAATGCTCGTCTGGGTCGCCAGTACCTACATACCTATCTAGGTTGGGCGGAACCAACCCCTTAGGTAGTGGCTCGGCGAGTATCGCCCTGGACAGAGGTTGGCGAACCGCCATCTGTGCAGGGGAGATTTGAGTAGCAGGGAGGAATTGCTGTAACGCTTCCAAATGGGAGTCCTGTGGCGATTGCCTGTCCTGAGTGTTGGCCCTGAGAACTTGAGCTTGCTGAGCGATCACCGTTTTCAACATCTGTGTGAGCTCAGCATTCTGTTGCTCAAGGGATCGAAATCGCTGCTCCAACAGCTCATAGGCATCGCCGGTCGGAATAGTACTCTGGGACTCCGAGTCGCCCTCGAATTCGCGCTCCATGTTTCTTGTGAGGTTTGGGTCTGCTCGAGAACCTGGGTTGACGTACTTGACGGGTGTTACTCCATCTCCTCTTTCGCCATCCTCGCCCATCAGAGTGGGCATCGCTGATGAAGCCATTCGCCTCGAAAAAGTCGCCTGACCGTCCCCCTATCTGGCGCGCCAATTGTTCCAGCCTTGTCGCCTGGCCCAATAATGGAAGCCCAAGTCTGTTGGACCTCCGGGAGTGATGTACCTCGTAAGTAGTGTGTGGGAGGTAGTTAGTTCAAGGAAGAGGGGAGACGATCAGTTTAAGGAATAGGAGAGGGAGGTGAGTAACGTACCGCGGAGTGTTTGTCCGCTGGGTAAAAGCGTTGTCCCCTGGTTAATAGGGTGTACGGGGGTATTTATAGTACCCCTGCCTTGGTTGTCAAGGCTGAATCTTAGCCACTCGTTTGTGGCTCCCGTGGGATGTTGACACGTGTCCGCTCTGCCTTGGAAACCTAAGTGTCGCCGAGTAACCCTAGGAGGCCGCCGAGCTGGGCCATCGCTTTGGGCCTTACTCCACCTCCTGGGCCTGCCTGTTCGGCCCATCTGATTTACCGCCTGAGTCCGGGCCCCCTGCCCTAACCGCTGTGTTCAGGCTACCATGTGGGTTGCCTCGTGGGCCGTCATGTGGGCCTTTGGACTTCGTCGGGCTGGGCCCATCAAATCACATACCTTAGCAAATATTAAATTTAAATTTATTAACAGTAGGTCACTTTGACAAAAAACTTAATTTGAATGGTTAGATATGTGTTGAATGAAGATATGTTGCATCTTTAGCTTCATGACAAAACACATGAAAATTTGCTACCACTTTCTAAAGGAGCCTACCTAAATGATATAATATATGTTTTCTTTCTTATATGAATTTTCAATTTAGGGTTTACAATAGTAGTTTTTTTATTACACGAATAATTAATTAAAGAACGGATTGAAGTGTTATAAATTGTGGATAAAAGTAATAAATTTTCCTAATAATAATGTTTTTGCCTCTCTCAATTAATTAATTATTTTCTCTAAACGAAATTAAAAATATTTCACAAGTTAAGGCCCCGCCAACGGGCGGGCGAAAAACTAGTATAAAGGAATGAGAATAAAATAAACTAAAGGAAATGGGGATAAAATGAGGATAAAATGAGGATAAAATTACTTTTTCATCTCAGCCATTCAATTTCTATATCTTTAAATTAATGGTGGATTTAAAGTGCCCGCCCTGGCAGACAAAAAAGAGGGGTCTGCACCAAAAAAAATTGCCCCAGGAAACCCTTTCTTTACTTGGACAGTTTTTTTGTTTGAAGCAAACTGGATTCTATCGTTTTAAAATTGTTGATCTCGTAATTAAGAAAATTATTGGTCATAATTTTTTCACAAAATCATAATATGGTGTATATTTGATAATTGATATGAAATTATATTCCAAAACTAATTCTCGCACATTATCTTACATCATCAGTTCAAGTGCATTGTTTATAACTTGCATCGTTAATATGTGTTTCTATACATGTTGTATAGACTATAAACTGTAATTTTTATACCTATTTCTACATCTTACATTCTTCATTTAGAAGTTTAACTTGATTTAGTCAAATTGAGTCTACTTGGTTTAATAATTTTGTGATAATGATGTTCAAAAAAAATTTATGACTCAAAGCGTGTGTAACTCGAAATGACCTGCAACCCGACCCAAAATTTTAGGGTTAGGGCCAATTTTCAAATATGACAACCCGTGACCCGAATGACCCGACCCGAAATAACCCGTAACCAGTAGTGACCAGACCAAATCAACCCGACTCCCCGATTGGCCAGGTCTAGTTTCACTTTCACTACGAAAAAAACTAGGCACAAAGATAGAATCATTGAGGCAAATATGTTATTTGTCATATTTGCCCTTAAATATACTTTTAGAGAATAAAACTATAATTTTCCTATGTAGATATGAATATTTTTTTTCATCTATTTATAAAATAATATTTTATTTTAATATTAATAAATAATTTTTATAGTCCCAAAGGCAAATAATTTAGCATTCATAAGTTATGCAATTAAATATTTGAAAAGCATATAATATATATATATAATATATATGGTGAACACTTCGGTGCACCCACTAAAAGTGGGTGCACCGAGTACACCCACTAACATTTTGATAGATAAACATGTTTTTAATATCTTTTTTTTTTCGAGTATAAAAATCTACATGTTGTTAAAGGATATATAGGACGATTTGAACAAAAAACTAATTTGGTAGAGATGATAATCTATCATATTGAGAAAAAATGCAGCTGTAGAAAGAAACCTGAAGAACATTAGGTATAATCTTATACTATGATGACTAAAAGTTGTAATTAAGCTCAATTTAGACTTATTAAGATTAAATCTATTGATATAAACAATTAGTTCAATAGAAATATCACTCTAGATAGCACAATGTTAGCGGGTGTACCCGGTGCACCCACTTTTAGTGGGTGCACCGAAGCGTTTACCATATATATATATATATATATATATATATAATGTTGTCGCACAACCATGCATATTTGCATGAGTTGGACAACGTAATTAAGTGAAGTAAATATTGATTAGGATTCGTGGGTGGTGTGGCGCCGCGCCACCCAGCCGGTCATGCACACATGTTACTTTTGTCTATTTTTGAATATAGTTTGACAATGTATCATCGATGATAAATAGTTACGTAATTTTAACTACATAAAACTTAAATTATTTCATTTTATGAATTCATGGTTCAAAGCAGGTGAAAATGTATTTAAATAATTCATAGGGTATAAATGTGTGAAAGGTATTACAGTCGTGAAGGAACAAAAATGTACAGTAAAATTTTTATTGATTAAAAATTATGGTGGTTTGAAAGATTGGTGGGTAATTTACATTAGGGTTCAGAGAATTAAGAGAAACTCATAGCCATAAACTGAAATAAAAGAGTTTGGTGAAAAACTGGATAAACATTGCATGTACTATTGAAGAGTAGAAAAGTTCCTTTTGGAGTAACTTCAAGTCTGGAAGAAGACGTGTATTACTATTATGTATACCTAGTCACTATTTATTTTTCAACTCATTAATTAATTGCTATGGATCGGACAAGTTAACTACAAATTGATGATAAGTTGATTTCTCGTGGCTTCAAATGTGTTGGTTTGGACACTCGATCGTGATTACTTCTTTTGTGATCATTAGTTTATTGTCAAGATTCCAAAGCCTCTGTGGCACTCAGTCTATTGCACAAGTCTTACTGAAACTGTGCAAACTTCATGCTCTTTCATGAGCCATTCATTTAAGGGGTGTATTAGTGAACAATCTAAAATTTATTCAGAACCCTCTCCCAACTATTGAAAATTCGCAAAAATTAATTGGATTCATTGGAATTAATTGGAGACATGAACTATTGTTTAGTTCATGTATTGGAGGTTGTGAATGCACCAAGCATTCATTAGGTACATGGAACACATTCTCCAAGAGTAAACTTGGGGAAATGCATTGGTGTTGTTCCATGTATGAGTGATTAAATTGATTAGGTGAGTTGAATGTGCTCATCTAATGTGTGAAGTGTGAGCCTATAAAAGGCTTTGTAGAATGGTGTAGAGATAATCATTCTCAACATCCATTTGAGAGTGAGTGTGAGTCTTCTTAGACATTTGTGAGTTGAGAAACTCTTGTAGAGATAGGAGAGAGTGTGTCCACTCCCTACTCTTTGTAATCATCCATGTGAGGGTGAGTGTGAGTCTTCTTAGACATTCGTGAGTTCAGAGAAATTCTTGTAGAGATAGGAGAGTGTGTGTCCACTTCCTACTCTTTGTAATCATCCATGTGAGGGTGATTGTGAGTCTTCTTAGACATTCGTGAGTTCAGAGAAACTCTTGTAGAGATAGGAGAGTGTGTGTCCACTTCCTACTCTTTGTAATCATCCATGTGAGAATGATTGTGAGTCTTCTTAGACATTTGTGAGTTGGGAAACTCTTGTAGAGATAGGAGAGTGTGTGTCCACTTCCTACTCTTTGTAATCACTCGAGATAGTGAATTTGTGTGTTGGCTGCCGCCCGTGGAGTAGGAGGAACATTTTCTCAGAACCACGTTAAATTTGTGTGTCCCTAACCTTTTGCTTGTGTGGGTGTGTTGGTGTACAATCGACCCGCTTTCGTTCGTAGCACAACACCAACAACTTGAGTTATTGGGACGCAACCAACGTCTTGACAAGTACTAGGTATTGTTGGAGTTTAAGTGGATAATTTCAGAGTTTATTCTGCCTCGAAACCTTTGATTGCAGTTCTACCATAGTGAAGAGCTCGCTTTATGTGCCATTGCAAATGTCGCAATAAATTGTTTCCTTACAACACTTCATGTATCGTTGCAAGCGTCACAATAAATTATTTTCTTGCGACACTTAAATGTTGTTTGTTTGTTCAGTTTTCTTGTATTTAGTCTTGTTGTTGCTAGTCCCATAGGTTGTTAGGCAATGATTAAGGAACTTTCCTATAAAAAAAAACTTACCACAGAGTGACCTACGAGGGGATCTACTGGGGTGATGACACCCCTTAGTGTCATCATATCATGACACCCTTTAGAACCGTAGGATTAGAAGGTAGATCTAATGGCCTAAATTAATCTGGACAAAATAGTAATTTGAAATTCCTATATATACTAAATCATATTAGGGTTTCACAAACCCTAATTCTATTTTCATCTCTCCCTTCAAAGTTACAGCCACCGTGCTCTAGCCTCGCCGCCGCAAGCTTCGCTGCCGCCAACCTCGCCGTCGCCGTCCTAGCCGCCGCCCGCCTAGCCGCCGCTCGCCTCGCGCCCGCCTAGCCGCCGCTCGCCTCGCCGCCCCGCCTAGCCGCCGCTCGCCTCGCCGCCCGCCTAGCCGCCGCTCGCCTCCCGCCTAGCCGCCGCCCGCCTAACGCCGCTCGCCTCGCCGCCCGCCTACGCCGCTCGCCGCTCGCAGCGCAGCCGCCGCCCGGCTCGCAGCAGCAGCCCGCCGCCGCCCCTAACAACCGCCATCTCGCCCCGCACACCAGAAAACCGCCCCATCAGATCTGCCACCATCATCAGATCTACCGCCGCATCAGATATGCCCCCACGCCGCATCAGATCTGCCCCCACGCCGCTACATCAGATCCGCCGCCACACCACTACATAAGATCCGCCGCCACCATCATCAGATCTGCCACTGCGCTCTAGCCCCGCTGCCGTCATCAGATCCGCCGCCGCCATCATCAGATTTGCCCCCCACGCTGCCACTTCTTCATTCTTCCTCCCACCTTTCTGTGCAACTTCCCCCCTCTTACCACATTGTTCCATTTTGATGATTTAGGAACATGTTTGTATTGTTCCATATAGCTACTTATGGAACAGAAAGCTGATATTATTGTTCCATTTTCAATTTGTTTCAAGATTTTATGATTTTCTGTGTTCCGATTTGGTATAATCGATTTTCAACACGTTCCATTACATTTGAGATTGTTCCTAAATATGAAAATGGAACAAAATCCTAACCTAATTCTAAGTATGAATGTTCCTAAAAACAGAAAAAGGAACAATAAACAGTAATATTATACAATGATTGTCTATAAGATTGTTCCTAAATATGAAAACGGAACAATGCATAAAACTAATTTTTCATATGAAATGTTCCTAAAAATGAAAAGGGAACAGTGAAATTAGGAAGAAAACGAGAATATTATATAATTAAAAATAAAAAAGAAATCAATTTTAATTAGGTAACTGCCCAAAAATCCGGGAAATAACTGCCATAAAATCATTTATGCTATTAAAAAAGGAAATAAATATATTTAATATGAATATGCAAATTAATAGATGCAATTACCCTTTTATCCATTTGATAAGGACCATTAGATCAAAACTAAAAATTGGAGGGTGAATATTGGTGTCATCACATGAAGGACACTTCATGTGTCATGATAGTAGGAATTCCCACCTACGAGTACTTGCTTTGAGATGTCTCACTTTGGCAATAGCTTTTACCAAAATTTTCATAGAAACGGAGGGGCCACGTAAGGGGTAATTAGCATTAGGAGTCCCATTCCTTTGGGATTTGTACGAAATCGACCCATTCGTTTGAAAAAAAACGGATCAGTCCCATACGTTTTAAATTCGAACAAATTCATCCTACCGATCACTTTTCTAACCAAATCAAACAGTCAGCATGCTTAGTCAACAAAAAAAAGTTTAGGTGGAAGGTCCAACTCATCTATTTTGACCCAACCGGTCAAAAGAGCAAACCCAACCCAAACCCAACCCAATCTCAACCCAAACCCAACCCAATCTCAACCCAAACCCCCCAAAACAATGAGTCTCAAACTCACGTTTCTGAACTCAGCTCTTGGTCTCTGAGAAGTCTATCGACTTCCCTTTCTGCAGCTCTCACCCTTCTCTGTTTGAAACCTTTTCTTCAACAAGTATGCAAGAAAAATAAGAAGAATAAGAAAGATGAAGAAGGAGGAGGAGGAAGAAAAAGGAGACAAATGAGTAGGAGTTTTAGATTAAAAAAGATAAGGGAAGAGGAAGTTTCAGACTGATTCAATAGCTGAGTTCAGAAACGTGGGTTTAAGACTCATTGTTTTGGGGGGTTTGGGCTGGGTTTGCTCTTTTGACCGGTTGGGTCAAAATAGATGATTTGGACATTCCACCTAAGTTTTTTTTGCTGACTGTTTGATTTGGCCGGAAAAGTGATCAGTGAGATGAATTTGTTCGAATTTAAAACGTATGGGACTGATCCGTTTTTTTTCAAATGAATGGGACGATTTCGTACAAACCCCAAAGGAATAGGACTCCTAATGCTAATTACCCGCCACGTAAGCAAGGTATTTTTGGTCTTTCTTTCTCTCGTTGCAAACCATGTATACTTTTCATGAATTAATGAAAACTTTGTGCTCATTTAAAAAACATGAAATGTACATACGGCGTAACTTGGCTACGGAGGTAGATTCACAGAAACACATTGAATATTTGCCTCTAAATATTTTTTTAAAGAATAAATATTATATGTGCCTCTATATAGATGGAAATATCTAGATCTAATTGTATTTTATTTATTTATTTTAATATTAATAAATAACTTTAATAATTGCCTCTATAAGTTAGAGGCAGATAATTTATAATTACCTTTATAAATTATACGAAAAACTCTTTTAGAGATAGATAATTTATAACTACTTCTAAAAGTTTTTAAATGACATGAAAATTTAAGGGAGTTTCTCAGTTTTAATTATTTATAATAATTAATTATGTAAATAATATAACTTCAAAAATATTTACCAAGATAATATAAACTGGTCACATGCAGGCAAGCTGACATATGTGTGTGCGAGTTTGATAAAAAATAATAAGAGAAATTAAATTTTTAGGATTTTTAAGATTTAGGTTTTAGGTATTTAAGGTTTACGATTTAAGGAATTAAGTTATTGATGTCAATACGAATCTATGAAAATGAATGGTGCGTTATTTTGAAGTCAAACAATATATGTTAGAATACCATATTATGCAAGATTGAGAATTTAACAACGAATAGTTTCAATCAACTATAACTATAACTTACTCCTTTTAAATCCAATTTTGATTTTGTCCCTCACAGTTTTTGTACATTCTCCTTTCCAAAGAAACCTTATTTCATCCTTATCTCTTTTCCTGTTTCATAAAACTGACGTATTAGCTTATCACAAACAAAGTAAAAAACTGTATCACAAGTTATATAATATATATATATTTTATTTATTTATATATTTTTCATCCAAATCGAGTCATAAAACATTAAAAAAAATAGTACAACTATAGAAAAGGTTAGTTGGTTGGTACGTAACATGGGCTCGGAAATAACATGGGAAGCAGCAGCTTCCACGCGGCCTGTTTGTTTGATCTAACCGATCCACCATATTTGGGACGACGTACGATATGGTCACAACTCACAAGTCACAAGAGGTCTTTTTATACAATATTTATAGCAAATTTCGTATAACACAAGCATGTGAGTTTGTTTTCACAGTTTATGATTATTTGTGTTTGTAATTAATGTAATGTAACGTGTTTGCTTACGAGGATCTGAGTTGGTTGTCACTACGTGATCATATATATATTTTAAGGATAAATTAAATATATGCTTTATTTGGGAATTAAGTTTCTACTTTGGGGGTTCTCTTCTCCTACCTTTATTCTTTTTTTCTTTTGTTGTTGGATTGTTCGATGCCTATACTCCAAGTTTAGCATCTATCTACCTATTGACTTTATGTTTAATTGTATTTATTTATGATGGATGGGCATTGTATTATTGGTCATTTTATATAGTTGTGGAACCATTAATTGTTCACTCAAGACATGTAAAATGCCACATCAGAATATGGCCATGCATATATAGTGCAATTACTTGACAATACTTGCGTGGTTGGAGCCAAAATGGTGGGGTATATATATTATTTTTATATAAAATGTGTGCTATTTTTATTACTAACAAAAAAAAAAAAAAAAGTACAAAATTAAAGGAATCAACCAGGATAGACAACTACGCGGTAGTAATAAAACAAATAAGCAATATAGTGTTGTCACCATAGAGAATTACAGGAAAAAAGTGGTAGAAGAGGAACAAGATCAACCAAGCATACTCAGATCTACTATGGTGATCACAACATGTTTTTTTGTTGTCACCAAAACAACACTATTAAGGAGTATCATTTATTTATTTATTTTGGTAGTATTTTTTCATAGTAGGTACATGATTTGAATTCATAATTATTACCATGCATTTTTCATAATAGGTACTTGATTTGCCGTTAAATTAGTATGTGGACTTTGTGATCCAAGTCATCGTCTCGTCACAAGTCTTAACAACAACAACGACTGTTCAACAAAAAAAAACAACAACAACGACTGTTCAACTTACTTACTGTCACATTTGTTTGAATTTCTATTATTTTTCTTCTCAATTTCCAAATACCATTTAATTTTCTCTTCTTCTTTGGTCCTCGTCAACATTTGTGTTTTCCCCACTGCTCTGATTCTCTACTGCACACGCATGCATGGTAGCTATAGTCACGCAGCTGGTACAATTTACCTCCAAATTGTCATTACGTAAGCTACACATATGAATCATTTATAACTGTTACATAAGAAGACCATTTGTTACATAAACTTTACATAATGAAAGGTAATTTATACGTCACATGTGGAATTGACATCGTTAATAAGATCAAAGGCTATTACGTACGCCATGCATAACGATATATAATTTATGATTATTACGTAAGAAAGTTATATCTCATGTAAACTTTAGTTGGCATAAATTATTTTTTACATAACATGATCAGCTAAGTTTAAGACATTATAATTACAATGACTTAAAAACTACAGTAAGAGATCTGTTTTTGAAAAATGCATTTATATATCTAGCCTATTGGTGAAGTAGTTGGAGCTCTAGAAGGAGGTACCAATTTGATTTGACATTCAATCTGATAATTGAAAACATGTGCAATGAAGCTTTAAAATCCCATCACAAAGAATTTGATGTCTATAATTACATAACATATCAGGTATATCATGTGTACACGTATTTACTAATGATTTTATTGTTTATTCATGTCTTGTTTGGTACAATACATACTTGTTTGAAGCTGTGTTTGTGTTGATAAAGCTAGCTTTAATCTGCTTTGAAGTTTATGACATATCTAATATCTTATCTTATGAATTGCGATTGCCACCCGGCTTCTTGGAAACTGCATGGATGTCCACGTACGTACGTACGGTAATAATAATATCACAACTACCAAACTAAGCTAGCTAGCTACACCTACATGGGAACGTTCACAGATATATATATGTTGTTATCGAAACTTAGTATATATATATATTATATATATATGGTGTTGTCGAATCTTACTATAAGTGGAAAAGTTACATTAATTGCATTGCATTGCATTGCAACAGCTCGGAAGTTGCTATGCGACAATTTGGTATAGGGGGCGTGAGCCACCACATTCCTCCATGATGGACTGGAATTCGGTGTGATTATGGTTAACCGCACCGCAAAATCCCCAAAACTATTAATCTTAACTGATTCGCGTTTGAGTTGTGGTTAACAATAACCGCACCGTGGTTATGTGGTTAGGTTAGTGGTTAACCGCAATTAAATTTTTTAAGCATATCATATGTTTCTAAGAACCATCGGTAGTGAATATTAACTCAAAAATGTCCAATCAAATCCAGATAACCACGACTCCACGAGTCTAAATCCATAAGTTCAAAAATATCCAAATTTGAACATGCGATACGCATTATAAGTTTCAAAATGTCTCCCAAAGAAAGCAAAAATAAACATGGGAAAATTAGGTTTGACTTTGGTGTTAGGGAAATTAGGTTTTTACTGTACTTAGCAACTACGAGGCAATTGGAGTGGACTTGGACGGAGTCTGCAAAGAAGAGATGTACCTTCTCCCTGTTGTGAAGCCGAGTAAGATCCATGCGCAGTTGGCGAAGGTTCTCCAGCTCTAGTTTGAGGCTTTCATTTTCCTGCCTAAGGCTCTTACAGGAAAATGATAGGTCGCCATGCTCAGCAACAACCTGGAAATAAGCTGATAAGTAAAAAAAAAAGGGGTCGACAAAAGCGTACCTGAAGAAGCCGGAGGAGGTCGTTCCATGGAGCTCCATTACTTCGGAGCTCTGGCCAGGAGCGGTCATGTCGTGGAAGACTCCACGAGAGAACTCTTCCACTATATAGCTAGCCATCCCTGGCGATATATGAGTGGAGATGGGATGGGCTACAACGAAATAGGGTAGCCTGAAAGGACCATCACCTTCGCTATCGGGGGGAGTTGGTAGGTTGAAGACATTGTTGGCCCGCTCGGACAAGAGGGTCTGGCGAAAGCGATCGGTAGAAGGAGAGGGTGGCCGAGAGAAATCGCGTGGCAGATTTGTGGGGCAATAATCAATCTCGTGGACAGGATCCACGTAATCAGGGCCCACTTGAGAAGGTGACGGCATGGGCTCGGTAGTGGCGATTGGGATGTTGACGTCGGGAGCATTAACGTCACCCTGAGCAGCCTGATTGAGAAGATCCCGCACAGACATATCATGCTCATTCACCTCTGGCTGCTGGCGGCGATTTCGGCGAAGCGGTGTCTCCTCCTCGTCCTCAATATCGATAGAGTCAGGAGGTGGCGATTGGGGGTTGCCAGAAGATTCGCCCAGATTTTTCTTTGATTTGGAAGCCCCAACCTTCCTTCTCTTTGATCGCTCAGAGCCCTCACCTTCGTCGTAAGACTTTCTTTTGGACTTATTTTTGTCGATGGGAGAAAATGGAGGCTTCCTGGCCCGATCGCCTCGCTTTTGGGAGTTTCTTCTGTTCGAAGAAACCGGAGGAGCGGCAGGAGGTGTGCCGTCGGGCTGAGGACGGGTTTCACCGACAAGACCACGAGTGGTGGTGTTGATGAGACACCCAAAGAGGTTCACGCAACCTATACAGGAAATGTCAAGAAAAATAACAACGATCAGAAAGGAACCAAAAAGAATGAAAAAGACGATTCGAATACATAGCGATAGCAAAATGGTAAGGAGAATACGGTTGCCTCGGGGTCAATCTCGAAGTCATGAAGGGCTTTTGTGAGACCAACCTGGTGAGAGCCCCAGAAAGGAAGAGTGGGAGAGTCTTCTGAAGGATCTTCCCCGTCGGGTGAAGGACGAGAGACAGATGACTCAGTTTGGATTCGGAGAGTATGAGGTACGATTTCAAGAGAGGGAGAGGAATCGGTGCCCATAGAGTAAGAATAACTCTGGTTTGGCTATCATCGGCGGAGCTCACGATAAAAAAAGAGAGAAAGGAAAGAGGCTAGTACAAGAGAAAGATCTCACTGCAAATAAAAGAAGAATGGGGGGAAAGTTACATACCAAGAGGACGACGAGGAGCTTCGGACATCTTCTGGCAATGTAACTGGAAGAAAGAAGAGTTAAAATGCCAGAAAGGGTTTGGAGGAAGAAGTAGTGGGCACCAGAGCAAGGAGGGCAAAGAAAGTTTGGAGAGCGTAAAGAATGGCGAAAGAGGGGTGATGACACTCGATTTGACGTGATTATCAGCCTCATTTAAGCGACATTTCCTTGCTTAAGACATGGTTTTTAGGGTAGAATAGCGAATATTCACTCAATTGCTCTATCTCGTGCCATTTGTGTTACTTTGGCCCGTTTCGGGTCTATTTGATGGTTTTCTAGTGTTTTCATGTTAGCACAGGTTTTTTCCGTCAAATAAAGTAGCCAGTGACGTGTCTAAGGCGTTGGAACCCCGAGGAATCGCATCGGAATCGATCCAAGGAGTCAATCAAGTCGAACCAAATCATGCTCCCATTTACACTGAAGTTTTCGCCGAAAATCCCCCAGGTTTTTGGCGAAAACTCAAGAAGGAATCGACTGAGTTCAACAACTAAACTTTTTGGCGAAAACTCCAAGTTTTCGCCGAGAACCCGGCGGTCCGAAAATCACAGGAGATGAAGCTGAGCAGTCAACCCATTTACAAAGGATTTTTCGGCAAAAATTCCCATAGGTTTTCGACGAAAATTCCAGGCAAAATCCTGCGGTATTAGGGTTAAGTATAAATATTTAACCGGCGGCCCAATAAGAGAGATACCAAATAATACCAATTAATTTCATAATTCTCACGAGTTCGGGAGCAGAGTTTAGAGTTCGAAGAGCCAGGAAGAGATCGTGACGCCATCCCTTCACCTCGGAGACTCGGAGCGAGGATTGAAGATTACCGGAGAGCGAAGCTTTGCCAGAGTCGTCTTAATTAGGTTTTACAGTTTCTATTTGTTCTATCTTTTGATGATGAACTCTGTTTCTGCCTTTGATTCTTTTGTTATGAATATGAGTAGCTAAACTCGTAGAGCTTAGATTAGATGAACCCTAAGTGACCCAGGGCTTTAAAGCGGTCACAGATCGGCGGTAATTAGATTCAAAGTTCAATCAGTTTCTCTTTGCATGGTTGTTTTGTTCTTCATTGTTTATGTTTCTCTTCTGGTTGGTCGCCTAGATTAGGTTTATGCAAGCTAGGGTTAGTCGCCAGCAGCTTTCCTGCTTTGGCGCATAAACTTGTCTTCCTTGATCACCTAGTTTAGATTCTTGTTAAGCTGAGGATAGAAGCGAACGCTCGCCTCTCTTTAAAACATCAATTCAACCAGTTAACCTATTCATTGGAGTGTGCCTTTCGTAGGAACCAGTTAGGGTTGATCCGCTTCAAGAGTAACTCATAAATCATTAGTAATTGCACCAGTTAGTTTAGTCGTTGCGAGAGGCGACCGTATCCGGGCAATTAATTAATCTTGGTAGTTAGATCGGATAGAGTGAACGTTCGCCAGTCTTAAACCTAAGGGTCAGGAGTTATGGTGGTGTTTAGAAATTGATTGAATGAGAATTGAAAACCGCTGGTCTTGTGATTGCTGTTGCCTTGGTGATCTAAGGGGGATTCGAAATCTAAGCTAGTCTGTCGTCTGTCTAAACCAACCAATCATTCTGTCTTTTAATTTCATTTTAATTTTCCTGTATCTTAGTCTAGAAGTCGTGGAACTCACACCACGCACAACTTGTTCAAACTTGAATAAATTGCCAGCATATTTGAGTAAACGATTAGAAGAAACCCTGTGGAATACGATATGCTTAGCTTCTAGCTTGGTAGTATTTGATCACTGTTTTACAGTCATCAAATTGGCGCCGTTGCCGGGGACTTCTTCTATATTGTTTGAAAGAAGAGTTGGCATTTTATTCTTCTACTTTCCATCTTTCATTTTCCATCACACTTCGATTTTACACCGGTTGTGCTTGTTTTTGTCTTTTGCGGGTTAAGAAAATTCAGAAGCAAATCACTTCCGATCCACCTACCCCTACCGCAATGGCTGCTCAAAAGAGTCTTGCGGATTACAATAAGCCAAGTGCTGCTAGTGTTCGGTCTTCCATCTTCGTGCCGCGCAATGAAGATGGTCCTGCCTATGAGATCAAGACCGCCTTCTTGGAAATGATCTCTAGGGATCTACAGTTTGAAGGAAAGGCTCATGATAATCCATGCACACACTTGGCGGATTTCCTTGCTTTTTGCGGGACCTTTAAGAGTCGGAGCCTCGATAAGGATACCTTGTGCTTGCGAGCCTTCCCATTCTCACTTTGAGGCGCCGCAAAGAGATGGCTCATTAGCAAGCCACCCGGTCATTACACCAACTGGGAGGATATTGCTCAAGAATTCATAGAGGAATACTTCCCTCCTTCCAAAACAACTGCTTACAGGGACAGCATCTCAAGGTTCAGACAGAAAGAAGGAATGAGCTTATACGACGCTTGGAATGAATTCCAGGAACTCCTCTACAGCTTCCCTCATCATGGCTTCACTCAGAGGCAGCTAGCCGAGATATTTTCTTGGGGTATGCACGAAGAGTCATCTGAATGGGTTAACTCCTTAGCTGATGGAGACTACACCGCACTCGCACCGGAAGCTGCTCTTCTTCACTTTGTAAACTGCGCATCTAAGTCTAGAAGCTGGGAGAGACAGTTTGGAGCAGCTAAGAGCCGACCAAGCCGTGAAGATCAGATCAAGATTGAAGTACAGAAACATATGAAGAAGATTTTCGGTAACTGGTCTACAGAGGAAGTGAACTTTATTGATCAAGGCTTCACCAACAATCAAAGAGGCTACCCCGACTATCGTTAGTTCAAACAACCTCCTCAACAACAAGGAAGCTTCCAAGAGCGTCCTCCTTACAACTTCAGATTCAACCAGAGTCAGAATCAGTACTTGAGCGATAGTTATCAAGATCAACCTCAGAGATCTACATCAAGGAACACAAGGGATATCGAGGTAGACCAGAAGCTCGACCTGATCATGACAAGTGATATGATCCAACAATGCTGCCCCGATGCCAACCGGTATTCCTACACCCCACCAGGATCCCCTGGCCTAGGCAAGACCCTAGGGCCTCTTAAGAAGCGCATGAACCCAAGGGCAGGTCACCCTCGAGCCCTAAAGCCAAGGTATGACAAGAAATATCGACTAAACCCTTCACTTGCAGGTAGAAAGACTCCGAGGAAGGGAATGCTATCCCAAGCCATGCTGATGGCCGAGGGTATAAGCCCTAGCACTGAAAAGAAGCTTCAGCCTGCCCCTAGCCTGACCTCTAGGAGCCCTGAAGAAGAAGCCGGTTCTTTGAGTGACCCTCTGGAAGCATTTCTAGAGTACAGAAGGAAGAGAGCCCAAGAAACCTTGGCCCAAAGAGGAGAGCTGTCAAAGATTGAACCTGAACCGAGGCATGAGAAGACTTGGAGTCCTTGGCCCCGAAGCATGACACTTGGGCTGACCACGGAGAGCTACGTCCAAAGCTACCTAGAGGCCTACCTGAAGCTTAAAGAAGAAGGCCCGAGCGAAAAGAAAGAAGGTCCAAGAGGAGAACAGCCACAAGCCCTAAACCGGCAACCGGGCCGATCAAAGGAGTTTTATGGAACCGGGCATAAAGAACATATCTTTTGGACAAGAAGCCCGGTCACTGAACCCGCCCGAAGCCGAAGCCCGCGTCCGCCACCCGAGTCAAGCCCGGCGTTCGGCCGATCAAGCCCACCGGGCCGCCACACGCGCCCAACCGGCCCAAACAGCCGTACGCTGCTAGGTTAGGGTTTTTGACCTAATTTAGGTCTTTTATTCTGCTTTAAAGACTACAACTATTATTTTATGTTTATTCCTTTTTAGTAGGATTATTTAGGGGTTTAGGAGACTATTTAGGAATAGGACTATTTATTTTATTATTATTTAGAAGTAGTAATTAGGGAGGAGAGCTTGTTCCCTCACCTATATAAGGAGGCCGCCGACCACCCTTGTAAGACAGACTTTGATGAAATAAACCCCCTTTTGATAGAACTCAGTTCTTGAAACCTTGTTGTATCTGCATGTTGCGATACTGAAGGCCCCAACTTATCATCAAGAGCATCCATCTCTTGGCGTGGCGTCATCGACTGGACACTTCTGGTTCCCGGCTATATACAGCCGACGGGTCAAAGTACTTATCCGCCCCCGGTTCCCGACGGTTCTACCTCGTTGCACGGTGTCCAACTTGCGGTGGTTAGGGTCGTCTGCCCACGGTTGCAGCGGTTCACATCAGTTGGTATCAGAGCACGGTTCAGCTCACGGACCACAATCTATCCCAGTCTCCAGGTTCACCTGGATTCATATCCTTTTATTGCTTTCTTAGAAAATAGCTTCGAAAATTCCCTTCTTTTTCAATTCTTGTTTTAAGTTTCGAGTTGTAAGAAAAAGAAAAGAAAGCAAGGCTACCTTGCCACGTTGTTTCCTTTCGTTGTAAGTTTATTTCTAAGAAGAGGGGATAGAAAATTGCTTCCGTTCGATAGTACTAACCATGGCAGACGAGAGACTAGCCAACATAGAAGGCAACATTCGGAACCTTGGAGCTACCATGGCCGCCGTCCACGAAGCCCTAGCTCTGCTTCAAGCCGAGAGGGGACGAGACAGGCACCGAGAGGACAGCCCTGAAGACCCGAACAGAAGAGCCCGACGACTAGCTCAGGAGATTGACGATGACTTGAGCAACCTCAAGCTCACCGTGCCAAAGTTTGCTGGCAAATACAATGCCGAGGAGTACCTAGATTGGGAGAGAAGTATGGAGGATTTCCTCGAGTTCCACCGCTACTCCGAACGTAAGAAGGTAATCCTCGCCACCCTTGAATTCACTGACTATGCTGCCCTATGGTGGAGCCAGTTCAAAGGACGGATCCAAAGAGACGAGGAGGACCCTATCGAGTCATGGCGAGACCTCAAGAGGATCATGAGGAAGAGGTTTGTCCCGAGTACTTATACCCGAGACCTACACACATCCCTTCGGAGCTTAAAGTAAGGCACCATGTCTGTGGAGCAATATACCAAGGAGATCAAGATGTTGGTAGCCAGACTTGACCTCCGAGAAGAACCCGAAGCGAAGATAGCCCGGTTTGTAGGAGGGCTACGCCCCGAGATCATGTATCAAGTCAACATACTTAACTATGCTGACTACGAGGAGCTCAAAGCCCTAGCTAACCGCATGGAGAGAGAGTTGAAGAGGGGTTACACGACGAGATCAGCCAGTGCCCCGTGGAGAGGAGGCTCGACTACCAGCCAAGCCTCATGGAAGTCCGAACAGCCCCGAGGCTCAAGTTCACGGCCTAACCCTAACCCTAGGGGTTCGGCACCACCGGTAACATCTGCCCAACCTACTCTACGGTTCAGAATTCTAACCCACGTCCTAGTGGAATTGTATGTTTTAAGTGTCAAGGTAGAGGACACATCTCAAGGGACTGCCCTAACCAACGGACGATGGTAGTAAGAGAAGGAGGAATCGAGACGGACAATGAAGAAGAGGAGAAGAAGGAAGAAGAAGAGGAGTTAGATGAAGGAGAAGAAGTTCAGCCCGAAGGGCTCGAAAAGTTTGCAGGGTTCACTTTCAAAACCCTAGCACCCGGCGCCCCGACCTAAGCCCCGGCACCAGCCCCGGCCTCAGCCCGGCCCCTACCCCGCCTCAACCCCGGCACCAGCCATGGCCCCGGCCTGGCCCCAGCCCCGGCACCAGTACCCAGCCCCGGCACTGCCCGACCAGGCCCCAGCACCCCAGCGCTCGGCCCAGCCTCGGCACTGCCCCAAGCCCCAGCACCCCAGTGCTCGGCCCCAGCCTCGGCACTGCCCCAGGCCCTAGCGCCCCAGCGCTCGGCCCCAGCCTCGGCACTGCCCCAAGCCCCAGCGCCCCAGCGCTCGGCCCCAGCCTCGGCACTGCCCCAAGCCCCAGTGCCCCAGCACTCGGCCCCAGCCCAGGCGCTACCCCACCAGACCCTAGCGCCCCAGCGCTCGGCCCCCGCCTCGGCACTGCCCCAGCCCTAGCGCCCCAGCGCTCGGCTCCAGCGTCGGCACTGCCCCAAGCCCTAGTGCCCCAGCACTCGGCCCCAGCCCGGCGACTACCCACCAACCCAGCCCCCAAGCTGTCCCCAGCCCATGGACTGCCTGACCAGCCCCGGCGCCCCCGCGCCCAGCACCCACTGCACTCGCCCCCAGCTCGTCCCCAGCCCGGGCCTCCGACGCCCCAGCGCCCGGCCCGTCGCTACCCGCAGCCTACGGCCCACCACTACCCGCGCACCTGGCGACCCAGACCCGGCCCCCGACCGACCTAGCCCCGGCCCCGACTGCCTACCCACAGTCTAGGCCCAAGCCCCGGTGCTCAACCACTGGCCCAACCACGAGTCGCGCGTCCCGCCGACGCTAGCCCCAGTCCTACCCCGATAATGATGCCGACGCTGCCGACCTGCCCCCCGCTGCCCCCGCCGTCCGGCGCTACTGCCCGACCCAGCCCCGTCCACCCCGACTGGCAGTGCCACTGCCCGCCACCGCCACCCCTTTTGCCACACCTCCGACGCGAGCACTGCCCGCCACCGCCACCTTGCCACTACCCGACGCGTCACTGCCCGACGCCGCCGCCGGCTTTTCACTGCCCGCCGCCGTCTTGCCACTGGCCGACGCATCACTGCCCGACGCCGCCCCACCCAAAGTGCCCTGGTTCACCTCCGGCGCCTCCAGCATCCCTGTGCCCCGACCCGACGCTTCACCGTCGGTCCCCTGTGCACCCCAGGTTCAATGGGAGATCACCTCCCGACAATTTTTGAGAGCTGCCCCGAGCGAAGAAGATCCGGATGCTGACCCGGATATGAGTAAGGAGCTCTCACCCGCTACCTCCCTGAGTCTTAACATTCTTGTTGATAGTCTTTCAGGAGAAGGAGCGATGGAGACTGATGGAGAAGGTACTGAAGGACCCGAGCCCTGGTCCATCACTGAATCAAATGATACTCCTCAGTCTAAAGATAATGCTACTGAAGATTGGAAGAGGATGATGAGTGTTAGGAAAGGACCCGAGATGGATTTAGGGACAAATCCAAGGCAAGAAGAGGGGGATGATATGATCCAACAATGCTGCCCCGATGCCAACCGGTATTCCTACACCCCACCAGGATCCCCTGGCCTAGGCAAGACCCTAGGGCCTCTTAAGAAGCGCATGAACCCAAGGGCAGGCCATCCTCGAGCCCTAAAGCCAAGGTATGACAAGAAATATCGACTAAACCCTTCACTTGCAGGTGGAAAGACTCCGAGGAAGGGAATGTTATCCCAAGCCATGCTGATGGCCGAGGGTATAAGCCCTAGCACTGAAAAGAAGCTTCAGCCTGCCCCTAGCCTGACCTCTAGGAGCCCTGAAGAAGAAGCCGGTTCTTTGAGTGACCCTCTGGAAGCATTTCTGGAGTACAAAAGGAAGAGAGCCCAAGAACCCTTGGCCCGAAGAGGAGATCTGTCAAAGATTGAACCTGAACCGAGGCATGAGAAGACTTGGAGTCCTTGGCCCCAAAGCATGACACTTGGGCTGACCACGGAGAGCTACGTCCAAAGCTACCTGGAGGCCTACCTGAAGCTTAAAGAAGAAGGCCCTAGCGGAAAGAAAGAAGGTCCAAGAGGAGAACAGCCACAAGCCCTAAACCGGCAACCGGGCCGATCAAAGGAGTTTTATGGAACCGGGCATGAAGAACATATCTTTTGGACAAGAAGCCCGGTCACTGAACCCGCCCGAAGCCGAAGCCCGCGTCCGCCACCCGAGTCAAGCCCGGCGTTCGGCCGGTCAAGCCCACCGGTCCGCCACACGCGCCCAACCGGCCCAAGCAGCTGTACGGGGCTAGGTTAGGGTTTTTGACCTAATTTAGGTCTTTTATTCTGCTTTAAAGACTACAACTATTATTTTATGTTTATTCCTTTTTAGTAGGATTATTTAGGGGTTTTAGGAGACTATTTAGGAATAGGCCACCCTTGTAAGACATACTTTGATGAAATAAACCCCCTTTTGATAGAACTCAGTTCTTGAAACCTTGTTGTATCTGCATGTTGCGATACTGAAGGCCCCGACTTATCATCAAGAGCATCCATCTCTTGGCGTAGCGTCATCAACTGGACGTTAAAGGAGAGCGCTTCATGGGAGGCAACCCATGTCTGGAGTCTGTTTTGAGTTTTTGAATTAGTTGTTTAATTTTGAGTTTGTGTTGAACTGTTGTAGTTCTTGTGTCAGTCTATCTTGTTTTGAGTCAGACATCCAGTTGGTTCCTAATTAATCTAATCTTGTTGTGAGGTTCTCTCTTGTTTCAGGCTATCCTCAGCTCCCGCCATGACTGTCCGCCGGTACTTCACTCTTGCCTCCACTGGCATCCTCATGATCTACTTCTCGGTACCCCTTACACCTTATCTAGCAAGTGTCGGGCTGCATCCTAGAGTAAGTGTAGCGGAAGTAAGTATTGTCTTGCCTTTATCAAGTCAGGTTGTTCACTAGCTCACTAAAGTCTTGTTCCTCTTTTACTCTGGCAAAAGTTTGGTTCTTAATTGTGTGGTTAGTTGGGTAATCCTCTTGTTTGATAGAAGCACTATATACATCTTTCCAGGAGCCAAGAGGTTTTCGGTTCGCTCATTCAAGTTGGTGCATGGTTGTAATAAAATTCTCGTTTGAGGACAAACAAAAGTTTAAGTATGGGGTGATTTGATGACGTTAGATTTACCACGTTTATCTCACCACATTTGAGCCAAATTCCCCTCTCTGTACACCTTTTTGTGATAGTTTTTAGGAACTTTCATGAAAATTGCGTGTTATTGTCCTCTGGCCCTCTTTTGGGCAATTTGATGTTGTTTCGAGTTGTTTTTGTTGAGATTTCAGGTTACCACATTGTGGAGGACTTTTCTACGAGCTAGACGCTTCAAACGGGGACAAATTCGGAGTTCAAATGAAGCGGGAATCATCAAAAGAAGTATGGAGCTGAAATTATTTTTCCCAGCTCCAAAAGTGCGCTGTTTGGACAAAAAAGTGCGCCGGGGCACTTTTTGGGTGCCTCCAGGCGCACTTTTTATTCGACGTTCTGGAAATTTTTTGCCGACTTTCAAAAGTGCGCCCTTTACAAGAAAAAGTGCGCCGGCGCACTTTTTAAGTGCCACGGGCGCACTTTTTGGCAAAAATCTGGATTGGAGAGGAAAAATAGGGGTTTTAAGCCTGAGAAACATACAGAACGAAAACTCTTGAGACTTGATTCTGATTTCAATCGAACCAGACACTCTCGGAGGAGGATTTTGAAGCTTTTAAGTGACGATTAAGTGAGGAGAAGCGAGGATTAACTCAGGAGTTCTGAAGATTCATCAGGATTAGGTTTTCTCGAAGTAAGATGTCTTCTTCTCCGGTTTTCTTCTCCATTGTTTCTGTGTTTTCTTCTGTAGTGATGTCGAGCTAAACTATTTAGTTTGTTCAGATTAGATGAAACTCTAGTGAGATTTTGTATGGATGATGTCGGGTTTCTAACCCGTTAATGTTAATTGAGGTTTATTCAGGCATGTGATGAGTTTTCTCTTAAACCCTAATTTGAAGCTCTAAGAATCCGTTGATTGACCATATTGTAGGGTTTTGCTTCATCTTTGATTTGTGGTTCTGACCATGGACGTAGATCATTCTAGAGTTTAGGAGGTCGTTAGGGTTGCCGGTGTCTTGACCATAGGGCCGGTGAAACTAATCTTCTTACATATCTGTGTGGCATTTCACTGTTCTTCGTGCATTCTTGACGATTTGCGAGTTATCTTGACCATAGGAACTTGTAGGTTTGATAGGATAGTTTCTCTGCGTCCTGACCATGGAGTAGAGATTACCCAAGGAAGTGTCGAGTCATCAAGTTTGATAAACTGAAATTGCATTGCATCATCCGTCTTAATCGAGCTAGAGCGGAATCGAGTCTTGACAAACGCCTTAGTCTATATTCAAAACTCCAATCTGCTTCACTTGTTTGCTTGTTCAATTTGCATTCTTAGTTTACTTAGTTCATTCTTAAACCAATTCAAACCCAAAACGAAACTTCGATTAGCTTCAACACACATTTCTGAGTAATAGAAAAAGAAAGACCCTAGGGAAAAACGATCTCTTCGGAGAAATCCATTGAGTTAAAACTAGTGTGCGTTAATTTGCGCACCAAGTTTTTGGCGCCGTTGCCGGGGACTTTTCTTTTTCTAGGAAAGGCATTGTGCGTTTAAGCTTTTCATTCATTTTTCTTATCATCTCTTTTCTCTCCATCTTTTTCCATGATTTACATGGGTAGTGTTCTTGAGTTTTGAGATGCAGGATAACAGGTTTTATGGGCAATACCAAGGATGGTGCAATAATGGAGTACCATTCGACGAATATCAACAAGGATGGAATATATCAGAGCAGCCACCTTTGCCAATCTGGAATGAGGAACCACCACCCTTGCCTTCTTGGCCAGAGCCACAAGCTACACACTACTACCGAGATTACGAAGAGGAATATCTACATTCGCACCAGTACCAACAACAGGAGTCTTATACAGATTTTATGTTGAATAAGATCCTCTCGACTCTACGAGCTCCTAATGTTGTGATCGTCGAGATTGAGCAACAATATCAACTGATGGAAGAAGATTCTCGAGAGCTGGTCGAAGAAGAAAATGATAACCTAGCCCATGACTATTGTGAGCTAGAGGTATCTGATGAAGAATCTTTGACAATGGTGGTAGATGAAGATGTGGAGCTTATCCATCTATGATTGAAGCTGAAGATGAGCATCTGGATATTGAGGAGTTATCCTCATTTATGCTTCCGTCGAGCCAGCCTGTAGTTCCAGATAGAGATGAGCACATGGATATCGAGGAGTCACCTACATTGGTAATTCAGACAACTGAAACTGAGGAGGGCAATGATTCTGAGGTGTATGAGCTCAACTTCCAGAGCAACTTGGATGACATTGGTGTGGAGCAGACTGCAATCATCGATTATAACATACCATACTATCTCTTTCCTCCTCCAGTAGGAAAGTTTGAGAAGAAAAGGTCATCCGAGCAGAACCAGGATCTACTTGAGCACCATCGACTGCATCTTGCTCCTTCTGACGTGCTATTTGTAACTAAACCGCCAGCCTTGAAGAAGCTATTTGACTTCAAGGAACTTTTGAGTTGGGGTGCATAACCAGGTATCGTCTAGCTCAAGGACGTTAAAGAAGAGCGCTTCATGGGAGGCAACCCATGTCTGGAGTCTGTTTTGAGTTTTTGAATTAGTTGTTTACTTTTGAGTTTGTGTTGAACTGTTGTAGTTCTTGAGTCAGTCTATCTTGTTTTGAGTCAGACATCCAGTTGGTTCCTAATTAATCTAATCTTGTTGTGAGGTTCTCTCCTGTTTCAGGCTATCCTCAGCTCCCGCCATGACTGTCCGCCGGTACTTCACTCTTGCCTCCACTGGCATCCTCATGATCTACTTCTCGGTACCCCTTACACCTTTCTTCACCTTTTTGTGTGGTCCATTGAGGACAATGTCCAAATTCTAAGTGTGGGGTGGGGTGTCTATTTGCATGTTTTGATGGGCGGTGGCTGTGCTTTGTTTTGTCGCTCTTTCACACCTTCCCATTCTCGGTAGCAAGAAATTTTTCACATTGCTTAATAACTTCTTGGATTGCCTACTGTCTTCCATATGGTGAGATTGATGTGGTGCTTTGGCTTTAACCAAATGTGTATGGGAGAACCTGAATTATGACCATCTCCCACTCTTCTTGCTTGAAGTATTCTAGGGACTTGCCCTTATCGTGTTAGTGAACAATTGACTTGTTAATGTGTACGACTTGGTTTGTCTGATGCTCGAATTCTCTAGTTCAATGCCATGATCGAGTCTAGATAGGGGATCTTTTAATTTCATGTTTTTAATTGTTGTTAATGTTCCCAATCAGAGAAAATCTGATAAATGAGTGGTTCGGTATTGAAGTTGTGGGTCGATTCACGAGCTGGCATACGTGCCTGCCCATTGCTGTAGTCCCAAAGGGAAGTCTCAATGTGGCATTCTTCTTCTAACCTACTCCCCATCGTGGCTGGGGTCTAGGATAACGCGGAATTCCAAAGGTTTCCGGCTGCTTCATGGGTGGAAACCCATGTCTGGAGTTTGTTTTGAGTTTTTGAATTAGTTGTTTAATTTTGGGTTTGTGTTGAACTGTTGTAGTTCTTGAGTCAGTCTATCTTGTTTTGAGTCAGACATCCAGTTGGTTCCTAATTAATCTAATCTTGTTGTGAGGTTCTCTCCTGTTTCAGGCTATCCTCAGCTCCCGCCATGACTGTCCGCCGGTACTTCACTCTTGCCTCCACTGGCATCCTCATGATCTACTTCTCGGTACCCCTTACACCTTTCTTCACCTTTTTGTGTGGTCCATTGAGGACAATGTCCAAATTCTAAGTGTGGGGTGGGGTGTCTATTTGCATGTTTTGATGGGCGGTGGCTGTGCTTTGTTTTGTCGCTCTTTCACACCTTCCCATTCTCGGTAGCAAGAAATTTTTCACATTGCTTAATAACTTCTTGGATTGCCTACTGTCTTCCATATGGTGAGATTGATGTGGTGCTTTGGCTTTAACCAAATGTGTATGGGAGAACCTGAATTATGACCATCTCCCACTCTTCTTGCTTGAAGTATTCTAGGGACTTGCCCTTATCGTGTTAGTGAACAATTGACTTGTTAATGTGTACGACTTGGTTTGTCTGATGCTCGAATTCTCTAGTTCAATGCCATGATCGAGTCTAGATAGGGGATCTTTTAATTTCATGTTTTTAATTGTTGTTAATGTTCCCAATCAGAGAAAATCTGATAAATGAGTGGTTCGGTATTGAAGTTGTGGGTCGATTCACGAGCTGGCATACGTGCCTGCCCATTGCTGTAGTCCCAAAGGGAAGTCTCAATGTGGCATTCTTCTTCTAACCTACTCCCCATCGTGGCTGGGGTCTAGGATAACGCGGAATTCCAAAGGTTTCCGGCTGCTCCATACCCGGTGGTATCCACACTGTACCGACCATCCAAAAGTAAATGAAAAAAAATTCAGAAAAAAAGAAGAAAGAAAGAAAGAAAGAAATGCTCTTTAATTTTGTTCAAGTCGTGTTCCCTTATCTAGCAAGTGTCGGGCTGCATCCTAGAGTAAGTGTAGCGGAAGTAAGTATTGTCTTGCCTTTATCAAGTCAGGTTGTTCACTTGCTCACTAAAGTCTTGTTCCTCTTTTACTCTGGCAAAAGTTTTGTTCTTAATTGTGTGGTTAGTTGGGTAATCCTCTTGTTTGATAGAAGCACTATATACATCTTTCCAGGAGCCAAGAGGTTTTCGGTTCGCTCATTCAAGTTGGTGCATGGTTGTAATAAAATTCTTGTTTGAGGACAAACAAAAGTTTAAGTGTGGGGTGATTTGATGACGTTAGATTTACCACGTTTATCTCACCACATTTGAGCCAAATTCCCCTCTCTGTACACCTTTTTTGATAGTTTTTAGGAACTTTCATGAAAATTGTGTGTTATTGTCCTCTGGCCCTCTTTTGGACAATTTGATGTTGTTTCTAGTTGTTTTTGTTGAGATTTCAGGTTACCACATTGTGGAGGACTTTTCTACGAGCTCGACGCTTCAAACGGGGACAAATTCGGAGTTCAGATGAAGCGGGAATCATCAAAAGAAGTATGGAGCTGAAATTATTTTTCCCAGCTCCAAAAGTGCGCTGTTTTGACAAAAAAGTGCGCCGGAGCACTTTTTGGGTGCCTCCAGGCGCACTTTTTATTCGACGTTCTGGAAATTTTTTGCCGACTTTCAAAAGTGTGCCCTTTACAAGAAAAAGTGCGCCGACGCACTTTTTAAGTGCCGCCGGGCGCACTTTTTGGCAAAAATCTGGATTGGAGAGGAAAAATAGGGTTTTTAAGCCTGAGAAACATACAGAACGAAAACTCTTGAGACTTGATTCTGATTTCGACGAACCAGACACTCTCGGAGGAGGATTTTGAAGCTTTGAAGTGACGATTAAGCGAGGAGAAGCGAGGATTAACTCAGGAGTTCTGAAGATTCATCAGGATTAGGTTTTCTCGGAGTAAGATGTCTTCTTCTCCGGTTTTCTTCTCCATTGTTTCTGTGTTTTCTTCTGTAGTGATGTCGAGCTAAACTGTTTAGTTTGTTCAGATTAGATGAAACTCTAGTGAGATTTTGTATGGATGATGTCGGGTTTCTAACCCGTTAATGTTAATTGAGGTTTATTCAGGCATGTGATGAGTTTTCTCTTAAACCCTAATTTGAAGCTCTAAGAATCCGTTGATTGACCATATCATAGGGTTTTGCTTCATCTTTGATTTGCGATTCTGACCATGGACATAGATCATTCTAGAGTTTAGGAGGTCGTTAGGGTTGCCGGTGTCTTGACCATAGGGCCGGTGAAACTAATCTCCTTACATATCTGTGTGGCATTTCGCTGTTCTTCGTGCATTCTTGACGATTTGCGAGTTATCTTGACCATAGGAACTTGTAGGTTTGATAGGATAGTTTCTCTGCGTCCTGACCATGGAGTAGAGATTACCCAAGGAAGTGTCGAGTCATCAAGTTTGATAAACTGAAATTGCATTGCATCATCCGTCTTAATCGAGCTAGAGCGGAATCGAGTCTGGACAAACGCCTTAGTCTATATTCAAAACTCCAATCTGCTTCACTTGTTTGCTTGTTCAATTTGCATTCTTAGTTTACTTAGTTCATTCTTAAACCAATTCAAACCCAAAACGAAACTTCGATTAGCTTCAACACACATTTCTGAGTAATAGAAAAAGAAAGACCCTAGGGAAAAACGATCTCTTTGGAGAAATCCATTGAGTTAAAACTAGTGTGCGTTAATTTGCGCACCAAGTTTTTGGCGCCGTTGCCGGGGACTTTTCTTTTTCTAGGAAAGGCATTGTGCGTTTAAGCTTTTCATTCATTTTTCTTATCATCTCTTTTCTCTCCATCTTTTTCCATGATTTACCTGAGTAGTGCTCTTGAGTTTTGAGATGCAGGATAACAGGTTTTATGGGCAATACCAAGGATGGTGCAATAATGAAGTACCATTCGATGAATATCAACATGGAATATATCAGAGCAGCCACCTTTGCCAATCTGGAATGAGGAAGCACCACCCTTGCCTTATTGGCCAGAGCCACAAGCTACACACTACTACCGAGATTACGAAGAGGAATATCTACATTCGCACCAGTACCAACAACAGGAGTCCTATACAGATTTTATGTTGAATAAGATCCTCTCGACTCTACGAGCTCCTAATGTTGTGAACGTCGAGATTGAGCAACAATATCAACTGATGGAAGAAGATTCTCGAGAGCTGGTCGAAGAAGAAAATGATAACCTAGCCCATGACTATTGTGAGCTAGAGGTATCTGATGAAGAATCTTTGACAATGGTGGTAGATGAAGATGTGGAACTTATCCATCTCTTGATTGAAGCTGAAGATGAGCATCTGGATATTGAGGAGTTATCCTCATTTATGCTTCCGTCGAGCCAGCCTGTAGTTCCAGATAGAGATGAGCACATGGATATCGAGGAGTCACCTACATTGGTAATTCAAACAACTGAAACTGAGGAGGGCAATGATTCTGAGGTGTATGAGCTCAACTTCCAGAGCAACTTGGATGACATTGGTGTGGAGCAGACTGCAATCATCGATTATAACACACCATACTATCTCTTTCCTCCAGTAGGAAAGTTTGAGAAGAAAAGGTCTTCCGAGCAGAACCAGGATCTACTTGAGCACCATCGACTGCATCTTGCTCCTTCTGACGTGCTATTTGGAACTAAACCGCCAGCCTTGAAGAAGCTGTTTGATTTCAAGGAACTTTTGAGTTGGGGTGCATAACCAGGTATCGCCTAGCTCAAGGACGTTAAAGGAGAGCGCTTCATGGGAGGAAACCCATTTCTGGAGTTTGTTTTGAGTTTTTGAATTAGTTGTTTAATTTTGGGTTTGTGTTGAACTGTTGTAGTTCTTGAGTCAGTCTATCTTGTTTTGACTCAGACATCCAGTTGGTTCCTAATTAATCTAATCTTGTTGTGAGGTTCTCTCCTGTTTCAGGCTATCCTCAGCTCCCGCCATGACTGTCCGCCGGTACTTCACTCTTGCCTCCACTGGCATCCTCATGATCTACTTCTCGGTACCCCTTACACCTTTCTTCACCTTTTTGTGTGGTCCATTGAGGACAATGTCCAAATTCTAAGTGTGGGGTGGGGTGTCTATATGCATGTTTTGATGGGCGGTGGCTGTGCTTTGTTTTGTCGCTCTTTCACACCTTCCCATTCTCGGTAGCAAGAAATTTTTCACATTGCTTAATACCTTCTTGGATTGCCTACTGTCTTCCATATGGTGAGATTGATGTGGTGCTTTGGCTTTAACCAAATGTGTATGTGAGAACCTGAATTATGACCATCTCCCACTCTTCTTGCTTGAAGTATTCTAGGAACTTGCCCTTATCGTGTTAGTGAACAATTGACTTGTTAATGTGTACGACTTGGTTTGTCTGATGCTCGAATTCTCTAGTTCAATGCCATGATCGAGTCTAGATAAGGGATCTTTGAATTTCATGTTTTTAATTGTTGTTAATGTTCCCAATCAGAGAAAATCTGATAAATGAGGGGTTCGGTATTGAAGTTGTGGGTCGATTCACGAGCTGGCATACGTGCCTGCCCATTGCTGTAGTCCCAAAGGGAAGTCTCAATGTGGCATTCTTCTTCTAACCTACTCCCCATCGTGGCTGGGGTCTAGGATAACGCGGAATTCCAAAGGTTTCCGGCTGCTTCATGGGTGGAAACCCATGTCTGGAGTTTGTTTTGAGTTTTTGAATTAGTTGTTTAATTTTGGGTTTGTGTTGAACTGTTGTAGTTCTTGAGTAGTCTATCTTGTTTTGAGTCAGACATCCAGTTGGTTCCTAATTAATCTAATCTTGTTGTGAGGTTCTCTCCTGTTTCAGGCTATCCTCAGCTCCCGCCATGACTGTCCGCCGGTACTTCACTCTTGCCTCCACTGGCATCCTCATGATCTACTTCTCGGTACCCCTTACACCTTTCTTCACCTTTTTGTGTGGTCCATTGAGGACAATGTCCAAATTCTAAGTGTGGGGTGGGGTGTCTATTTGCATGTTTTGATGGGCGGTGGCTGTGCTTTGTTTTGTCGCTCTTTCACACTTCCCATTTCGGTAGCAAGAAATTTTTCACATTGCTTAATAACTTCTTGGATTGCCTACTGTCTTCCATATGGTGAGATTGATGTGGTGCTTTGGCTTTAACCAAATGTGTATGGGAGAACCTGAATTATGACCATCTCCCACTCTTCTTGCTTGAAGTATTCTAGGGACTTGCCCTTATCGTGTTAGTGAACAATTGACTTGTTAATGTGTACGACTTGGTTTGTCTGATGCTCGAATTCTCTAGTTCAATGCCATGATCGAGTCTAGATAGGGGATCTTTTAATTTCATGTTTTTAATTGTTGTTAATGTTCCCAATCAGAGAAAATCTGATAAATGAGTGGTTCGGTATTGAAGTTGTGGGTCGATTCACGAGCTGGCATACGTGCCTGCCCATTGCTGTAGTCCCAAAGGGAAGTCTCAATGTGGCATTCTTCTTCTAACCTACTCCCCATCGTGGCTGGGGTCTAGGATAATGCGGAATTCCAAAGGTTTCCGGCTGCTCCATACCCGGTGGTATCCACACTGTACCGACCATCCAAAAGTAAATGAAAAAAAAATTCAGAAAAAAAGAAGAAAGAAAGAAAGAAAGAAATGCTCTTTAATTTTGTTCAAGTCGTGTTCCCTTATCCAGCAAGTGTCGGGCTGCATCCTAGAGTAAGTGTAGCGGAAGTAAGTATTGTCTTGCCTTTATCAAGCCAGGTTGTTCACTAGCTCACTAAAGCCTTGTTCCTCTTTTACTCTGGCAAAAGTTTGGTTCTTAATTGTGTGGTTAGTTGGGTAATCCTCTTGTTTGATAGAAGCACTATATACATCTTTCGAGGAGCCAAGAGGTTTTCGGTTCGCTCATTCAAGTTGGTGCATGGTTGTAATAAAATTCTTGTTTGAGGACAAACAAAAGTTTAAGTGTGGGGTGATTTGATGACGTTAGATTTACCACGTTTATCTCACCACATTTGAGCCAAATTCCCCTCTCTGTACACCTTTTTGTGATAGTTTTTAGGAACTTTCATGAAAATTGCGTGTTATTGTCCTCTGGCCCTCTTTTGGGCAATTTGATGTTGTTTCGAGTTGTTTTTGTTGAGATTTCAGGTTAGCACATTGTGGAGGACTTTTCTACGAGCTCGACGCTTCAAACGGGGACAAATTCGGAGTTCAGATGAAGCGGGAATCATCAAAAGAAGTATGGAGCTGAAATTATTTTTCCCAGCTCCAAAAGTGCGCTGTTTGGACAAAAAAGTGCGCCGGAGCACTTTTTGGGTGCCTCCAGGCGCACTTTTTATTCGACGTTCTGGAAATTTTTTGCCGACTTTCAAAAGTGCGCCCTTTACAAGAAAAAGTGCGCCGGCGCACTTTTTAAGTGCCGCCGGGCGCACTTTTTGGCAAATATCTGGATTGGAGAGGAAAAATAGGGTTTTTAAGCCTGAGAAATATACAGAACGAAAACTCTTGAGACTTGATTCTAATTTCGACGAACCAGACACTCTCGGAGGAGGATTTTGAAGCTTTGAAGTGACGATTAAGCGAGGATTAACTCAGGAGTTCTGAAGATTCATCAGGATTAGGTTTTCTCGGAGTAAGATGTCTTCTTCTCCGGTTTTCTTCTCCATTGTTTCTGTGATTTCTTCTGTAGTGATGTCGAGCTAAACTCTTTAGTTTGTTCAGATTAGATGAAACTCTAGTGAGATTTTGTATGGATGATGTCGGGTTTCTAACCCGTTAATGTTAATTGAGGTTTATTCTGGCATGTGATGAGTTTTCTCTTAAACCCTAATTTGAAGCTCTAAGAATCCGTTGATTGACCATATCGTAGGGTTTTGCTTCATCTTTGATTTGCGGTTCTGACCATGGACGTAGATCATTCTAGAGTTTAGGAGGTCGTTAGGGTTGCCGGTGTCTTGACCATAGGGCCGGTGAAACTAATCTCCTTACATATCTGTGTGGCATTTCGCTGTTCTTCGTGCATTCTTGACGATTTGCGAGTTATCTTGACCATAGGAACTTGTAGGTTTGATAGGATAGTTTCTCTGCGTCCTGACCATGGAGTAGAGATTACCCAAAGAAGTGTCGAGTCATCAAGTCTGATAAACTGAAATTGCATTGCATCATCCGTCTTAATCGAGCTAGAGCGGAATCGAGTCTGGACAAACGCCTTAGTCTATATTCAAAACTCCAATCTGCTTCACTTGTTTGCTTGTTCAATTTGCATTCTTAGTTTACTTAGTTCATTCTTAAACCAATTCAAACCCAAAACGAAACTTCGATTAGCTTCAACACACATTTCTGAGTAATAGAAAAAGAAAGACCCTAGGGAAAAATGATCTCTTTGGAGAAATCCATTGAGTTAAAACTAGTGTGCGTTAATTTGCGCACCAATACCGGAGGCTGATAAAATCGCAAAGGATCCTGCGAAGAACAAGAAGAAGGAAGAGTTGTCTCCCGTCTCCCTCGAGGAAGAATGCTCCGCTATCTAGAGCTAGGCGACACCCATACCTCCCCCAGCTAAGTGTCGAGATCCTGGTGCTTTTACTTTGCCTTGCACTATTAATGATGTGAAGATGATCGTAGTGTAATTGATCTAGGTGCTTCTATCAATGTTATGCCTACTTGCCTGTTTGAGAAATTGAACCTAGGAGAGTTGAAACCAATTAGCATGCATTTAGTGTTTGCCGACAGATCTGTTAAACTACCTAGGGGAATAATAGAAAATGTGGTTTTCCGTTGTCATCCTTTTACTATTCTGACTGACTTTGTTGTCATGGATACTCGAGAGGAAGATGTCACTCTTCTCCTAAGCTGACCGTTTATGGCAACAGCCGGCATTACCATTAATGTCCCGAATGGCTCGTTGACATTAAGAGATGCATTGTTTATCTGTTGAAGCTGTGGAGTTGGCTTCGGTCAATTCTAGTTCTAATGAAAAATCTGGAGTTTCTTTAGAAATTTGCTTCCCAGGTGTCGGACAGGTCCCTAATCTGAAGAATGAGCTGCCGGCACAAAAGCGGAGAAAGAAGGAGGATCCGACGGCATCCCCTCATGAATCACCAAACGTTAAAGATCCTGGCGAGATAAAGAAGGAGAATAAAGAGAAGACGAAGGCGGTTTGGAAGCCGATTGCTCAGCCCCCGTCTACCGAGCCACCAGGGAAGAATGATCCTCTGAAGGACGCTTCTTCGAAAGAACTGTTCAGGCCTTGTAAACATTCTGGTTATATTCCCGAAGAACGAACCAAGATAATTCACGCAAATGGGAAGAAGTTCACACTTGCCGGAGGATTCCCAAAGCTGTATCCATGAACTCTGACCCAGGCCTAAGAGAAATCCTGAGTTGGGATATTTCTTGATCGCCATCCAGGTATCGTCCGGCTCAATGACGTTAAGCAAGAGCGCTTCGTGGGAGGCAACCCACGGCTGGAGTCCGTTTTTGAATTTTTAAGTCAGTCTTTTCGTCGTTCGAGTCAGGTTCGGGGGAGCCAAAGTGTCAGTTTAATTTTCTTTCGTTTTAATTTATTTTCGTCAGTTTTTGGAAAAGAGAAAAAAGGGTTTTTTAAATAAATTTGCCAAATTTGCAAACTCCATTATTTTTGCCTATTTTCGAAGAAGTTTTCGGCGAAAAATTCTCAAGTTTTTGCCGAAAACTTGTGTCTGTTTTGAAAATCAGTTTTCTTTTTTCAGTCCGATTCCAACGCATACTTGATCGTCCAAATCGGAGCTCTGTAGCTCTGGTTATCCCCGAAACAAGTTTTTCACGTTTTTGGCTAACTTCGTCGCTTTCCGTCCATTTTCTTGAGTCGTGTCTAAAAGGTTAGTTGTTGGATTTTCAATTTCAAATCTTTTGACATGCTGGTTATTGAATTTCGACGAGTATAAATTCGGTCTACCTCGTTTTGTGTGCCTGCTGTTTCGGTGTGTTTTTTTTTGAACTACTTGAGCTTAGATGATCTAGATTGCTCTAGGAGTGTCGTGACGTGAATTTGAAAAAAAAGAGTCAAAATATTTTCAAAATACCCCTAAACCTTCTTTGTTCGACTTTTATTCTGTGTGGATCCGGGACACTTGTCCCGATATCCTTTTGATATTTTTGTTGTTTTTGTTTTGTAGGAACTCGAGTAGCTACTCCGCTCCGCTCCGGGGTATCTGTGCTCATCCCCTACACCGACCATCTCATTCCAGCTTCTTCGTATCTTTCTACTCTAGTTTAGTCCTGTGAGGACACAGAACGGTTTAAGTGTGGGGTAGGATGCTAGAGAACCTTGCATGAACTTGATTGCCCTTAATTGTGTTTTTGTGTGTTCCGTGGTGCCTTTCCAGTTTCTCTAGCATTAGAATTGCTCGGCTCTTGATTTTTTATGTTAAGTTGTTGTTCAATCTGTCATAATGATGCTTAGACTGCTTAACCTAGAACCTGCAAACCAACGTGTATACTTTGATGCTAAATTGCCTGGTCAGAACAGATTTTCAAAAATCACACTTGTAGTTTGTCACTTTGATTGTATGAAAATGACCGAATCCGACTAGCAAACCAAATGTGAGCTTTTGATCCATTGCACGTAACTTGCAATTTCAATTCTTTTTGAGTGGTTTTCTGTTTGCTTGAATGAGTTAGAATTTGCATAAGACCTACTCAAGACCATACGATGACACGAGTTCTAGTATGATAGGGGCACCTAGATTCAGCTACTAAGCCAGATAGCCTACCTAACGTTAAATCCATTAGGTGTAAACCCTTGAGCTTGGCCTGTTCTTTCGGTTCGATATACATTACAACCATTTCCCATTCTTTCATTCCCCGTTGATCCCCTATGGTTGTAGTTCTAGATTGACCTACCGGAAGTCAGTTTGTGGTAACCAGCCTATAGCCATTAAACAGGTGGTCTTAGCTATTATGTCCAAACGTGTAAACCCCTCTAGCAACTAAAAGAAAGAATCGGCACAAAGAAAAAAAAACAGAAGAAGAAAAACAAAAGAAATGTCAAAAAAAGTAAGAAAAAGAAGAAAAGTTCCAAAGTTCAATAAACGTTCTTCTCCGTAAATATGGAAGAACGAAGTCAAAAGAATAAATGTGTAAAAAGAAAATTAAGTGCTAGGTTGCTTGAGGGTATCATAGGACGAGCGTTCACTATTCCACCCGTGTCTGGTTAGACGGTAGGAAGCCATAGGCTAGATTCGAGGGAAGTTAGTCGAAAGCTACACCGCACCAAAGCCATCATCATACATTCCCATCATCCATCTCATCATAAACCCTTGTAGTGTAGAATTCGTTACAGTTCTAGCAGGGAAGTCCTTCTTGACTAGTTACTCGTGTTGTCACAGTGGTGGAGATGTGGTAGAATTGCAAACTTATGACAGAATTCAGTAACAGAAAATGATCGAGAGCAGAAACACGTCCTTAAACACAGAGAGTGAGAGTTTCCCATTTACTAAATATTTCCTGTGTGAGGAGTCTGGTCGGTCAGGTCAAATTCGTGTATAATTGTTTGCTATTACTCGTCGTGTGCAGTTTTTAGTGAGACCAGGTTGTTTGGCTGATCAGTATGCATGTTAGGTTTCTTGTTCTAGGAATTATCTGTCTAATAATTCGTTGTGTATGATTGAACTTCAATTTAATAAATCTTATCATTTGTGAACGCGAGCATTTCTATTCAGTTTGCTTGAGGACAAACAAAAGCTTAAGTGTGGGGTATTTTGATGACACTTGATTTGACGTGATTATCGGCCTCATTTAAGCGACATTTCCTTGCTTAAGACATGGTTTTTAGGGTAGAATAGCGAATATTCACTCAACTGCTCTATCTTGTTCCATTTGTGTTACTTTGGCCCGTTTCGGGTCTATTTGATGGTTTTCTAGTGTTTTCATGCTAGCACAGGTTTTTGCCGTCAAATAAAGTAGCCAGGGACGTGTCTAAGGCGTTGGAACCCGAGGAATTGCACCGGAATCGATCCAAGGAGTCAATCAAGTCGAACCAAATCCTGCTCCCATTTACACTGAAGCTTTCGCCGAAAATCCCCCAGGTTTTCGGCGAAAACTCAAGAAGGAATCGACTGAGTTCAACAACTAAAATTTTCGGCGAAAACTCCAAGTTTTCGCCGAGAACCCGACTGTCCGAAAATCACAGGAGATGAAGCCGAGCAGTCAACCCATTTACAAAGGAATTTTCGGCGAAAATTCCCTTAGGTTTTCGGTGAAAATTCCAGGCAAAATCCGACGGTATTAGGGTTAAGTATAAATACTTAACCGGCAGCCCAATAAGAGAGATACCAAATAATACCAATTAATTTCAGAATTCTCACGAGTTCGGGAGCAGAGTTTAGAGTTCGAAGAGCCAGGAAGAGATCATGACGCCATCCCTTCACCTCGGAGACTCGGAGCTAGGATTGAAGATTTCCGGAGAGCGAAGCTTTGCCAGAGTCATCTTAATTAGGTTTTACAGTTTCTGTCTGTTCTATCTTTTGATGATGAACTCTGTTTCTGCCTTTGATTCTTTTGTTATGAATATGAGTAGCTAAACTCGTAGAGCTTAGATTAGATGAACCCTAAGTGACCCAGGGCTTTAAAGCGGTCACGGTTCGGCGGTAATTAGATTCAAAGTTCAATCAGTTTCTCTTTGCATGGTTGTTTTGTTCTTCATTGTTTATGTTTCTCTTCTGGTTGGTCGCCTAGATTAGATTTATGCAAGCTAGGGTTAGTCGCCAGACAGCTTCCCTGCTTTGGCGCATAAACTTGTCTTCCTTAATCACCTAGTTTAGATTCTTGTTAAGCTGAGGATAGAAGCGAACGCTCGCCTCTCTTTAAAACATCAATTCAACCAGTTATCCTATTCATTGGAGTGTGCCTTTCGTAGGAACCAGTTAGGGTTGATCCTCTTCAAGAGTAACTCATAAATCATTAGTAATTGCACCAGTTAGTTTAGTCATTGCGAGAGGCGACCGTACCCGGGCGATTAATTAATCTTGGTAGTTAGATCGGATAGAGCGAATGTTCGCCAGTCTTAAACCTAAGGGTCAGGAGTTATGGTGGTTAGAAATTGATTGAATGAGAATTGAAAACTGCTGGTCTTGTGATTGCTGTTGCCTTGGTGATCTAAGGGGGATCCGAAATCTAAGCTTGTCTGTTGATAAGGAATTTATCAAGGTCGTATTCCTCTGGGTTCCCTCATAGGCTAATACTCACAACGTTCGTAAACGGTCCATACATTTAAATTGAAGTTTGGTTTTGAAAGGAGACAAGTTAAAAACATAAGCAAACAAGGTAAAATTGACAAGCGAAAATTGAGGATCAAACAAGAGAAAGGAGTTTAGTCTAGCAAGGGGTTTCTTCAAGCTCAAGGTTCATGAAAACTGAATTGATTCTCAAGCAACGATGTGCAATTAATGACCATGCATCTCACTCAAGTAGAATCAACGAACTCTCGCACAATTGACTCTCTATTCCTAGACCAAATGCACCATGCTCTCGCTATGTGAACAAAGGGAATGGAATGCTTTAAACTAGCTCAATGAAATGCTTGGAACTTGAATTCTATGCTAACAATCATCTAGCACAAGGTAAGTGATGCAAGACACTCTCATGTCAATCATAAAACACTAGTCTAACAATCAAAAGGGTCTTTCAACCTTCAAATGATGGAAAACTAAATGTACACCAAGTGTTCGATAAAATGTCACCAAGGAAAACAAGCTCAAAAATGGTTGTAATTGCATAATTCAATCTCTCAAATCATTCAATTACAATCCTACAACCTTAGATCAACATCAAACAATCATTCTCATGTATTGAAAGACATAAACAATGCACCAAAGAACAAGTCAAGTCCCATGGACAATAAGCACAAGGTTTATGATCATCATCTTACACAAATGGCTATAAGAACATCAATCCAAACAATCAATCACCTATCCTAGCTTGATCCATCCCTCACTAAACTAAACCTAAGTTTAGCCTAGCTTAACCATGGAGGAAACCTGAAATTGAGGAGAGGAGATCATCCTTGCTTCCATGGAGGATCTTCTCACTTTACTCTTCAAGCTCCAATCCAAGGGTGGAAGGCTTCACTTATATCTTCAAGTTGATCAACAATTGAGGGAGGTTGGTGTGTGGTTGAGGGAGAGGAAATGATGGAGTTGATGATGAACAATTGAGAGAGAGAGAGAGGCGGACGGCGATGGTGTAAAATTAGAATGAAAAATTCCCCTCAATCTTCGCCTCCTTCACCTTTATATAGCACGCCGGATTTGCCTGATATTTTCGGCGAAACTGATGCAAAGTTTTCGCCGAAAACATCTTCAAGTTCCAAATGCCCGCCGTCTGCCTCTAGTTTTCGGACCGAAGACTTGACTACTTTCGCCGAAAGCTTCTTCTTCGGCGAAAACTATATGATAGTTTCGCCGAAACTGTCTTCAGCTGAAAATCGTATTTTCTTCGATTTTGCCACGTCCATATCTCCTCCGTCCTAGCTCCGATTGACCTCCCGTTTGATCCTACGTGCTCCTTGTCACCAGTACTACAATGCCAAGACCTAAAAATACAAAGAAAACACCTCCAATAGACATGGAATTGGCCTCAAAGTGGCAACCGGGCAACATAATAGCACTTAGCACAAAACTTCGATAAAAACATATTAAGCATGGCATTAAGGATCAAACACAGGCGTTTCATAGGTCAATGATAAGCTAAAAATGCACCAAATAAAGTCACATCAAATTCCCCTACGACTAAGCTTTGCTTGTCCTCAAGCGAATGAATTAGAAAACATCCAAGTTCACAAATGACAAGATCGATCGATTGAGATTCAAGCAATAACAATTCGACTTAAATTGTTCCACGAACAAACTTAACCTACACATGCAAGAACGTCAACCAAACAAGTCTAGACCTCACTAATTTCTGCACACTTCAAGTAGTGGTTAATTGGGATACAGAAAAACCGACCACGACAACACCGACCCTAATCAAAAGGACTTGAACTCGGGAAATGGAACGGATAAGGCGGGGGTAGGAGAGTGATGAGTGATCATGATGTGGCTATTGACTTGACTTCATCCGCTTCTAAATCCGCACTTTACAAACTCTGGCTAGGATCAAGGGCTACATTTGAGAACTCTTTTTTTCTTTCCCTTTTCTTTCCATTTTCATTCATTTTTTCCTTCTTTTTTTTTCTTACTGCATACTAGTGCTCGATCCAACACTTCACTTAGGTGTTGACCCTGCCTAGCTCACAGCTTTTGCTTTTGCTAGTGCTCAACCTTACACTTCACTTAGGTGCCGAGCTTGCCTAGCTTTTCTTTTCTTTTGAGCATTTTCTCTCACTTTTTTTCTTTTTCTTCACAAAATAGCCACTTGATCCCTAGCTCTTTACAACTTCCACACAAGATTTTGAATTGGACTCCGTCTAATCTCAAGCCACAATCACGAGAAATCCAAAAGGGAAAGAAGAACATGAAAAAGAGGAAGAAATTCTGATTGCCTTCATCATCTTAGACCGGTGTTATCGAGCGGTACAAAAACACGTATCAACCCATCAATCAACACACAAGAGTGATAAAATCTCTGTTCTGGCCTAGACTCATTTGATATTAGCGCTAACACGCTGGTTATAGGTTCTAAGCGAAACAGTCCAAACGTCATTGCGAAAGCTAGAAGCCAATCAAACACCAAAAGTCAAGAACCGAATGATTCTACAGTAGAGGGAATCGACATCCAATTAAGATCAAGCAATTCAACCAACAACACATTAGACTTCTACCAACAAATAATCACACCAAACCTCTAACTCCCCTACGACTAACACGAGCATTGTCCTCAATGATCAAGAGAGAGAGGGTAGGGTGGAACGAAGTTACCGCATTGCTAGAGAAAAGCTGAGGAACAAAGGAGTGGAAGAGTCCCATAGCGCACATTGTGAAGAGTGATCCGCCTCATTGCTTGCCAACAACCAACTCAAAGAACTAAAACAACACAAAAACATAAAATCGAAAAAGTGAGGAAAACATGGGTTGCCTCCCATGAAGCACTTCTTTAACGTCTCTGGCTAGACGAAACCAAGAGCACTCAAGGCATAACCAAGGATAAAACCTCAACCGTACCAATAGTATCATTAATCACATAATGCTTAAGTCGATGGCCATTCACCTTAAAAGGCTCAGTTTGAGAGGGAGAGATTACCTCGATGGTGCCATAAGGAAACACTTGAGTTACCGTGAAAGGTCCGGACCAACGAGATCTCAACTTCCCGGAAAGAGCTCGAGCCGAGAGTTGTATAGGAGGACTTGGTCACCAATTCTGAAATCCTTGCCCGACTTCAAGCGGGAGTCATGAATAAGCTTCGTCCTCTCCTTGTATAGCTTGGCACTCTCATAAGCATGATGGCGATACTCTTCGAGCTAATGTACCTGAAACTTACGCTCTTCTCCTGCGAGACTCATATCAAGGTTTAGAAATTTCAACGCCCAAAGAGATCGGTGCTCAAGCTCTACCGCAAATGGCAAGCTTTGCCATAGACCATCCTATAGGGAGTAGTGCCTATAGGGGTCTTATAAGCCGTGCGGTAGGCCCAAAGAGCATCATCAAGCTTTGACGACCAATCTTTTCGTGATTGGTCGACCGTTTTCTCCAAAATTCTCTTAAGTTCCCTATTAGTAACCTCGGCTTGACCACTAGTTTGAGGGTGATACGAGGTAGACATCCGATGAGTGACACCGAACCGTCGGCACACCCTATCGAATTGTCCTTGAAAATGAGTACCTCGATCACTAATAATAGCACGAGGAGCACCAAAACGGGTGAACAACTTAACAAGAAACTTCCCCACAACACGGGCATCATTAGTAGACAAAGCTTGTGCCTCCGCCCATTTAGACACATAATCAACCGCAACCAAGATATATTTGTTACCATGCGAAGTAGGAAACGGTCCCATAAAATCAATACCCCATATATCAAATATTTCGACCACTAACGAGACATGTTGAGGCATTTCATTACGGGAAGAGATGTTACCTGAACGTTGGCATGCATCGCAAGACTTGACAAAATCTTGACAATCTCGAAAGATCGAAGGCCAAAAGAATCCGGACTCAAGTACCTTGCGAGCCGTGTGATTTGCTCCATGATGTCCACCCGTAGGTCCGGAGTGGCAATGAAGCATGATGTCCTTCGCTTCGCCATAGTTAACACATCTTCTAATTATCCCATCGGAGCCAACTCGAAACACAAAAGGATCGTCCCAAAAGTAATGCTTCAAATCCGCAAAGAACTTCCTTTTGTCTTGAGTGGAGAGGCCCTCCTTCAAATATCCACTAGCAAGATAGTTAGCTAAATCCGCAAACCAAGGCTCCTCGAACTCCATTGTCGCTAAAGTGAATAATAGCTCATCGGGAAAGTTGTCGTTGATTTCCGCATTACCATTGTGTACCAATTCAGCTTCTTTCAAACGAGACAAGTGATCGGCGGCTACATTCTCGGATCCCTTCTTATCCCGAATTTCAATGTCAAACTCTTGTAACAAAAGAACCCAACGAATCAATCTTGGTTTAGCATCGGTCTTGGATAGGAGGTACCTCAAAGCTTGGTGGTCCGTGAAGACAATAGTATGAGAAAGCACCAAATAGGACCTAAACTTATCAAAGGCAAACACTATAGCCAAGAGCTCCTTCTCCGTGGTTGTATAGTTCCTTTGAGCTTCATTAAGAGTCTTGCTTGCATAGTATATCGGATGGAATCTCTTGTCAATTCGTTGGCCTAGAACCGCTCCAATAGCGTAATCACTAGCATCGCACATCAACTCAATTGACTTGGACCAATCCGGAGCAATGAGTATAGGAGCATTTGTGAGTTTACCCTTTAGAGTTCAAAGGCTTTCAAACATTCTTCATCAAATCGGAATTCCACATCCTTCTCGAGAAGCCGAGTCATAGGGGTAGTAATCTTGGAAAAATCCTTAATGAAACGCCTATAGAAACCGGCATGCCCCAAGAAACTTCTAACGGCCTTCACGGAAGAAGGTGGAGGGAGTTGAGAGATGGTCTCTAGCTTCGCTTTATCAACTTCAATGCCTATCCTAGAGATCTTGTGACCAAGAACAATCCCCTCATTGACCATGAAATGGCACTTCTCCCAACTTAGTGCGAGATTGGTCTCTTCACAACGGTGCAACACCCTCTCGAGATTCCTCAAACAAAGATCAAATGAATCCCCAAATACCGAGAAATCATCCATGAACACCTCCATGATGTCTTCCACAAAATCATCAAAGATAGCAAGCATGCATCGTTGGAAGGTAGCGGGAGCATTGCACAATCCAAATGGAATTCGACGATAAGCAAACGTACCAAAAGGGCATGTGAATGTGGTCTTCTTAATATCCTCCGGAGCAATCGGTATTTGGAAGTATCCGGACATGCCATCCAAGAAACAATAGTACTCGTGACCGGAGAGACGCTCGAGCATTTGATCCATGAAAGGTAGAGGGAAGTGATCCTTCCTAGTGGCCTCATTGAGTCGACGATAATCTATGCAAACACGCCATCCGGTGATCGTCCTTGTCGGTATGAGCTCATCCTTGTCATTTGCTACCACCGTGATCCCTCCTTTCTTGGGAACAACTTGCACGGGGCTAACCCAAGGACTATCCGAGATAGGAAAGATAATCCCCGCATCCATGAGCTTTATAACTTCTTTCTTCACAACCTCTTTCATGTTAGGATTCAATCTTCTTTGAGGTTGCACAACCGGCTTAAAATCTTCCTCCATGAGGATCCGATGTGAGCAAAATGTGGGACTTATACCTCGAATATCCGAGATGCTCCATGCAATAGCTCTCATGTACTTCTTGAGGAGCTCCACTAGACGGTCCTTTTGCTCGGGTAGAAGCTTAGCATTGATGATGACCGGTAGCTTAGAGTTTGGCATGAGAAAAGCATACTCCAAATGTGCGGGAAGAGGCTTGAGCTCAAGAGTAGGTGGTTCTTCATAGGAGGTCTTTACCCTTTCCACCTTCGGAAGAGCAACAAAAACTGTCTCACTCCCCAACTTATCTCTCCCTTCATCAAGATAAGCCACCTGAGCTTTTAACTCTGGGATGTCTAAATGTTCCTGCACATTCATTCTAAGGCAAACATCCAAAGAATCTCGACACACGAAGTTAGAAATACTACACACACTAGCCGAAGCGATAGTATCACACGAGTATTCTAAATCATCTTGTGCGTGAGCAAACTTCATGCCATCGGCTATGCAAAATGTAACACTCTCTTGTCCTACTCTCAATGTCAATTTCCCATTATGCACATCAATTAAAGCACGAGAAGTAGCAAGGAATGGTCTACCAAATATCAATGAGACATCAACATCATCGGTATCAATGACCGCAAAATCAACTAGGAACACAAAAGGACCTACTTTAACTAGCACATCATCAACAATCCCCCTAGGACTCTTGGTCGACTTGTCCGCAAGTTGAATGTACATACGAGTAGGACGAAGATTAGACAACCCTAGTTTCTCAAATATGCAATAAGGCATGACATTGATACTAGCACCTAGATCCGCAAGACCATTAGCCAAAGAGGTATTACCTATAGCACAAGGGATAGTAAAAGTACCTGGATCCTTAAGCTTTTTCGGTGGACTCTTGAAGAGAACGGCGGAACATTCCTGATTGAGGTGGACTAGAGGTGTCTCCGGTAGCTTCCTCTTGTTGGTGTAGAGTTCCTTCATGAATTTAGCATATTGAGGCATCATAGTCATAGCTTCGGGAAACGGAAGAGAGAACTGCATTTGACTAAGCCGCTCCACAAACTTCTTAAAAACCTTCTCAAGGCCATCCTTACTCACTCGAGAGGGGTATGGGAGCTTAGGCTTGTATGGAGGTACAACCGGTGCGGGAGGAGAGACCGGTGGTGTACTCGATGTAGCCTTACTAGGTTCCTTAGCAACCTTAGTATTCACATTATCCGAAGGAGGTTCAACTTCAACCTCAACTTCATCCGACGGATCTTTAGTATCATCATCATCGATTATTGGATTAGGAGCTTGTACCTTTTGGGAGACACTTGGGGAAGAGGTTGTATCTTGCAAAGGTTTCCCGCTTCTCAATGTCACTACCTTGTAATGCTCCGTGCCCTTGGGGTTGACCTCGGTGTTGGAAGGTAAAGTGCCCGAGGGTCGCTCCGAGAGTGCCTTAGAAATATGTCCCAATTGGTTCTCCAAATTGGCAATTGAAGCTTGTTGATTCTTGATGAGTTGGATCATTGCCGCATTGGTGTCTTCTTGAGAAATCAAAGAACCACCCTCTTTGCTTTGAGGAGACTTGTTGAAACCGGGTGGTCCTTCACCTCTATGGTTGTACATTCCTGGTGGGGTAGGACCTTGGGAACCTTGACTTGGATGTCCACTTTGATTCCATTGATTTCCTCCTTGGTGGCCTTGACTACCTTGATTTAGGTTACTTCCTTGAGACCATTGGTTGCCTTGGTGCCCTCTATAGCCTTGATAACCTCCTTGATTTCCTTGGTTGTAACCCTTGCTATAACCACTACCTTGACTCCCTTGGCCTTGGTAACCTTGGTTAGACTTGTTGTACCAAGGTCGGTTATAGTTACCTTGGGGGCTGAAATTACCATGGAATCCTTGACCTTGTGCGAAACTCACCTCCTCATGGTCGCCTTGGCCAAGCTCAGGAATGGCGGAAGGACAAGCACTAACATCGTGACCTTGACCCCCACAACATTCACAACAATATATAGAAGCCACTAGCACTACAAAAAAAGGGAAGTTTGGCGTCGGTCGGCAGGAAAGAATTTAGCGTCGGTCAAAATATAACCGACGCTAAACCCTTGACTCGCGTTTGACCGAGGGTTTAGCGTCGGTCATACATCGACCGACGCTAACATCTATCCAAAAAGCGACGCTAAAATTGATTCCGGGCCAAACCGACGGTGCAAACCGGTCATTATTTGGCGTCGGTTGGTATAATGGGCTTAGCGTCGGTTCCAACCGACGCTAAACACACGGGAATTTCGCGTCGGCCCAATGTCCAATTTAGCGTCGGTCATCGACCGACGCTAAATTCCCAAGCTATACAAACCCCAGACAGACGGCCAGAATCATTTGTGCAGTTTGCAGCCCTCCTCTCAATTCTCTCAACTCTCTCAACTCTTCTAAGGTATGTAGTTTGTTTTTTCATATTGTTGTATTTAGTTAGTGAATTGGGTAGTGAATTAGTTAGTTATTGGATTTTAGGGTTAGTAGTTAGTTTGTTAGGTTGTGAACTAATGAATTAGGATTTTGATATTATTATCTAGTTAGTGAAATAATCTATTTCAAAATAAGTGTGCATTATTAGTTAGTGAGTTAAATTGTGTTTATTTTGGTAGGCGTAATTTCGTTTGAGCTAGGAGCAGCGGTGACGCCGTCTCTTCGTTGTTTTCTCTTCTTCGGTAGTAGGTATGTATATATTAATTTTGCAATTGTGTCGTCTCATTGTTTTTTTTTTTAGGATTATTATGCTTACTGATTACTAATTGTGTCGTACATTTATCAGTGACCGTCTTTCTTCTATCCTCATTTCTCCTTGTTTCGCGTCTCATCCCAGGTGTACGGTATGCATTCTTTTAACTATGTTATTAGCTTCTTGCTATGTTCATTTGTTATTTGGAATTGCTATGTTCAATTGTATGTTAAATTGTTATGTTAATTTGTTATTTGAAATTGCTATGTTCAATTGGTATGTGAAATTGCTATGGTATTAATCTTGCAATGAAATTGTTATGTTATTAATCTTGCAATTAAAATGATATGTTATTACATTGCTATGTTAATAATCTTGCAATTAAAGTGTTATTGTATGAGTTAGTTTTCTCAGTAATTTGCCATGTCATTAACTAATTGGTACTTTATTATGAGTCAACATAATTATAATTATATTGCATATCCCATTGTTACCTAATATAATCTTTGCTGTAGATATCTAATAGCTATTCCAATATAGCTATATAGTTAACTGATAGATATTACGATTTAACTTTCTAATTAATTCCATCACCTACACTAAATCAGGCATCTTCCAAATGGATAAGTCTTGGATAACCAAGCATCGGTTGTCACAGGAGTATAGGGATGGTTTAGAAATCTTTTTGAATTTCGCTTTCGCGCATAATCATGAAGGAGAGCAAATAATTTGTCCGTGTCCAAAATGTGGATTCAAGAAATGGCTGTATAGGGATGATGTATACGAACACTTGCTTCGCAAGCCATTTCCCACAACATACACTGTTTGGTATCGACATGGAGAGCGCCTTATTGCTGAATCTTCTCAGAGTGCAAATGCAGTAGTGCAAAACTATGAGCATACTAGAGCATTTCGAGATCTGGTTAATGATGCTTTTGGTGTTATTCCAGAGGAGGTCACTAGTACAATACAAGCCTCTGAAGATATTGTTATTGGTAATGAAGTAGAAAATGTTCTAGAAGATGATATGAACACTGTATTTGAAGATCACCCCATTGGAGAGGATGACATGAGCTACCCGAATGACACAGAGGAGCCGGATGAGACCAATGTCAACTTTAGGGATTTAATGAAGGATGGAGAAACACCCTTATATGAAGGATGTACAAAGTTCTCAAAATTATCTTTCATCTTGAGGCTTTATCATATCAAGGAATGCACAACATCAGCGATAAAGCAATGTCGTTGATCATTGAGTTGTTGCATGACGCTTTTGAGTTTGCCAACATACCGAAATCGGGATATGGTGCAAAGAAAATGATCTCAAAATTTGGAATGGGGTACACGAACATTGATGCATGTGAGAATGACTGTATGCTGTTCTGGGGAATGATATCGAAGAGAGTGTTTGTAAGATTTGCAAGCAGTCCAGATACAAAGATGATGGGCATGAGGGTGTAAGTCAAGAACATAAGAAAAAAACGAAAAGCGATGAAAACATATCGCTACTTTCCCTTGATTCCGAGGTTGAGAAGGTTATTTATGTGTCCTACAACAGCTAAGAGTATGGTGTGGCATTCTACAGAAAAAGTTAGTGACGGAATGGCAAGGCATCCACGAGATGGAGAAGCGTGGATAGACTTTGACAATAGATACCCTGATTTTGCATCTGATCCTAGAAATATACGCCTTGGTCTTGCTACTGATGGCTTCAATCCATTTGGGAATATGAGTCTTAGTCATAGTACGTGGCCTATTATTCTTATGCCATATAACACGCCTCCATGGGAATGCATGAAATCAACAGGTATGATTTTGTCAAGTATCATCCCTGGAAAGAAAGCCCCTGGCAATGATATTGATATCTACCTACAACCTTTAATCAATGAGCTCAAAATTTTGTGGGAAGGTGTAGAAGCATACGATGCAGCCAAAAAGGAGGTATTTCAATTGAGAGCTTCCCTAATGTGGACTATTAGTGATTTTCCCGACTGTCCGTATTATCTGGTTGGAACACTTACACAGGGCAAGCTTGTCCAACTTGTAATTTCGACCAAGAACCGTTACGGTTGGGAGGCAGTTTGAAAAACTGTTTCATAGGAAGTCGACGGTTTTTGCCTGCAAATCATCCTTTCCGACAACAAAAGTCTAAATTCAATGGTGATGTCGATTTCAGAGAGCCAACCAAACTATTATCTGGCTCTGAAATACTGAAACAGGTGGAGAATGTCACTGTCACTTTTGGGAAGACGAGTGATAGTGAGAAGGGTGCACCGCCAAAGAAGAGGTCTAGAAGTGATGGAGGGAACAAAAGGCAGACAGAACAATGGAAGAAGAAAAGTTGCTTCTTTCAATTGCCTTATTGGGAGTTCAATAAATTGCGACACAATCTCGATGTTATGCACATAGAGAAGAATGTGTGTGACAATATTCTTTACACTTTGATAAATGACAAAGATCGAAGTAAGGATCATCTGAAAGCAAGGATGGATTTGAAAATCATGAAAATTAGAAGAGAGTTATGGCCAAGACCAGATGGAAGAACTTGTCCAGCAGCTATATACACAATGGGTAAACGAGAAATTCAAACAATGCTAGAGACCTTGAAAGATATTTCCGTACCAGACGGATACTCTAGCAACATATCCCGGTGCGTTGATGTGGAACACCAGAAGATATTGGGTTTGAAAACTCATGACTGTCATATCTTAATGCATGAGTTATTACCTTTGTCCATTCGGAATGTATTGCCATCACAAGTCTCTTCGGTGTTGGTCGAATTTTGTTCTTGCATGAAGCAATTATGCTCAAAAGTGGTCCATGTTGAGGGTTTGGATACGCTACAACAACGAATTGCTGTAGCTCTGTGTCGTTTTGAAATGATATTTCCACCATCATTCTTTACAGTCATGGTGCATCTAGTGGTTCATTTAGCCGAGGAAGTGAGACTTGGGGGACCAGTCTATTATCGTTGGATGTACCCTATAGAAAGGTACAACTATCAATTTCAATGTTCTGTATTACGCTGTCAATTCCAATAATCTATTCATACTGAACTTGTTCTCTTCATCAGATTTCTTGGGAATTTAAAATCTTTTGTACGAAATCGATCACAACCAGAAGGTTCAATTGCTGAACGATGGATTTCTGAAGAAATCACAAATTTCACATCCCTATACTATGATGTTGGAGTCGAGACTAGATTCAACCGTGGATCTCGACTTCATGATCAAGTATTAGAAGATGATTCACGTGATTTGTCCATTCTTCCATCTATTGGGCACAATGTTGGTAGTATAAATCACTTCCGATTGACAGATACAGAGTTGTTACAAGCGCATCGACATGTCCTTATGGGGTCCCAACTAGTCGGTCCATTTCTCAAGTAAGTATAATTCTTATTTGGACTTGTGACATGGTTCGTAATTCAACATGTTTAACGTAGGTGAATTTCAATAAAAATCATTCATTGTCCCGTAGGGAGTTCCAATCTATTACAACACGAGACTTCGAGGAAAATCAACAGCAGAAATTGAGAAAGCTGTCCATAGAGACTTCGTACAATGGTTTCGGAGTCGGGTACGTGCTTGTCTATGTAATTCAGCTGTGATATGGTTGTAAAAAAAATATGAATATACTAATCTTGTCACACACTATTATTTATGTCAATTTAACAGATTCTTGACGATAACCAAGTAGTCCACTCCAAGGATCTAAGAGTGTTAGCTCGCGGTCCTCAACGACAATCAAAAAGATATGTTGCTTATGATGTTAATGGTTATCGGTTTCGCATAGTTGCTCGTGACAATCCCCTCAAAACTCAGAATAGTGGGGTATACAGCAACTATGAAACTCATAGTTACGCTAGCTCAGTGGACAATCGACCTCAAACAAGTGAACTGGCGTATTATGGCAAGTTAGAAGACATCATTGAGTTGAATTACTATGGAGAAATCTTCGTGGTGTTATTCAAGTGCAAATGGGCTAATACGCACAATCCTAGATACGTGAAGAAAGATGGATTGGGGTTCACATCCATTAATTTCTCACATTTGCTATATACTGGAACTCGTTTAGACGATGAACCATATATTGAAGCAAAAGATGCTCGAATGGTCTACTACGTTGAAGATACAGTGGACAAAGGATGGTGCATTCCCGTACATATCAAACCCAGAGATGTCTATGACATGGGTGATGAGGAAGGAAGCAATGTACATGAGTGTGAGATGTTTGGAAATCAAGAGTTGTCGGCTTTTGATAATTCCAATATTCTACCCCTAGTTAGGCCCGGAATAATTGCAGAGTTCGATTAGGGTTTGGTAATATATTCATTTAACTTATTATAGTACAAGTTAATCTATTTGCTACGTTTTACACATCTAATCCAATTAAATGTTTTTGTTATACAGACATGGCTCCTTCAGGAAAGCATGAGGTGGAGCTCATCGATGGACGTGGAGTGAAGACTCTGGTCGACATTCCTAGTAATCAGATGATGAGTCTTCCCCATGGGAAGAAGGTTGTCATTCCTTGGGGTCTTACAGGACCCTTAGGTATTGGTCCAGCTACGATCCTTGGACAGTTCCATGGTCAGCTCTCCAGAGACACCAACCTTCTCCCGATCACATACGTCGGGTGGCCGAATGTGTCTGATGGTGAGAAGGACGCATTGGTCGCCGCTATATGGGTATGTATAAAATAATATTACTCTCAAACGACCTAGGTTATATAAATACTAATGTTTATAAAATTTGTTGTTGCAGAAAAGTATTGTCATTGAACCCGAGGAGGCAAAAGATAGAGCTCTTGACTATATCGTGAGTGATATAGGAAAGAAGTGGAGGGATTACAAAACGAAGCTGTGGGCAAGGAAAGTGACTGGGCCGTACAAAAAGTTTTTAAAAGCTGAAGCTACAAAGAACAACCAAGATTTCGACCCAAAAGCGTTTGTGGTGCCGCCGAGCCGTGGGCACTAGAGAGGAGACCTCCTAATGTTCCTGCGCCTATGTGGACGCAATATGTGGACTTGAGGTTGAGTGAGCATATGGTGGTATGTAGCGAAATATATGAATGCTTTTCATTCAAGTAAATTTATTTCGTGATACAAATTGTGTTACTTAAAAATTCTTAATTTGTAGGAGCTGTCTCGGCTTAACTCTTTGAGGAGGGCGGAATACAAATCACCCCACACTGGAGGGTCGAAGAAGTTGAGAGTGAGAGGATCAGAATTGGTAAGAGTTCATCCTAAAATCACCTTATTTAGTTAAATTATTTTAAAAGAAATTTATATTGTTTAGTTTATGCAAGTGTAGGAAGCCGTAACGGAAAAGAGGCCCACGAGAGGTGAGTTGTATGCCATCACTCACAAGAAGAAGGATGGCACATACACCGATCCTAATGTTGTAAGTGACATTTCATGTTTTTTTCCTTCCAACTTTTTGTCATTTCACTTTTCAGAGATTGGTTTGAAAAATGTAATTGGTGGCCACTATGCAGCCTAAGATACTTGAGTTGTTGAACGACCCAACCGTCCCGACTTGGGTAAGTTCTAACGATGCATTGGGGCAAGTCTACCCCACTGAGCATAGTGGTCGAGTTCGAGGATTGGGATTTGGTGCTACACCCACGAAGGTACATATAGTATATTATGATCTGGATTGGTTTCAATTTATATAACACTAAAAATTTTAATATTTTGTTGTCTCTTTTTTGTAGGTCAACTTGAGTAAGAAGAAGGGTGCAGCTAGCCAGAGTTCCACGCCATCAGCTACTGCCATGCATGACTTCGGACATTGCCCTGTACAAGGAGAAGTAGCAGAGTTACGGGATGAGGTTCGATTTCTAAAGGAGCAAATTGCACAGTTGGCATCAGGAGCTTCAGGATCCTCCGCTCGGGCTAAAGGGAAGGGGAAAGACACCTTGCAGGCGGTGGAGGAGGAGGAGGAAAGTGAGGATGAGGAGGAGGAGAGTGAGGGTGAGGGTGAGGATGATGAGGAGGATGAGTGATGAGAGGAAGAGTGAATATTTATGCTGATATATTACACGTAGACATATGTAGTTATTAATATTATTAGAATTATACAGTATGTTATGCATATTAGTTATCTATGTCATTGGTTAGTAATGTGTGGTATAATTAGTATTGCATTCCATGAATGAAATTGCGGTTTGCAGGTTGGCACTAGAAGAGTATGAGAAAAGGAGCTGAAATGGCCAGAAAATTTTTGACCTGTACAACATATTTAGCGTCGGTCATACTTATTTGGCGTCGGTCAAAACCGACGCTAAAATGACCCGTAAATAGCGTCGGTCATAGGCCATTTAGCGTCGGTTGATAACCGACGCTAAGAAGGACGCAGTCAACGCGTGTTTGGTCTTCGGTTGACCAATTTAGCGTCGGTTCTTACTTTTAGCGTCGCCTGATGACCGACGCTAAAAATTGGTTTGGTTCTCGGCCGGACTGGTCGGACCATAATTTAGCGTCGCTTATGAAAAGGATTTGGCATCGGTCACTAAACAACCGACGCTAAAATTTAGCGTCGGTGAAATTGGCGTCGCTTTTCTGACCGACGCTAAAACCTTTAGCGTCGGTCATCAACCGACGCTATACTCCGGTTTTGACCGACGCTAAAGTGCCGGATTTTTGTAGTGTGGAGGGTTACCCACATGAGATGATTGAACCTTGGAGGGATGCTTAGGCATGATTAGGTTACTTACTTGGGATGCCATAGCATCGATCTTAGACATGAGGAGCGCAAACATAGGGTCATCTTCATCTCGATGTCCCGGTAACTTATGCTTCTTCCCATAGGTAGATGAATCCTTTGGTGCATCAACACTTATAGCTCTAGAGTCATAGTGCGTGTCGCTTCCATACTTAGAGCTTGGTGGTTGTTGTCGAGACCAACTCCTTGTCTTGTTGGCCATCTCCGCAAAGAGTTCTAGAGCATCCTCGGGAGTGAGCGTCCTTAGATCACCTCCGGCGGCTTGGTTGATCATCCTTGTATTCTCAAAGTCAAGGGACCTAGCAAAGATATCCGCCAAGCTCCATTCGGCGAAGTTGTGATGAGGACAAGACCGAAGAAGGGCTTGGAACCTATTCCAAGTCTCATGGAAGAGCTCTCCCTTGTGTTGTGTGAAGTGGTTGATTCGATCCCGGATTGCATCCGTCATATAGGGGGGAAAGAACTCCTCAAGGAAGGCTTCGGCTAGTCCCTCCCATGTAGTGAATGTTCTACTAGGTTGGTTCTCCAACCAAGACTTGGCTCTACCTTTGAGTGAGAAGGGGAAGAGTCGGAGTCGCACACAATCCGGGTGAACTTGATCGTTCTTCACCGTATCGCATATCTCAAGGAAGTCCTTCAAGGGTCTAAATGGGCACTCTCCATCTATACCGTTGAACACCACTCCGTTCTGTACCATCTGAATCATATTAGGCTTCAACTCGAAGTTTCTTGCATTTACCGGTCTTCGCACGATGCTCGAGGCTGCCCCTTCAAGGGTTGGGCGAGCATAATCGGCTAGTGTGCGCCTCACACCTCTTTGCGATTGATCATCTTCATTAGTGTGATGTGAATGTACCGATTGATCATCGTCATCTCCGTGTTGAGACATAGTGTGGTGTGAAATGCGTTCAGCTTCTTGTTTTTCAACTGTAGGAGGTGGGGAAGTAGTTCGTGGTTCGAGCACTTGTTCTAATCCTTGGAGTCGTGCTTGAAGACGAGCTGAACGCCTCATGCACTAACCCAAATCTCCTGCACACAAGCACAACAAACACACCCGAGTAATACAACGATGCGGGATAACAAAGTAAACAAAGAGTAAAAAGGAAGCAAAAAGGAAAACGGAAGGAAGTGTAAAGATCGGTTCACTAATAATTGCTTTCTTAGGAATGAGAGAGTCCCCGGCAACGGCGCCAAAAACTTGATAAGGAATTTATCAAGGTCGTATTCCTCAGGGTTCCCTCATAGGCTAATACTCACAACGTTCGTAAACGGTCCATACATTTAAATTAAAGTTTGGTTTTGAAAGGAGACAAGTTAAAAACATAAGCAAACAAGGTAAAATTGACAAGCGAAAATTGAGGATCAAACAAGAGAAAGGAGTTTAGTCTAGCAAGGGGTTTCTTCAAGCTCAAGGTTCATGAAAACTGAATTGATTCTCAATCAACGATGTGAAATTAATGACCATGCATCTCACTCAAGTAGAATCAACGAACTCTCGCACAATTGACTCTCTATTCCTAGACCAAATGCACCATGCTCTCGCTATGTGAACAAAGGGAATGGAATGCTTTAAACTAGCTCAATGAAATGCTTGGAACTTGAATTCTATGCTAACAATCATCTAGCACAAGGTAAGTGATGCAAGACACTCTCATGTCAATCATAAAACACTAGTCTAACAATCAAAAGGGTCTTTCAACCTTCAAATGATGGAAAACTAAATGTACACCAAGTGTTCGATAAAATGTCACCAAGGAAAACAAGCTCAAAAATGGTTGTAATTGCATAATTCAATCTCTCAAATCATTCAATTACAATCCTACAACCTTAGATCAACATCAAACAATCATTCTCATGTATTGAAAGACATAAACAATGCACCAAAGAACAAGTCAAGTCCCATGGACAATAAGCACAAGGTTTAGGATCATCATCTTACACAAATGGCTATAAGAACATCAATCCAAACAATCAATCACCTATCCTAGCTTGATCCATCCCTCACTAAACTAAACCTAAGTTTAGCCTAGCTTAACCATGGAGGAAACCTGAAATTGAGGAGAGGAGATCATCCTTGCTTCCATGGAGGATCTTCTCACTTTACTCTTCAAGCTCCAATCCAAGGGTGGAAGGCTTCACTTAGATCTTCAAGTTGATCAACAATTGAGGGAGGTTGGTGTGTGGTTGAGGGAGAGGAGATGATGGAGTTGATGATGAACAATTGAGAGAGAGAGAGAGGCGGACGGCGATGATGTAAAATTAGAATGAAAAATTCCCCTCAATCTTCGCCTCCTTCACCTTTATATAGCACGCCGGATTTGCCTGATATTTTCGGTGAAACTGATGCAAAGTTTTCGCCGAAAACATCTTCAAGTTCCAAATGCCCGCCGTCTTCCTCTAGTTTTTGGACCGAAGACTTGACTACTTTCGCCGAAAGCTTCTTCTTCGGCGAAAACTATATGATAGTTTCGCCGAAACTGTCTTCAGCTGAAAATCGTATTTTCTTCGATTTTGCCACGTCCATATCTCCTCCGTCCTAGCTCCGATTGACCTCCCGTTTGATCCTACGTGCTCCTTGTCACCAGTACTACAATGCCAAGACCTGAAAATACAAAGAAAACACCTCCAATAGACATGGAATTGGCCTCAAAGTGGCAACCGGGCAACAGAATAGCACTTAGCACAAAACTTCGATAAAAACATATTAAGCATGGCATTAAGGATCAAACACAGGCGTTTCATAGGTCAATGATAAGCTAAAAATGCACCAAATAAAGTCACATCATCTGTCGTCTGTCTAAACCAACCAATCATTCTGTCTTCTAATTTCATTTTAATTTTTCTGCATCTTAGTCTAGAAGTCGTGGAACTCACACCACGCACAACTTGTTCAAACTTGAATAAATTGCCAGCATATTTGAGTAAACGACTAGAAGAAACCCTGTGGAATACGATCTGCTTAGCTTCTAGCTTGGTAGTATTTGATCACTGTTTTACAGCTCATCAAGGGGGGAAGGAGTTTATAAAGAAAGAGAAGAAGAGTTTGGAAGGGGGGGGGGAAGCGAACCGCCGCTTAAAGACGATTGAGGGAGCATGCGGCTGAGGAGACGGGCTAGGTAGCCTAGGTAATGATGACTAGAAGGAAGTTACGAGAATACCCCGGTTTCCCCAGCTTCCCCAACAAGACAAGAGGGAAGTTACCGTAGTACCCCGGAAGATAGAAAGGCGCGCGTGTGTAAAGGAATGACACGTGGGAGAACGGTAGGAGGAATCAAGCGATCAGATAAGGTATTTCCGGGCGATCTCCTACAGTTAAAGTAGGCGATCGCGGCTAGTAAAGCGGTCATCAAAACTCGTTTGGGAAGAGCCTGTTCAAATACCCGAGGCGATTAAGACGTACATGGTCCACAAAGATCACTAGCAATCAAGCGATCATAAGCCCTTACCTAAGGAAAAACTAAGCTAAAGGGCTTGGGGGCAATTGATAGGACCTATTGGCACCCTTAGAGGTGGCAATATCAAGGCAGACGGTTCGTCCAATTCAGTTTCCGATTCGAGCAACAATGAGATGATTGAAATAGTGGATTGGTAGCTTCGAAAGACGAACCCGGGTTAAACTTTTTTGATTGGTTCCTCCTCATTAAACATTGGGGTCTGCATAGCCACTAAAATATACTAATTGTAAATTTTCCAGTCCCTCCAGCACGTTGATAGTCGTCAGGATCAAAAACCGAACTAAAAAGAAGGAGTTTGAGAAGTCAGAAACTTGAATACATCCTTGTCTAGCCCAAAGCGCTTCCAGTCTACTCTTGATGGTGGCAAAGACAAAGGTTTTCTCCAACACCTTGAAAACCAATGTCTTTGACCACGGTAGATAGAAGCTTCGAACTTCAACTTATCTCCCAAAAAAGAAACCCTAGGGAAACTGAGGTTGTACCAGCATGATCCTGCATTGTAATAAGTGGATGAGAAGGGACCTCAAAACTATTTTCCATCAACCATTGAGATGGTATATATGGCACTCGCCACAAAACTATACGAACGTCTTTCACTCCTATGATAAAGCACACGGGAGGGACCTCCGGTGTAGTACCGGTCTTAGGGGGACATGTGATCTCCGCCGGCTCCATCGTCACGTCACTAGGGTTACTCTCGAGAGATATTAGGATTTTCTGTCCCTAATGGTCTAACTGTAGCTTTCTTAATTTTGAAAGGGTCAATGTTGAGATGACTTCAATTCAATTCCCACAAGTCTTTATAATTAGGGCTAAATTGACAAATTTAGGTTTTTTTTTTTAATTTTTTATCTAATTTAATTTCTCGTTCTTAATTGTTAAAAAAAATTGAAATTTAGTATTTTGACTTGACAAACGAAAGGAACGGTGATGGGAGGAGGAGACGTCGTGCCGTGCCGATTGACCTTCCAAACTCTGTCACATCCTGCTCTACTCCATTAATTGTGTTTGAGACGATCTGGGAGTCAATTTCAAAAATAACATGCAGCAGGTCCTTATCTCTGATCCAGGTGATTGCCTCCTTAAGAGCTTTTGCTTCACAGAACTTGGCTGGTGGGCAACCTGGAAAAGTCAGCATCTTAAACTCCACCACACTCCCCCAATGGTCTCTAATCACCATACCAGCACCGTGCATCCTTTCCCTCTCGAAACGAGCACAATCAACATTACATTTTAGGTACCCTTCCGGCGGTCGGTGCCACTTAGGGCAGTAAGCTTGTTGTTGTATCTGCTGAGTATGCTGATTTATCCGAGCTCGCTGGCACTCCAATAAGCTTTCAATCGCTAATCGTGAGACCACAAAGGCTGGCTTTGTTTCTCCCCGCCAAACTCGTTCGTTTCGCTCACGCCAGATCCCCCATAGCAGCGCCAGTGCCTTTTCAATTTGTTCTGCAGACCCGGTGTTTAGGAGGCCACCCATCCAGTCATTGAGAGTAACGTAGCTACGTGCGAGGCAGCCCACCAACTGGTCCAGCCCTGCTTTCTCCCAACATAACTTCGAGAAGGGGAAGTCAATGAAGAGGTGGCGTACCGATTCTGTCCCATGTGTACAAAGACCACAACCATCGGGTACCTGTATATGTCGTCTTCTTAGCGTAGCACGAGTCGGAACAATGTCACGTAGGAGTCTCCACGTCATGATTTTAAATCTTGGTGGCGCATGGACACCCCATAGCTTTTCCCATGGACCAGCAGCATTAAAGTTTGACAGATTACTGAGCTCGTCGAACTAGAGCTTATAAGTTGTTCGGAGAGATAGAAATGTAGCTGCCCACGTCATTGCGAGACAGCCACGTTTCTTTGGTTCGCCTATATCGGGCACGACCTCTCCCGAGTGGCTTGAGCATGTACTTAGAGCAGCTTGCTCGAACCTTTCCCACTAATTTTGAATGAAGGCAACTAATGATTACCTCAAAAAAAAAAAACGAAAGGAACGGTGTGCTTTAAACCATTTAACGTCAATTCCAAAAAAAAATTCATCATTTTATGTCGTTGAATGTAAGGCGAGTCTTGAGTTTGGAGATAAAGACTAATAAAAACAAAAATATTATTTCTTAGTTGACTATCATATATAGTCTTGTAGATAAGTGAGGTTGTCTGGATGTTTTTCTAGAGCTAGATTTTGTACGAATAGTGACTTTTTTTACTATTCAAATTGTTGGGAGGGTTTGACAATAGTTGTAGGGTGTGTTTGGATAGACTGATTTAAATTTGGTATTTGAAATTATATTTGTGAATCTGAAATCACTACTTTTAAGAGAGAATTTGAAATATAACTAAAAACTATAAGGGTGGATTTCATTCAAATTCAAATACACAAGTTAGTTTCTAACCAAACAAGAAATTTGAAATTTGAAATACCAAACTCAAATCCATCTATCTAAAAAGACTCTAACTGATTTTATGCAATATATTACAACTATCCGATTAGATGTCAAAATATTTTTGTCATAAAAACTCTAATGTAATAAAAATAATAAAAAAGATAAGAACTATACAATCAACTAATTAACATGATTCATTAACCTATTTTTTTAAGTCAAAGATCGTCAATATTATTAATGCTTTGTGTTCATACAAATACAAAGCAAAGCATAAATTAGCTAGTTCGGAGGGGTTACACCTACAGTAGGGGTCTCCAAGTCATGTGACTATAGCTAAGACATAGGCAACCTCGTCTCTACTTCTTCTGACATGTTGGATCATCATCGTGGGGTTCATCATGTTTCGACATTGCTCAGTAACATCCGCAAACTTAGTGTCGTCATCTCTTTGATTTTGCAGGGCAGCACAAACCCCTTGTGAATCTGTCTCGACAATAGCCCAATGAATATCCATCTCATGTATCCATTCAAGGGCTCCTCGGAGGGTGGGGGTTCACACTTATGGGGTCTGGGAAGCCTCTTGATGTTGTAGTTTTGTATGCTACAACTCCTCCTTCCGTGAACCAAAAGATCAACATTGATATTCCAAGAATCGGAAATCGCCACTTGTTGAGTTGGGGGTGCATAAGCACCCCCTTGGCTCATGGCTCGCGAGAAAAATTTATACGTATCAATATAAATGTGTGTATGTAATTAGATTCGTATTTATGATGTATGTATGTATGTAATTAGATTAATACTTATCAATATAATGTATGTATGTAATTATATTCGTACTTATCAATATAATTTATGTATGTAATTAGATTCGTACTTATCAATATAAATGAATGTATGTAAATAAATTCGTACTTATCAATATAGAAATGTATGTAAATAGATTCGTACTTATCAATATAGAAATGTATGTAAGCCGTTTCACCGTTGAGCCGATAACCTTTCACCCACAACTACCCAAAAAACCCCTCCCCATTCCGAGCAATCTCATCCCTTTTACCCAAGATCCCAGGCTTCCCTCCGACCAAACCTTCTCTTCCCAATTCTCATAAGTCTTCATCCTTTAACTTTCCACCTCCCCCCCCCCCCCCAAAATCTCAAATCCCCAACCTTTAATCTACCCACAAAACCATTATCTTTGATCCTGTTACAATGGCAGATCAAGATCCCATAGAAGATCTTATAAATGAAACCTCGCTTCTATCTTGCGAGGAACAAACAATCAACCTAGTCCGTCTAGCAGCCAACACCGATGTCCTCTCAAATAAATCCCTAGTGGGCCGATTTATAAGCCAAAAACAATGTTCTATTATAGCAATGAAGAACAATGCTCAGCGAGTGTGGAAACTGCTGGGTGACCTTAGAGTAAAGCCACTACCAGATGTGGGAAAGGAGAATAACAGGTTTTTGTTCACTTTTTCAAAAGAAGAGGACAAGTTAAGGATCCAAGAAGAAAGCCCTTGGTCGGTAATGCAATCTCATCTTGTGCTGAGGCAGTGGTCCGAGTTCGCCTCCCCTGAAGAGGTGAGAATAGAGTCAACAATGGTGTGGGTGAGAATGGTGGGAATCACACCTGATTTGCGAGGACCTGATAACTTGGAGATGATAGCAAGGTTGTTCAAGGGAATTTATCAGGAAGAGGAACAGTCCAATAATTCACTAGAGTGGACTGATACAATGAGAATATGCATGGAGTTGTTCATTGACAAACCCCTTCCTACGGGATTCCAGTGCCCAGCAACAAATGGAGATGTAGATAAAGTGGAGTTCATTTATGAGAATGCCCCAGATTTCTGTTACTGCTGTGGTATGATGGGGCACACAGAATCCTATTGCAAGGTATGGAACTCCCATGAAGTCTTTTTCCGAGTTAACCCCACAAAATATGGGAGCCATATGAGAGTTGAAGCACCTAGGCACAAAGAAGGGAAGAGAGCTACAAGCACGGAAAAAGAAGGGAAGAAGAAGGCGGTGGAAGAAATGGCAGTTCCGGCCACCATCCAGGTCAATAATCCGGCGACGGTGAAAATTCCAGGTACTGTTTCATCCCTGAACAAACTACGAGGAAGTGCCTGGCTGGATCCTAGGAGCCTAAACACTGACACGTTGATCACCCTGCCCAATACCTTACCTACACATAGTCCGAAGCACAGCCAACCCACGGTGATACTTACCCATAATTCCCAAGTCAATAATCCCGTTAGACCCCAAAACCCAGCTCTTTTAGCTTTAGTTCTGATAGGACGAGACCATGGCAACCCCGTTTCACCCCAAAAGTAGGCCCAAGCCCATACCTTCATGACGATTTCCTTAACTTAAGCCCACCATATCTTCAGCAACCAAATAACATAGAAATACTAAAAAGCATAGCCCACCACCACACCCATCTCTCCTTAGAAGCTATAAGAACAATGCCAATCCCCTACCTCAACCGTTTCCTTATTGAGACTAAAATTGATCACATTATGGAATTGGTTCAATCCCTTCACCCGGACCATCCCCTTTTCGTCCCTGACCCCGAAAATCCACAAGATTCGCAGCTATCATGGATAAAGGAGGACCGAATTTGTTGGCAAAACTTGTGTGGAAGGAAGAGGAAGACGCAAGACAAGGAAGAAACGGCAACAAAAAGACAGAAAGGGAATCAGGTAAAACTGAAAGAGATTGAGGAGGAAGGACAGCAGGTTACAATCCCAACTTTCTCTGAGGGTAGCTCGAGTGGAAGAGGAAGACTCAGGAAATTTGGCCCAAGGCAAAACAGTGATATGGAAGTGGAAGAAACTGAACCAATGACAGAAGATGTTTCGAGTCCGGCGGTGGTGGCAAGCCGATTGCCACCCAAAGATCAATGATTTTGAGCTGGAACTGTAGAGGTGCGGGACAAACCTCTACAGTCCAATACCTACGGAACCTTATCCGTAAAAATTGTCCCGCCATTGTATTCCTGATGGAGACCAAGCAACCTCGGGAATACATGGAGTCGATGAGAAGGAAAATGAAATATAGCAACTCGTTTTATGTGGAACCTGAAGGACGATCGGAGGCTTGGCCCTTTGGTGGCTTCAGGATGTGGATGTCACAGTTGTGGGATCGACAAAAAACTATATTCATGTGATATGGAATGACGGAAACATGATGAATTTTACTTTTGTGTATGGAGCACCTAGGAGAGAAAACAGACAAGAGGTCTGGGAACAGATTGGGGCCTTGCCAAGAGGAGTAGGCTATCCCTGGGGTCTTATAGGGGATTTCAACGCGGTTCGTTTGTTAAGTGAGAAGCAGGGAAGCAACCCTTCGTGTGCTAGGTCCATTCGGGAATTCAACGAGTTCATTCAAAGCTGTCAACTGCTGGAGGTTTCAAGTGAAGGGGAGATTCACACCTGGTCAAATAATAATAGAGTGGGGGGCTTAGTGAAACAGAAACTGGACAGAGCCTTCTGCAATTTGGAATGGAGAGATAGGTTCCCCCTCTTGTTTGTTATTAATAATCAGATGATTGCCTCTGATCATAGCCCAATCTGTTTGAAAGATGGACCGGAGGAAGTAAGAAGAAGAAAGGGGTTCAGGTTCGAAGTTGGATGGATGGTTGAACCGTCATATAGGCAGCATGTCTTGAGAGGATGGAGGAGAGGAGATTCAACAGATGTTAACCTAAAAAATTGTGCAAAGATTCTGATCGTCTGGAAGAAGGAAACTATTGGCAACAATCAAGCCAAGATTGACGATCTGATGGAGGAACTTACCAAACTCAACACTCAGTAGAACCTGCATTCCTCGGTCGAAACCGGTGACAGGATTAGGAATGAGATTACCACTAGATGGAGTATACAAGAGCAGTATTGGGCACAGAGGGCTAAAACGGACTGGCTGAAATTGGGAGATCAAAATACGAGGTTTTTTCATACCTCAGCTCTACAGAGAAGAATGAGAAACACAATCACTACTTTAAAAAATGAGAGAGGGGAGTGGATTGATGATAGAACTGAACTAAACACCCATATCACAGAGTTTTTCAACTCCTTGTTCTCCGGAACAAAGGAGGTCACCGATTTCTCTTTTTTGCAGGGATACCCTTTCAAGGTGGACAGAGCGACGAACAATTTCATTTCCTGAAGGGTTTCAGAGACGGAGATAAAAGCTGCAGCCTTCCAAGGCACCTGGCCCCGACGGCTATCCAACTAAGTTTTTTCAGATGCACTGAGAGGAGATTGGACAGGATGTGTGCATAGATATAAAAGCTTTCTTCGATACTTCGACGGTTCCGACAGGGTGGAACGATACGTATATCACCTTGATCCCTAAAGTGGCACATCCGGAGGAGATCAAACAATTTCGGGCTATTAGCGTGACAAATTTCAGAATGAAAGTCATTTCCAAGGTACTTTCAAATCGGATCAAACCATTTATTCCTAAGCTAATCTCAGAACTACAAGCAGCATTCACAGGTAATCGAGCTATTCAGGACAACGTGATTGTTGTGCACGAGGTGGTTCACAAGTTGAGGACAAGGAAAAAAGGGAAGCTGTTTGATTTTATGCTGAAAGTTGACATGCTAAAGGCGTACGACAGGGTGTCTTGGGAGATGTTATTCACTGTTATGGAAGTTATGGGATTTAGCGAGACGTGGATCCAATGAATTAGAAGTATTGTAACCACAGTGAGATTTGCTGTTTTGATAAATGGTGTTGCCTCATCGTGGTTCTCACCATCCCAAGGTTTGAGGCAAGGAGACCCGTTGTCCCCATTTTTATTTATCTTGGTGACTAACGTCCTATCGTTCATTCTACAGAACGCTCAGTCTCTAAAGAAATGTGAAGGGATTAAACTCAATAGATTTTGCCCTCCTATCACCATGTGCTGTTTGCCGATGACACAGTCTAATTCGGAAAGGCGTTGAGAAAAGAAGCAAGCTCAGTGAGAAGGCTGCTGGAATTGTACTGCAGAGTTTCAGGGCAGGCAATAAATTGTGAAAAGTCGGCGATCTTTTTCTCCCAGAATACACCTTTGGATTGACAAACAGAGATCGCAAGCATCCTCGATGTGAATCTTAATGCAGCAATGGGGAGATACTTAGGAGTTCCATCAAAGTGGGGAAACACCAAGACTGAAACCTTTAAGTTTATCCTTGAGAGATTATCGACAAAGGCACAAAATTGGAAAAGTTGCTTGCTTTCTCATGCTGAAAGAGAAACGATGATTAAGGTCGTGCTGCAAGTGGTCCCGACGTATATTTTCTCTTGCTTCAAGCTCCCGAAGAAACTCATTAAAAAGATGGATGCTATCATCACAAATTTCTGGTGGTCGGGAGACGGATCAAAGAGAACAATCCATTGGATGGCAGCTGATAAACTCTCTACAGGCAAAGAAGAAGGAGGTTTAGGGCTAAGAAACTTCAATGATTTTAACTCTGCTTTCCTAGCTAAACTGGCATGGAGAATTGTTCTGCAACCGGATGCCATGTGGGTTAAGATTCTGAAGGGACTTTATTTCCCGAATTCGGAGTTTCTTACCACGCCTAAACATTATAGGCCATCGTGGATTTGGTCAAGCATTATGGGAGGAAGGGATGAACTGCTAAAAGGTATCCGGAGGAATATAGGGAATGGGCGAAGCACTCAAATTAATGATGTCTGGATACCGGGGAATGCTGACTGGAGGGCAGGGTCAGTTGTTAATGAAAACTGGTGGGTAAGCGACCTTATTGTCTACCCACAACGCATATGGGATATGAGTAAGTTACGATTGCTGTTCTCGGAGGAAGTAGTGAGATGTATTTGCAGTATACCAAATGGACCTGAAGAGTTCAAGGACATATGGATATGGTGTTATGATCCGAAGGGAAGATTCTCGGTGAAATCATGCTATAGAGTTATAAAGCGACATGGAAGACAGCAAGGTGGTGGAGGAGGAATGGCGGATTACAAATTCTGGAAATGGTTGTGGAAGCTTACCATACCACCAAAACTGAAATTTTTCATATGGAGAGTTTGTCATAATGCTCTAGCAACTAAGGTAAACCTGAGTAGAAGAAATTGTGTTCCTAATGAGGTATGTCCCTGTTGCAATGACCACCCAGAGACAAGTGATCATTTGTTGTTCAGATGCCAAGCTGCACAAGATTTCTGGAGGAGAGTGTGTCCAATTGTGTTTTCTTGTAGTGAAACCTGCAACTCCCAAACATTGAGGCGAATTTCCTAGTCTGGATCGCAGGTTTGAAGGATACGACCAATGAAGAAGAGAGTACAAATATTTGTTACATGTTGTGGTCGATCTGGAAGCGAAGGAATGGAGTGGTCTTTGATAATACTGCTACAACAGTGGAAGAGATGGTGGGATACCTTCATATCGATACCAGCACATGGTATCATTGCCGAGATTCGGTGACCCGAAACGAGGCTGGATCTCCAGCTCAGAATCCTCCGGTAACCACCCTAACCCCAATGACTTTTCCTAGGAAAATCATGTGTGATGGTGCCTTCAAGGCAAATATCCAGATTGGGGCTTACGACATCATTATGTTTGATGCCGAGGGACGAGTTGTGTACGGAAGGGCTAGGAGGTTTGTTTGTAGAGCTTCTATCTGTGCAGAAGCCATGGCAGTTTCGAATGCAGTTAGTTTGGCATGTGGTGACAGAATCCCTTCCTTGATTATTACTGACTGTCAGGTGATAACAAGAGCTTTGAATCAAGAAGAGGATCTGTGGCCGTGGGAGGCAGCCATCATCATAGCAACGATTAAGACCAAAATGGAGAGAAACACGCACATCAGTCTTCAATACGCAGGAAGAGATGAACTGAAACAAGTGGATCACATTGCTAAACTGGCTAGAGACGGATGTCTACCTCCTGATTGGCTTGGGAACTTGTAGTCTTTTCCTTTGTCAACTTATTTTGTTGTTTAAGAGTCTGTAATATTGAACTCTTTGCTTTTGGCCAGCTCTAAGATTTATAAAATCTACCCTTTACTCAAAAAAAAAAAAGTCATATTCATTTGTTTCCAAATATTTATAAAGTTTATAATTAAAACTATAATTTTAAAATTCACTAAACTAATTGTGTTCAATCAATTTCATTATCAAATTTATAGTCTAAATGTTTCAACCATAAAATGATATTCTTGGTGTAATTATATATTCAACACACTATATTTACTATTTATTGTATCGGGTCCAATGCCTACTTGAGTTTTGGCTCGGCCACTATATGCAAATACTGTATTTTATAATATCTTATTAATTCTACCTCGTTGAAAACAAATTGTGTTAGAATCTAACTTTATGATAAGAATTTGTAATATAATGTTATAACAATATTATTTTATTATAAGAAAGAACAATATTCTTTATATAATATTTTTTATTTTTTCCTAAAAAGCACCATTGGCAAATTTTCTGGCTCCACCACTGTCCGTGTATGCTACTATTTTTTGCATTCGGTGGGAGCTCTTGTTGGATTTCGTGCAGATGGCAGGTTTATTTTTCTCCATTCTCGGGCCATCTCCATCGCATTCCGCGCTAGAACAAAGGATGAAGTTTCTTCCAAGTTCCAGACGTGTTTGTTACGCTCGTGTCATGGCCCATCAAGGACAGTGGCCATCATTTAAATCTTTGCTTCTGACAAGGTGGTTATCGCGGCAAGAACCCAGTATTCCAAAGATTCTATAGTTTCCCTGAGCCTCTTAATGTCGTCTCGATGTCTCACCCGAACCCAGGAAGCCTTCACATAGTCACAAGCTAAGTGACGAAGAGGTGCCACTGGCTTTCAAGGCTTGAGTTGCACATGTACACCACACTCGTCAGCAATCTGGATTCCACGAGTATTAAAAATATTGTTAGCTAATCTACAAATGAGATAATCCTAACAACTCTTTACATGTATATGTTCCGAGTGGAACCTACTCACCACACGACAACTGATCGGGTACAACCCCTTGGATGGGGTTGGATTTTGTTCCAACCATTTCCTAGCCATTGGATCATCATTTAACCATCCTTTTTTACCTTTTTACTAATCCAATGTTCTAAATTGCTAGGGGTATTTAAGATATTTTACACTTAATTTAATTTTTTTCTTTTATTTTAAATATTTAATTATCTTCGGTGACCGGCCGCCGCGCTCCGGCGACCGGCCACCGCCTACGATGACTTTTTCTGGCGAGACTCCGACGACCGACTAAACTTCGGTGACTTTTCGTGATAGATGACGTGGCTCCACGAATAAAAAAAGAGTGTGGGCATTGAAGAAATAAAAAAAAATTAAATTTTCGTGACAGATGATGTGGCGCCACGAATCATGCCACATTGGTATTTAGCCTACTCATCACACGACGTTATGCCACCTATCACAATTTTCAGCAAAAACTGACGGCATGACAATTTCAAAAATGACTTCAGTAGTTCGTGTCATTCTTGCAATTCAGCAAACGATGTGTACTGAGTCGTAATAAATCAAAAGATCAGGCTAGGCTAGGTAAGGGTATTATTCATTTTATTTTTTAATGCAACCTTTGTTGGGCCCATTCAGTCCATCTCATAGGCCAACGGCCAATTTGGCCCATTTAACCATATCCATAACTGTGTGCTGAGAAGTGAGTGAGAACTTTCCTTCCTTCCAATTTCCAAAGTTCCATCAAACTCTCATCAGTTTCCATCATACAGGTACAGGCCGTGCTTCCCAGCTCCCGCCCAGTGTTGAGCGGCCATGGAAGAACAAATGTCATCTCCTCCGGCGGAAAACGGAAGTCCGGCCGATTCTGTAGAACAATCCATGGAAGAAGCAGCCTTACAGAAAAAGCACCAAGCGATGATTGATCGACTCTCCAACCGTCATCAGTCCCGGAGCATCAGCAACAGCAACAGACCACTTGAGGACAACTCCACCGCCTCCTTCTCCTCCAAATTTACCGACTCCAAGAACTCTCTAGAGTCTCTCCTCGCTAAGTCTTCTTCCTTCGCCCACGATCCTTCCGTTCTCAGATCTCACCTCGACGGCATCTCTTCTTCCATAGCCTCGCTCGAGCAGCTTGTCGCCGAGAACTCTTACTCCCTCCCGTCTTACGAACTCCGATCCACTCTTAAATCCGTTGCTGAGCTCAAACAGTCGCTCGAAAATGTGAGCGCCGAGCTTCTTCCGAAGAAGAAGTTCTCCTTCAGGAATAAATCCGCCACCGGAAGCAAATTCTCAGCACCGGTTCAACCTAAGGAGCCAGAGATCCCGACGCCGGCTTTCATGATCCGAGAATCGCCAGGGTTCCGTAACAGAGAGAAGGAGACATTGACGAAGAATTTCAAAGGTCTGGGGATCGGTGAGTTTACTGTTTCTGGATTGGATTCCTGCGAAGTGAGATTGACTGGGTGCGTCAATGCGTTGTTCTTCAATAGATTGAAGAATTGTAGGGTTTACACTGGTCCAGTGATTGGTTCAGTTTTGATTGAGGAAGTTGAGGACTGTGTGTTTGTGTTGGCTTCGCATCAGATTAGGATACACAATGCTAGGGGTTGTGATTTTTATCTGCGAGTAAGGAGCAGGCCGATAATTGAAGATTGTTCAAGGGTGAGATTTGCTCCTTACTGTTTAAGGTATGACGGGATTGAAGAAGAGTTGAAAGAAGCAGGTCTGGAAGAAGAAAGTGGGAAATGGGCAAATGTGGATGATTTCAAATGGCTGAAAGCCTTGCAGTCACCCAACTGGTCAGTTATGGAGGAGAGTCAAAGAGTTGGGTGTATTGAGATCAAGGATCTGGGAAATGAAAATGGCAATGGCAATGACATCCTGCCGGAGTGAAAACTTGATGCGTCTTTTGCTATAGTTTTCTGGGGCCGAGGTGCATTCATCAGATTGTTTTTTCTTCCGGGCTGTCCATTGATTCTTAAGTTATGTAAGAGGTAGTTCTCGTCACTTCAGACTCCTGACCGCTCTATTAATGGCTTGAAATCTTGAAATGCATAAGCTTGTAGGGATCAAAAGTAGAAAGCCTTATTGTTACATTACATTGCAAAGCTCTGCTTATCCAATATAAGATATGACATGTCTCAGTTTTGGTTATTGCTGAAGCAATGATTAATGTTGGCTGTTAGGTGGCTATGTTTTTAGTGTTATTTGATGAGTCCAAATGTGAAGATAAATTGGAGGCAGTTGGTCTTATGATTATGAACTATGAAGCGTGGTGTTTGTTGTTCTTATCCTAGATTGCTTGGTAATAAGTTGACAAAGATGGATCAATTGATGAGTCTCGGATCCTTGAATTGTATTAGTGGTATGATCTGGACATCTTCCTCTGCTGCATGTCTTCAGCTTCAAGTGAGATAGGAACAAACAGATTTGGTGATGTAACCCTGAAATGGAAGGAGCATACAGCTGTCTGAAGTTTTTGCAGAGAGTCTGCACTATAAACAGCAAGGTAATCACACTATTTCATGGTAGTGAATTAGGAGTATGCAAGTGATGCTGTAACTAGTTCGGTGGTTTTAGTTAGGAGTAAGAAGTGTTGCCATTTTGTGTTAAAACTTGGAGCTATTGCACGCCTGTACTGATCCTGCATCTCCTTGATAGCTTTATACTTACTGATCCATCCTTGGACGACTCCTAATGCTGAATCTGGACCTTTATTTGTACCCTGTCACTGTTAGAAGTTAGAATCAGAATCAGAATCAGAATCAAGGGATGATCCCAAATTTGATGTTAATAGGAGACAAGCAAAAGCCAATAGCTAAAATCCTGTTTCGTTTAACATTTGCACTCAAAGTCTCAATTGGATTACGGTGAACCATCGTCACCACCAATAATAACAATCCCATCCAATGCTGTTTCTCCAGATTGTTTAAACTGAAAACTGATATTCACATACCAATTTTCTAATACTAAAATGAAGAAGAAGCAAGTAAGACCTGATCAGGTGTCTCAGTTTTGTCCCTACCAAGTGTGGAGTACTGCAGATTCTGTTCTACGGTCAACTCCAGCTCAGACAGAATGTTTTGCAGTAATTTAGGTTACGGTGGATTGAGTATTCAAACATTGTCCAGTCATCTGATCATTTTGTCTTTCGAGGGTCGATCATCGAACCAAGACATGGAGAATGCTAATATACTATGGAGGAGACGTGGTCGTAGAAAGGGGGTCAAACTCAAACAACAAGTTAGTCCTGCTTGGTGGATCTGTAGCTCTAGTAGGAGGATTGGTTGCTGCTACCGTTTTCAGTAAAAGCAAGCAACAATTACCGGCAACCAACATCCAACGACGCACCTGCTTCAGACGATGAAACAACAACAGTACCAGTGGACTTTACTTCTTCCGGCTATTGTAATGACCAAAGTTTAGATGGAAGCATCTTCATCTCCAAGACTTAATGAAGCGTGTTGTGGTAGAGGAGAAAGGCTAGAGGAGTCCATCTGAAGAAACAATGGCCGCAAAAATCAATACTAAGGAAAGGAAGATGGTAGCGAGAGGGAAAGAGAGCTCAAGGAAGATAGAGAAAAATACGAGTTAGAGACAACTTGGTCCACACTGTTCAATCCTGCATCGATATGGCCTTCTGCAGAGGGTATTAATATTAACAAAGGATTCAATCGCTTCAACAACAGCAACACTGACTGACAGAAATAATGGTAAAAGAATGAGGACCAAACGTACGACTACAAGGATGCAACAGAAAGCATCAGGAGAAGCCAAACCAAACCAACCCAACATTATGAAATGGAATGCATCTTCATAGGGTGAGTGTCTCCGCTATTATAATCTCAACTATCACACCTTATATCATTTTCAATTGTTAATAAGACTCTAGTAGATTCTTCAACGCGCAATGCTGCTTCGACATTTGGAGATGGTGTGCTTGCCCGGTGTAAGCAAGGGGTTAAACATTAACATTTTTTTAGGACAACAATTATGAGATCGCACATATGTAACATCATTACACCAAAAGTTGTACATGTACATAAAATATTATTGCAACAAAAGTTGTACATCCATACACAAAATCATATGACAACAAAAGTTTTACACACAAATACAACATATCATCGTATCAAAGTTGCACATGTAGGCCAAGGAAGATGTGAATCTTGAAAGATTTCCGCCTCGTTTGGTTTCTGTGATTTGGGTAGGGCTGTTGACGAACCAAGTTGCTCGAGTTCAGCTCGGAAAAATCTCGCACGTGACTCGACTCGAATTTTCACGAGCTGGCTCGCGAGGCGACTCATTTATAAACAAGCCGAGCTCGAGCTCATGCTTGCTCGGCTCAACTGGCTCGCGAGCAGCCAACTTGGATCGCCGGCTCAAATGACGAAGCTCGTGAGCTGGCTCGTTAGAGCTCGTTAAAGGGCTCGTGGAACAGCTCGAGAACGAGCTCGTTATATGGTTCGCGGAGAAGCTCGCGAGTTGGATCGATTCTGTAGCTTATGAGCTGGCTCGCTTCCAAAGCTCGCGAACTGGCTCATTTGGCTCGTAAATGACTCGATTTTTATTTAAAATTCTATATCTTTGTAAACAATAATATTCTTTTTAAGTACGAACTTAGAACAATGTCTGCCGAGAATAATATGATTGATGGTTTAGTGGTGTCGAGCTAATCTTGAGATGATTCGAATCGAGTTCGAGCCTAAAAAACTTAATCGAGCACGAGCTCGAAAACCTTGCAAACGAGATCGATCCGAGCTCGAGCTCGTTTAGGCTCGTTAACGAGCCAGTTTCGAGCTGAGCTCGAGCTCGGAAGCTTGCAATCTAGCTCGATCCGAGCTCGAGCTCGTTTAGGCTCATTAACGAGCCAGTTTCGAACCGAGCTCGAGCCAAAAAAAATTGGCCGAGCCGAGCTCGTGCTCGATTGTGAAAGCTCGGCACGAGCTAGAGTTCAAACCAAACGAGCTGAGACTGGACAAAACTCGGCTCGTCTCGGCTCACCATCATCTCTAGATTTGGGTGAATATCTGTATTTAGTAGAAACCATCATTTTTTCGGATTTGTGATTTGAAAATGGTGTATTTTGAGGCAAAAAAGTGATGATGAAATAGCTGATTTCAAAACTCAGCTCATAGCTGAGCTTTGGGTGATTTGGAGAGGGGTGGTTTGAAGTCAATAATCAATTACAAAATTGTCCTTCTACTTTTAGACAATATTACAACTAATGCGATTATTTCAATGCCCACACCTAACAACTGCAGATAGTAATTCCACACCTAACAACATTTGTCGCCAGATGGATCAATAGTATGTGTGTGCCATTACATAACCCAACTTAAGTATTTAAATTTCGTAGGAGCAAGACAGTAGTGTAAGGTTAGAAGATTAATTGATGCTCTACCATTCCATTGAACGACAATCCATTCAAAAATTCGGGTGGATACTGGATTTCCAATGAAGTTTGATCTAGACCAAGCATTGTGAGTGTATAAGAACTTAAGTAGATTTTGGCATGACTAGGTAGCTGGCTTAAAACATATTCATTGATGGACGTAACCACCTTTTCGTTGGGGTGACGATTGCTCGATTGCGGATGTAAAAGACATCTGTATAGGAGGTCTGCATATGTGGATAGACCCATGTCACAATATCTGCAATTGGGTTTATGAAGGTAGGAATAATAAAGGATCTTGGAATATGTCTACAAACAGTAGTTGGGTGGCCTTTTGGCTTTAGGGTTTTGATTTTTCCATCACCAACGGCTAAAACCCAATCCTGAAATGACATCCAATCAAAGTTGCACGCGGTATTAATGTTCGATTGATTGATCTGCATGTTCGCATGTAGTTGAAGAAGGGTGCAATGATTTCATATGTAAGATCGAGTTATCCTTGCGACCACCGTTTGTAACCATATGAAGTGTTTATCGAAAGTCACCGCCAAGTAACACTATTTTCCACCAAGAGGCTTATAACCAGGACCATCAGTTGGAGCATTCATAATATCACGCAATTTGCGGTCAACGACTTTGAAACAAAACCTATGAACCATGGGAGCCTCATCCCAAACTATAAGAGTTGCTTGTTTCATCAACCTAGCAAGCGACTTTCTTAATAACACATGTGGACGGATAATTTATATCAATAGGTATCTTGAACTGTGAATGTGAAGTTACTCCACCAGACAACAATGTTGTAGCTATCCCAATGAAGCAAAGACCAATGTAATTTGACCCTAGCTTCGTATCATCGATATAATACAACTGTAAAGATAAGTTTTTCCGCTGCCACCATGACCGTAGAGGAAAAAAAAGGTTCCCTTAATCATTACCAATCGCTGCTAAGACTACATCATGAGCCATCTTCTGATTCATCGATCTATGGTGTTTTTTATACGACTCTTCTTCGGATGAGCGATCATATTGTAATTGTTGATGAATAAGATCATCTGTCTGCGAGTCCACATGAGTTGCCGCATGCAGTGGAAGGCCAAAGTGAGATAAAGTGGCAGAATAGGTTTGGAGAAGAGTCTGTAAAGCACATAAAACTTGGTTTCGCAACATTTCTGGCTATAGTTCGTGTATTAGATTGTCATTAAGGCACTGTAGGAAGCACCTGAAATCGTATTCCATTGAAAGATACCATTGATCAAACAATGTGGTTGGTGCAGCAACATGACAAAAAACCAGGAGGGACACAAATGTGCTCCTAATTTGAGGTGTCATGCCCCAATGCGAAACTTCAGCCATTACATCATTCCATTCGTCATTTGGCGATAGTAGGCCTAGAGTTGGTTGTCTCTCAGCGGCAATTTCAAATCTATATAGGCCTTTTGTTATGTATTTAAACGAATACTTGATAAGTTGTCGTTTGTGGCACACCTCAACATTAAGGTGTGCTTGGTATTTGACCACAAGATCTCGATTATAAGGAACAAAAAAATCATTATCCAATATTGTCCCTAACTTCACAATGTTGATGTTCATTTCACGTATGTTTTCAAATGTCGTTTTGACAGTGTACGATTTAGGAAAAATTTGTAACACCTTTCATCTTTCATGCATGGCGATGAAGGACGTCTAGAACCGCATGGACCATGCACCCTGAATTTTGTAATAGCGGCGTAGCCGACTGGATCCAACCGTGGGTGAGGAAGTTCGACCGAGATAATTTTGTTGACAATCGATGGCGTTTTAGGTTAATGTTTGTCCGCCAACCACAAAATGATATGAACATGCAGCAAACCTCTTTTTTTGGAATTTCACGGTGTGCATGCCTAGAAGAAGAATGAACGGTACAAATATAAAATAATTAGGTAACAATGATAAATTAAGTACACAATTTGGTCGATATATGTTATTACACAACATGTGTAAAGAAGTACAAAAGTAAGTAAATAGGCATGTCCAAGAAAGCCAACTTGCTATACAAAGCCCGAAGAATTATTTTTTTGGCAAGGTCCTCTTTGAGCAAGGCAAGCTTCATTTGAAATACAAGTGAAAACGGTAAACGTTATAAATAAATCTGGATCTCCATGATAGTGACACACGGCCATGTCATCCATATATAGTTGTTTCATATAGCGCGCGAATGCTACCTGTATGTGGCGCTAATACCAAAATGAAATATTAGCACGAGATGGATACATGAATACTATGGAAAACAATATATAAAGGATTGGAAGAGTGAGATTATCTGTGAAAGTTGAAGGGTTTATTATACGACCAACATTGCGCGAATCAAGGTCCCCTCGATGAAGAGCATCATAAAGTCCTTTATATATATCTGGCCAAAGTTTTTTTTTATTCAAACATAAATATGTGAGCCGATTCTGTTCAATTGTTGTGAATGCGTCTATATAAAAATGTTGCAATGTTTTCCCGAACCTGATAAGTGTGGTTCCCTTTGAATTTCTGTATTGGAGACAAAAACAATAATATTCATGTTGTGTCACATATTTTCTTTTCTGATCAGGGTCCTTGTGCATAGGGTTGTAATGTATTCGATTGTGGAAGCCATCATTGTCGTATGGAAAAAGTAGAGGAAAATGCAATGAGTCGAATAAAGGATTCAAGCTTGTTACGCGACATAATCCAAAGACTCTATTGTTGACAATTATATCGCAGTCATCATGATTTGGCTCAAAATCACCAGGTATGAGACCAACGGTGTTTGACCAAGAAAAGGAAGGAAAAATTTACCGAGTTGACAACATACCGGAAAAGTTGAGTTTGTTTTCCAGCGAGCCTGATGGATGCTTCTTCTTTCCAGAAAAAAGCACCACAAAAAAAGGCATGATAGAGTAGTTAGGCTCTAATTTTTCTCTCTCTTGTTTGAGTGTTTCCTCTCCCCATGTGGAGCCTGTCCATTTTTTGTCCCTGGCGTCCGGTCAGCTTCTGGATTGTCCTTCACCAGTATTTTCTCATTTCCTTAGTGATACTAATCGCCCCGCCCCTTTCCTAACCTAGCCTTGCCTGCTTTGGTTACCCTCTACCTACCTTATAATTATTCCTCCATCTATTTACACCCTTCTCCCCTTTCCCCTACTCCTCCCCTTCTCCCCCCACTGATATGAACCGTCTGCAACCGTGGGCAGGCGACCCTAATACCATAAGTTTTGTAAAAGGCAACGAGTCAAACCTTAGTGCCGTCGGAGAGTACTTGGACCCACTAGTTGTAAATAACTAGGAACCCTAAGTGTCCAAGTAGAGTGGTGCCACATAGTGTAGGGTGTATACCTCTATTCACGATAAACCTAACCTTAAGCTAAGCAACAACGAGCACAAGCTTGAAGGAAACAAGAACAAAGTTCTGAAAATCAATTGTGTTCATCAAGGTGTCCTACAATGATGGTCGAAGACCTCCTTTTATAGCACAAGGATCGGCCTAAAGCTTCTCCTATTCCTACTTGGAAACTAAGTCTAAAAAGTAATAAACAACTCAAGAAAGAGTCCTAAACAAACAACTAAAAAGGAATAAATCTGCTTGAAATTAGGGAATTATCTAAAGATAGGTAAAACCCTAAACCACCAAAACCCCTAGATGGGTGCCGTGTCCGTGTCCAGGCCAGTTTTGGGTGTCCTAGTCGGACAAGGATTCCATGTCCTCCATGTGTCCTTCTCCAAATTGGACTGGGATTAGTAAAGGTTTGTCCTGAGGGGGTAAGGAATCCTTGTGGCTGAAAGATTTCTGCAATGCATATGTATTTTGGTGGCTCAGCCCAAATCGCCTCTGGCATGGGCCCTGGCGTCGGCCCTAGGCCCGTGTCTGGCTCGGCCTTGGGCTCGTGGCTGGCTCGGCCCTGTGCTTGGTCGTCGGGACTTGGCTGGGTGTCAGCATCTGATCTTGGGTATCCTTGGGCTCTGGCACAGCCTTAGTCTATTGGGCCCTTCGTTCGGCTCCAACATCGTCCTCGGCCCGGTACTGGTGTCGGCCCTGGGCTGGTACTGTCTCGGCCCGACATCGGTGCCAGGGGTCGGCTCGGCATCACCATCAAGGATTGGTGCTGAGGTTTTGGGTCCTTCATTTCTACCATGGTGTAGCCTTCCCTAACGAACCTCTCCATGTCCTCTTCGTGCCTCCCTTTGCTCTAATCCTCCATGTATCCATCGATGCTCTTTTTTAAGGACTTGACTTGGCTTTGGGTCAGGGGTAGCTCTGGCCGTGTCCAGGGTATGGTTGTCTCATCATTCCCCTCTTCTTGAAAAGGATTCGACCTCAAATCAGGATCTACATAAACATCATGATATGCGAATTTTCACTCACGACTATCAAGGTCGTATTCCACAAGGGCTCTCTCAAAAGCTAATACTCACACGGTTCATGGACGGTCTATTCAATTAAAATAAGTTTTGGTTTGCAATAAGAACAATTGAAAACATAAAAGAAACTAAACAAACAAGCAAATCAAAAGGGTGCAAATCAAAGGTAAAAGAGGTTAACTTGGAAAGATAGCTTCATCATGCTCAAAAGGTATAAATGCACAAACAAGCCAAACATGATCGAGGATGCAATCGAATGACCATGCAAATCCCTTCTATAGACTCAATGCACTCTCGTCGCACTAAATCCCTATCCTAGAACCACTCAACCTAGGCTCTCGCTCTCAAGCTAAGTGACTAAGGATGCATTAAAGGTGTTTGATGAAATGCCAAGCTACAAAACCCTCTCTTATGACTCTATGACCACTAGGATAGACACCACACTCTCATGTCAATGTCCTAACACTAAGAGAATCATCAAAAGACTAATCAAAGTTCAATTGAATGAAAACCTAATGCACACCAAGTGTTCGATAAAATGCACAAGTGAGAAATCATGCAACCATGGTTGAATTGAGGAGATCTAATCTCTTAGAACACACTCCCTTCAATCCCTAGACCTACAATCCATGTAATCCAAGCACTCTCATGCATTACATTACAAATAATAGACCAATCAAGCCATAGCCATCAATGGAATTAACAACAAGTCATAGAGACCATCCTCATACAATCCAAGAACAATCATAGCATGTTTGTACAATTCACCTCTATCCTAGCACAACCATCTATCAATCCAAGAAAACCTAGGAAATCAGCCACACATGGCCAAGGGTACACAAGAGAAAGAAAGAGAGATGGTCACCAAGGGTTCCATGGCAATCCTCTTCTTGCAAGCTCCTCTCCCCAAGGTTGTGGGCTTCAATCCAAGTTCCTTACTCCAATTTGCACCTTGCTCTAAGGTTGATGATGGATTGATTGATGAGGAGAAAAGGGTTTGTGAAGTTAAGAGGAAATAGGAATGATCGGCGAGTGTGTAAATATTATGAGCTGCCCCTTTTAATTCGCCTCCTTCCTCTTTATATAGTGCACCGGACAACACCATAACTTTCGGCGAAAATGATGTAATATTTTCGCCGAAAATGTCTTTGAAAACGGCTGGGCATTTCTTCTAATATTTTCGGCGAAAACTCTTAGCTGTTTTCGCCGAAAATATCTTCATAAACCAAGCCTCCGCCTTCTGCTTAGAATTTTCGGTCCGAGAACTCTAGGTTCTCGCCGAAAATTCCTTCAGCTGAAAGTGCATTTTCTCCAATCTTGCATCGGCCGTATCTCCTCCGTCCTAGCTCCGATCGACCTCCCGTTTGATCCCACATGCTCCTTGTCACCGGTACTTTAATGCCAAGACCTGAAAATACAAAGAAAACAGCTCCAATAGACATGGAATTGGCCTCAAAGTGGCAACCGGGCAACAAAAGGACACTTAGCACAAAACTTCAATAAAAGCATATAAGGCATGGCATTTAAGGATCAAACACGGGCATTTCATAGGTTAATCGAAGGCTTAAAATGCACCAAATATAGTCACATCAAATTCCCCTACGACTAAGCTTTGCTTGTCCTCAAGCAAATGAACTAGAAAACATCCAAGTTCACAAATGACAAGATCGGTTCCATTGAAATTCAAGCAATAACAATTCGGCTTAAACTGTTCCACGAACAAACTCAACCTACACATGCAAGAACATCAACCAAACAAATCTAGACCTCACTATTTTCTGCACACTACAAGTAGTGGTTTATTGGGATACAGCAAAAACCGACCACGACAACACCAACTCTAATTAAAAGGACTTGAACTCGGGAAAAGGAATTTGAAAGTGCTGAGTGATTATGATGTGGCTATCAACTCGACTTCATCCGCTTCTAGATCCGCACTTTACAAACTCTGGCTAGGATCAAGGGCTACATTTGAGAACTCTTTTTCTTTCTTTTCTTTTCTTTTCATTTCCATTTTTTTCCTTCTTTTTTTTTCTTTTTTTCTTACTGCATACTAGTGCTCGATTCAACACTTCACTTAGGTGTTGAACCTGCCTAGCTCACAGCCTTTGCCCTTTTGCTAGTGCTCAACCCGACACTTCACTTAGGTGCCGAGCTTGCCTAACTTTTCTTTTGAGCATTTTTTTTTCTTTTCTTCACAATTTAGCCACTTGATCCTTAGCCCCTTACAACTTCCACACAAGATTTCGAATTGGATTCCGTCTAATCTCAAGCCACAATCACGAAGGATCAAAAAGGGTGATGAAAAGCATGGAATAGGGTGCCTTTATCATCTTAGGCCGGTGTTATCGAGTGGTACAAAAACACGTATCAAACCAATCAACCAACACACAAGAGTGATAAAATCTCTGTTCTGGCCTATACTCATTTGATATTAGTGCTAACATGCTGGTTATAGGTTCTAAGTGGAACAGTCTAAACGTCATTATGAAATCTTGAAGTCAATTAAACACCAAAAGTCAAGAACCGAACGATTCTACAATAGAGGAATTTGGAAACAATTAAGATCATGCAAATCAAGCAAAGCATAGGATTATATCTCTACCACAAATAATCACACCAAACCTCAAACTCCCCTACGACTAACATGAGCATTGTCCTCAATGATCAAGAGAGAGAGGGTAAGGTGGAACGAAGTTACCGCGTTGGTAGAGAGGAGCATAGGAGGTAATAGAGGTGAAAGAGTTCCACGATGATCCTTGGTGAAGAGTGATCCAAAATGCTTGTCAAACCTTATTCAAAAAGCTAAAACAACACAAAAACCTCAAACAAGAATTAAAAGCGAAAAAGTAAAGATAACATGGGGTGCCTCCCAAGAAGCGCTTGGTTACCGTCTTAAGCTCGACGATACCTGCGTTATGGTGTCCAACTTAGCACCTCCTTCAAGTCAAGTAGCTTCTTCCATGATGAGAGTTGAGCTCCAAGTAGCGATAGAAACAAATGGTAGAATGACCAATGAGCTAAGCTTGAGTTCCAACTGTTACCTTGACATGGCCTTCTACCGTTGAGTTTAGGAGTTTGAGGAAGAATGTATGGAAGGGGAGTACCATCGAGCTCCGTCGTCTCCACGTTGGTGATACCACTCAAGGAGTCTTCCGGTTCAAGTAGAGGTGGCTCCACTTCCATAGTTACCTTAGGGGAGGTTATGAAGCTTGTGTCCGTCTCTTGACATAAGTACTTCATGATCAAGCAAGAAGATCGAAGAGTACTCACAACCTTTGGTGGGACCTCAATAGGGTGGTGTTGTTCACTTTCGTGCTCTACTCTCGGTACCACCTCTTCTTGAAGAGTCTTCACAACATGTCTCACCTCCTCTAAAGAGCCATCATCCTCAAGTCTCCTTGGTTCTTCTATCCCCACATCATCGTTACTTGGTGTGTCCTCGGGAAGAACATGTTCCTCAATCGCCTCCACTACCAAATCTTCTTCCGTGTTAAGCTCTTCGGATTCACCAGTGTCATCTTCATCATCATAAACGTACTCCACCTTCTTGGGCTGATTCTTATTCTCTAGAGCTTCCGTGATCAGATTCATACTTTGGGCCAAGCGATTGAGCCGAGCCGCGTTGTCGTCCGCAATCTTCAAGAACTCCTCTAGCATGGATGGAGGGGGAGAGTGTTGTTCATGACTTGTGAAATCCTCTTGATAATACTCCGGCAAGACTTGATGGTAGGGTGGAGATGGATAGGGATATTGCTCATTCCACATGGGTGTTGAAGCTTGTTGTTCTTGACCCCACCATTGGCTATCTTCCTCACAAGGACCTTGGTAGTAGTTGGATGAAGTAGGATGACCATAGTATGGGTTAGGAGGTGGATTCCACCCTTGATAGGTGTCATAACCATTACTTTCATTCCACGAGTTCATCTTACTTGCAACCTTGCTCCCATGAATTAGATAGGTGGATAAGGGACCTACAAACACGCACAACAAACACAACCAAGTAGTATAACAATGCGGGATAACAAAACCACAAAAACAAATACAAAAAGAAATAACAAAGAAGCAAAACTAAAACGGAAGGAAGTGAATAGAACGGTCCACTACTAAATGCTTTCAAAGGATTGAGAAAGTCCCCGGCAACGGCGCCAAAAACTTGACGTGTGGGTTTTCACTCACAACTATCAAGGTCGTATTCCACAAGGGCTCTCTCAAAAGCTAATACTCACACGGTTCATGGACGGTCTATTCAATTAAAATAAGTTTTGGTTTGCAATAAGAACAATTGAAAACATAAAAGAAACTAAACAAATAAGCAAATCAAAAGGGTGCAAATCAAAGGTAAAGGAGGTTAACTTGGAAAGATAGCTTCATCATGCTCAAGAGGTATAAATGCACAAACAAGCCAAACATGATCGAGGATGCAATCGAATGACCATGCAAATCCCTTCAATAGACTCAATGCACTCTCGTCGCACTAAATCCCTATCCTAGAACCACTCAACCTAGGCTCTCGCTCTCAAGCTAAGTGACTAAGGATGCATTAAAGGTGTTTGATGAAATGCCAAGCTACAAAACCCTCTCCTATGACTCTATGACCACTAGGATAGACACCACACTCTCATGTCAATGTCCTAACACTAAGAGAATCATCAAAAGACTAATCAAAGTTCAATTGAATGAAAAACCTAATGCACACCAAGTGTTCGATAAAATGCACAAGTGAGAAATCATGCAACTATGGTTGAATTGAGGAGATCTAATCTCTTAGAACACACTCCCTTCAATCCCTAGACCTACAATCCATGTAATCCAAGCACTCTCATGCATTACATTACAAATAATAGACCAATCAAGCCATAGCCATCAATGGAATTAACAACAAGTCATAGAGACCATCCTCATACAATCCAAGAACAATCATAGCATGTTTGTACAATTCACCTCTATCCTAGCACAACCATCTATCAATCCAAGAAAACCTAGGAAATCAGCCACACATGGCCAAGGGTACACAAGAGAAAGAAAGAGAGATGGTCACCAAGGGTTCCATGGCAATCCTCTTCTTGCAAGCTCCTCTCCCCAAGGTTGTGGGCTTCAATCCAAGTTCCTTACTCCAATTTGCACCTTGCTCTAAGGTTGATGATGGATTGATTGATGAGGAGAAAAGGGTTTGTGAAGTTGAGAGGAAATAGGAATGATCGGCGAGTGTGTAAATATTATGAGCTGCCCCTTTTAATTCGCCTCCTTCCTCTTTATATAGTGCACCGGACAACACCATAATTTTCGGCGAAAATGATGTAATATTTTCGCCGAAAATGTCTTTGAAAACGGCTGGGCATTTCTTCTAATATTTTCGGCGAAAACTCTTAGCTGTTTTCGCCGAAAATATCTTCATAAACCAAGCCTCCGCCTTCTGCTTAGAATTTTCGGTCCGAGAACTCTAGGTTCTCGCCGAAAATTCCTTCAGCTGAAAGTGCATTTTCTCCAATCTTGCATCGGCCGTATCTCCTCCGTCCTAGCTCCGATCGACCTCCCGTTTGATCCCACGTGCTCCTTGTCACCGGTACTTTAATGCCAAGACCTGAAAATACAAAGAAAACAGCTCCAATAGACATGGAATTGGCTTCAAAGTGGCAACCGGGCAACAAAAGGGCACTTAGCACAAAACTTCAATAAAAGCATATAAGGCATGGCATTTAAGGATCAAACACGGGCATTTCATAGGCTAATCGAAGGCTTAAAATGCACCAAATATAGTCACATCACATCATGATAAGGAGTTAAGTCAGCAACATTGAATGCGACACTAACTCCATAAGAATTAGGAAGATCAAGAACATAGGCATGATTATTGAGTCTTTGAAGGACAATATAATGCTCGTCGACTCTTGGCAGTAGCTTGGATTTTCTTTGCTCAGGAAATCTGTCCTTCCTGAAGTGTATCCACATTTGGTCGTCTACTTCAAAGATTTTCTCATTCCTTCATTTGTTGGCATTTCGAATGTATTGAGCTTTCCTCCTCTCAATGTTGGCATTGGCCTTCTCATGCAGTTTCCTCACATATTCAGCCTTGGCTCGTCCATCTGCATCTAAAAACTCATGTATAGGTAGTGGTGATAAATCCAAAGGGGTTAGGGGGTTAAAACCATAAACATGTTCAAAAGGGGAGTATTCGGTGGCTGAATGGATAGTCCTATTGTATGCAAACTCAACGTGTGGCAAACAATCCTCCCATGACTTAATATTGGATTTAATGATAGCCCTAAGCATTTGAGATAATGACCTATTCGCCACTTCAGTTTGGCCATCAGTTTGTGGGTGGCAAGTAGTTGAAAATATTAGTTTAGTGCCTAGTTTAGCCCACAAGGTTTTCCAAAAATAACTTAAGAATTTGGAATCACGATCAGAAACTATGGTCTTAGGGACTCCATGCAACCTAATCACTTCCTTAAAGAACAAGTCAATGTAGGATGCATCATCATCTTTGTGCATGCAATTAAATGAGCCATCTTAGAAAATCTATCAACTACCACAAAGATTGAATCTCTACCTTTCCTAGTTTTAGGTAATCCTAACACAAAATCCATGGAAAGATCTATCCAAGGGTGCTTAGGAATAGGTAAAGGAGTATATAAACCATAGGGTTGAAGGTGGGACTTAGCTCTTTGGCATTTGGAGCATTGAGCTATGATCTTTTCTCCAAATTATGGTGCATCTTGGGCCAATAAAAGTATTTCTTAAGGCAGGCCACAGTCTTGGCCACTCCAAAGTGTCCAATGAGTCCTCCACCCTAAGCTTCTCTCACTAAGACAATCCTACAAGAATGCTTAGGTAAACATAGCTTTGTCTCCTTGAACAAAAAACCATCTTGCTTGTAAAATTTCCCAAATCCCCCCTGTTCACAAGCTTCAAAAACATCCTTAAAATCAAGGCCAGTAGCATATAAGTCCTTGATGTATTGAAAGCCAATGAATTTAGTGCTAAGGACAAAGATTAGGGTATACCTCCTAGAAAGGGCATCGGCTACCACATTCTCCTTACCTTACTTGAATTGTGTGATGTAGGGAAAGGATTCAATGAACTCAACCCACCTAGCATATCTCTTGTTGAGCTCTCAAGTACTTGAGGGATTCATGATCCGTGTGGATGATGAACTCCTTGGGCCACAAGTAATGTTGCCAAGTCTTGAGGGCTCTTTGCAAGGCATAGAGCTTCTCGTCGTAGGTTGGGTAGTTGAGTGCGGCTCCACTCATCTTTTCAGTAAAGTAAGCTATGGGCTGCTTCTCTTGCATGAGCACGGCTCCAATTCCCACTCTAGAGGCATCACACTCGATTTCAAAGGGCTTGGTGAAATCCGGCAGCATGAGCAGTGGGGCTTCGGTGAGCTTCTTCTTCAAGGCTTGAAAGGCCTTCTGCTGGGCTGTCCCCCACTTGAAAGGGGTGTTCTTCTTGATGACAGCCATGAGAGGGGCAACAATGGTGCTGAAATTCCTCACAAATCTTCGATAGAAACTGGCCAGTCCATGAAAGCTCCTATCAGTGATGCTTTAGGGCATCGTCCATGACTTGATGGCTTCTATCTTGTCCTCATCAACCCTAATTCCTGTAGAACTAACAACAAATCCAAGGAAAACAAGGTAATCTGTGCAAATGGTGCACTTGGCCATGTTAACATACAACTTTTCCTTTCTTAGGGTTTCTAGGACAAATTTTAGGTGTCCAAGGTAATCATCTAGGGTTTTTAATAAATTAGTATATCATCGAAATAAACAACCACAAATTTCCCTATGAATAATCTAAGGACTTGGTTCATTAACCTCATGAAGGTGCTAGGTGCATTAGTTAGGCCGAAGGACATGACCATCCATTCATATAAACCTAGCTTAGTTTTAAAGGCAGTTTTCCATTCATCACCTTCCTTCATTCGAATTTGGTGATAGCCTGATTTTAAATCAATTTTTGAAAAGATAGTAGAACCATGCAATTCACCAAGCATATCATCTAACCTAGGGATAGGGTGTCAATACTTAACTGTGATATTATTAATGGCACGACAGTCAACACACATCCTCCAAGTTCCTTCCTTCTATGGCACAAGGATGACTGGTACAGCACAAGGGCTCATGCTCTCCCTCACATATCCCTTGTCTATCAGCTCCTCTACTTGCTTCTGGATCTCCTTAGATTCTTCAGAATTTGTCCTATAGGCAGCCTTGTTTGGCAAGGAAGATCCGAGCACCAAGTCGATTTGATGTTCGATTCCCCTAATTGGTGCCAGTCCACTAGGGATTTCTTCTGGAAAGACATCATCAAATTCCTGTAAGAGTGAAACAACAACACTAGGAAGAGAAGTGCTAGGGTTAGAAATCAAACATTCCTTGTAGAGAATGACCACGTGGGATTTTCTGGTAGCTAGGGTTCATTTGATCTCACTGCGTGTGGCTATCATGTTTTCTCTCCTCTCAACCTCACTCTTTTGAGCTCTTTGACCTCTTTGGTCTTTCAATTCTATTTTCCCACTCAAGGGTTCACTCTTTTTGTCTCTCATCTCTCTTTTCTTCAGCTCTCTCTCTCTTTTTTTCTCGGCTCGCCTTCCTATCTAATTGATCCTTTAGGATCTCAGTTGGGGATAGTGGTTTAAATTTGTACATCATATCTCCATGTATCATACTGTATCTATTGGTTCTTCCATCATGTTTTGAGTACCTATCAAACTGTCATGGGCGTCCAAGTAATATGTGGGCAGCTTCCATAGGAACAATATCACAAAGGATTAGATACGTGTACCTTCCAATACTAAAGGGCACATGAGCTTGTCGTGTCACCCTCAATTCTCCACAATTGCTAAGCCAATGTAGCTTGTATGGCTTGGGATGCTTCTGAGTTTGTAGACATAGACCCTCCACCAAGGCTAGGCTGACCGCATTTGTGCAAGTCCCTCCATCAATCACCATGCTACAAATTTTTTCTTTGACCACAAACCTCGTATGGAAGGTTGTCCCTCTATTCCCATCCTTCCTCCACTGGTTGGGCACTCAAAATCTGTCTAGAAACGTTGAGAAGAGCCTGGTGTGGTCTGGTAGTGATCCGGCACCAGGGCGTGGGTTTGGGGCTGCGCCGGGGCTGGGGTCAGGGTAGGTGTCGGGGATGATGTCGGGGCTGGGGTCGGCCTTGATATCGGAACTGTTGTTGGGGCTGGTGTCGGTGTTGCTGTCAGCACTTGTACTAGGGCTGGTGCCAAGGCTGGTGTTGGGACAAGTGTCGGCCCTGGTGCTCACTACTCGGGTCTCTCCATCTCCTGCTGGCTTTCCTGCTCCAGCTTCTTCTACTTCAACTCCGGGGTTGGGCACGGTAGCCTTATCAGACAAGGTGTCTGTGGTGGTCACTGTGGTCGTGGTGGCCATGTCTGTTGGTGTGGCCGGTGCGGTCACGCTGTCTACTTCGGTCAGGGTGACCGTGGAAGCCTCCTGCTCCGGGATCAATGTACGGATGTACATTGCTGCAAATTGCTCCAAGCCTTCAAGGGCGGCTTCTTCTCCTTCCTCTGAGCCCGTGTCCATCGCTACTTCAGTCGGGTCCTCCTCGTCGTCCATGACCACCTCTCCTTCTCTGAGCACCATGGCTATCTGGCTATGTTTCCTCTCCCTTGGCATTTAAAGAAAACTATTCCATTGGGTCGTGGGTTAGAATTCTGAACACTAGGAGTAGTAGGACTAGGGTTTACCCGTGGCGTCGACCCTCGTGTCGTGTGTTAGGGCCTGGTCGTGGCCCGATACTCCTGCTAGCATTCGGCCTCCATGGGGTGTTTCCAGCACTAGAACTTCCTCTCTAAGGGCTGGTTGTGGGTGGCGTGGACGTGGTTTTCTTCCCAAAGCCATTCTTAACTCCCTTTCTACACGGATGGCAAGGGCCACTAGGTCATCATAATTAACATAGTTGATCATGTTAACTTGGTGTAGTATGTGCTTTTGCAACCCGTGTATGAACCTGGATACGCGTGTTTCTTCATCCTCCTTTAGATCGAGCCTGGTCACTAGTACTTCAATCTCCTTGTTGCACTCTTCTACCATCATGATACCTTGCCTCAAGGTCTGAAACTTGGTATGCGAGTCACGTGTGTAGACAGCCGGTACAAACCTTCTTCTCATCCTTCTCTTTCAGATTTCCCCATGTTTCACTTGGGTTATCCTCATCTCTCTGGACCTGTCGCCTGAGTTGACTCCACCAAAGGGCAACATAGTCAGTAAATTCAATAGTAGCAACAGTTACCTTCTTCCTTTCGGAATAGTTATGGCAGTTCAAGAAATCTTCCATGCTCCTCTCCCAATCTATGTACTCATCCGCATTAGCCTTTCTAGCAAATTTAGGCACGGTGATCTTGAGGCTACTCACATCATCATCGACTTCATGAATAATCCTCTGGGGCCGCCTGATGTGCTCTTCATTCAGCCCTACGCCGTGGTCCTCCACTCCTCTATCCAACCTAGCATGTATGGCGGCTAGGGTTTGGGCCATGGTGGTTATGGTCGCCTCCGAAGTTCCCATCCCTCGTCTGCCATGGTTAGTATAGAACAGAAAAGCCTCACAAATCTCTCTAATGAACCTCACTCACTCTGATTTTACCTCTCGTGTATGAATTTAAAGTAAGCACTCAAAGTAGGTTTTGAAAATCAGAACACAAATTCAAACAATTGCAAGTTTCTTCGAAGCTAACAAGTCAAGGAATATCAAGACGTGTGGCACAACAAGACCTATAACCTAGGGCTCACGCTATGGGCACAAGCACAATCTTTTCTAAGACTTGCCTAAAAACACACAAGCAAGCAGTTTTTGAAAATAGGGTTGGTTCAAAGAATTTAAATCACAATGAAAGCTATGTACTTGAACACCCCTCTTCTTAAAATTAAACTAACACAAAAACTTTGGCAAGGTGGCCTTGCTTTGTGTGGGTCGATTTTCTGTTTTTGACCTCTTTTATATATTCTTTTCTTTTCTTGTATCTTTCTTTTCTTTTTGTATTTTCTCTGTGGCCACCAGCTTTTTCTACCTCACAATAAATTTGAAACAAAAACATATAGAATCAGTAAACAAGATGAAAATATAGAGTGGTCCTAGTGTTGAATCCTGCTCTGATACCAACTGATATGAACCGTCTACAGGCGTGGGCAGGCGACCCTAATACCGTAAGTTGTGTAAAAGGCGACGAGTCGAACCTTAGTGCCGGCGAAGAGTACTTGGACCCAATAGTTATAAGTAATTAGGAACCCTAAGTGTCCAAGTCGAGTGATGGCACGCAGTCGAGGGTGTATACCTCGAGTCACGATAAACCTAACCTTAAACTAAGCAACAACGAGCAAAAGGTTGATTCATGAAGGAAACAAGAACAAAGTTATGAAATTCAATTGTATTCATCAAGGTGTCCTACAATGATGGTTGAAGGCCTCCTTTTATAGCACAAGGATCGGCCTAGGACTTCTCCTATTCCTACTTAGAAACTAAGTCTAAAAAATAATAAACAACTCAAGAAAGAGTCCTAAACAAACTACTAAAAATGAATAAATCCAATTGAAACTAGGAAACTGTCTAAAGATAGGTAAAACCCTAAACCGGCAAAAACCCTAGGTGGGTGTCGTGTCCATGTCCAGGCCGGTTTTGGGTGTTGTGTCCATGTCCAGGCCAGTTTTGGGTGTCCTAGTCGGACAAGGATTTTGTGTCCTTCTCCAAATTGGACTGGGATTAGTGGAGGTTTTTCCTAAGGGGGTAAGGAATCCTTGTGGCTGAAGGATTTCTGCAATGCACGTGTATTTTGGTGGCTCGGCCCAAATCGCAAACGGCATGGGCCCTGGCGTCGGCCCTGGGCCCCTGTCTGGATCGGCCTTGGGCTCGTGGATGGCTCGGCCCTGTGTTTGGTCGTCGGGGCCTAGCTGGGTGTCAGCATCTGATATGGGGTGTCCTTGGGCTCCGGCGTAGTCTTAGTCTGTCTGGGCCCTTGGTTCGGCTCTGGCATCGGTCCTCGGCCCGGTACTGGTGTCAGCCCTGGGCTGGTATTGTCTCGGCCCGACATTAGTGCCAGGGGCCCGCTCGGCATCACCATCAAGGCTTGGTGCTGAGGTTCTGGGGCCTTCATTTCTAGCATGGTGTAGCCTTCCCTCACAAACCTCTCCATGTCCTCTTCGTGCCTCCCTTTGCTCCAAGCCTCCATGTATCCATTGATGCTCCTTTTGAACTTGACTTGGCTTCGGGTTAGGGGTAGCTCCGGCCGTGTCCAGGGTTCGGTTGGCTCATCACCCACCCCCACTTTTGCCCTCGTCTCCCTTCTATCGGTTGCTTGTGTGGATCCGTCCCCACATCTTCCCTCACCCCCGGGTTCTCCCCCAACCGTTTCTATCCCTTTTTTCCTTTATCTTCTCTTACTAGTCCCAACGATGGCAGACAATAACCCAATAGATGATTTAATTAATGAAACCTCTATTCTCTCATGTGAGGAGCCCATAATCATCCTAAGTTGTGCTAACATAAAAAACAACCTCCTATCTTGCAGGTCTTTGGTGGGGAGGTTCGTGAGCCAGCGTCAAACTACGATTACAGCAATTAAGAACAACGCCCAAAGAGTTTGGAAGTTGAGGGGGATCTTAGAGTTAAACAACTCCTACACCTAGAAAAGGAGAACAATAGATTCCTCTTCATGTTCTCTAATGAGGAAGACAAAGGAAGGATTGTGGCCGAAAGCTAGTGGTTGGTGATGCAATCGCACCTGATTCTGCAGGATTTCCGCGACTACACGTCCCCTGAGGAAGTAAAGATAGACTCCACAGTAGTCTGGGCAAGAATGGTGGGAGATACACCAAATTTGAGGGGCCCAGAGAATCTAGGGATCATCTCCCAACTCTTCAAAGGAATAGCAGAAGAGGAAGAAATGATCTAGGTGAATGGTCCAACATCCTACGAATCTGCATGGAGCTATTCATCGACAAGCCACTACCTACAAGCTTTCAATGCCCTTCATTGAAAGGTGACGTTGACAAAATCGAATTCATTTACGAAAATATTCCAGACTTCTGCTATTGATGTGGATTGATGGGGGGCACACAGAGTTATACTATAAGGTATGGAACTCCCATGAAGTATTTTCAGAGCTAATCCCACAAAATTTGAAAGCCATATGAGAATTGAGGTTCCGAGGCAGAAGGATGGTGTCCGGAATGCTCGGAAGGAGATAAGAGTCACTGGTTTAATAGCGACGGAAACCATCCATTTTCATGTTCCTCGAGGTGTTTTTGATTAGTTTTCAGGTCATCTCATGATAGAGCATGAAAATACGAAGCCACAGGTTTGAATGACGATCAAATTGGAGTCTGGATGCTCAAGATATAAAAGTTTGAAGTTCCAACGCAACGCAAGGTGGAAATAAGGAGTCTGCGTTGTGTTGGCAAAACTGAGCTCACAGGCGGCGCATGCGCGCCAGCTATGCATCCAACGCTGGGCGGCAGCCTATATAATGCTATTTTTCAGGATTTTTAGACAAAATTTGACCTAGGCTCGCCTCCAGACCTATTTTGACGAAGGGGAACCTTTCCATAGCCTCCCCATCATCCCTACACACCCTTCCACTCATTCCTAATCATCCCCAATCATCATCTACACCTCGGAAACACGGATCAAAGAAGAAAACGCCTTGGTTGAAGATTCATGACCTCGTTCTTCATTTTAGGTTTTCTCTGTCCTTCTTCTCTCATGTGTAACTAAACCATGGGTTATATTTGTGGAACCCTAAGGGGATTGACTTATATTGATTTGTTTTTGTTGTGTTCAATGATGATGAACTATTGTTGTTAGTGTAGTTGAGTACAATATCCATGTTCTTCATGGTTTTTTCCCATGTTTAAGTGTTATGCTTGATTTCGGCTTTGATGCTTGACTTGATTTGTCCCGAGAGGGTGGTTTTGTCATAGAACTTAGGATTATTCACTTGATTCTTCGTTAAACTCGAGATAGGGGCGAGAATTAGGCCGCTTTGGGTGAAAACCCATTGAGGCAATTTTATCGAACACCTAGCGTGTGTCTTGCATTTTGTCAATTAGTGATGAGAGTCCTATTGGTTAGTGTTTTCCCTAGCCTAAGGCTTCATTAGATTCTTAGGACCCATGTTTGGTGTGTTTATTCGTTTCAATGCATGGATACAAGTTTTGTTCATCCTAGATTCACCAACTTAGTCAATTGTCATGATCCTTAGGGGGAAACGTATCATCCTCCCTTGTCTTAATTGGTTCATTTGTGTTGTCTTGGTTGAATTCACCTATTTTCATGCTTTTTGGGCCCGTGCTTGAGTTGTGAATTGTTATAGCGTGAGCCAATCTTGACTTGTGTTTGTGAAGCATCCACCCCCCATTGAGCAAATTCACTCTCCAGGAGTAAGCCGAACGAAGGGACCCCGTGAGAATACGTCCCTAGCCAAAAACTAGGTATCTCTGTTGAAGGAGGTTTTCCTCCCGATCAACTGTTGCGACCTACAGGATAAAAACCGATAGTCGGGAAACCGCACAGTGACGAGTTCTAATTTCACTCTTTGATTTTGAAAGCTTATAAGGCGACTGAAGGACGATTTTGACGAACATAAAATCCTAGGACCAAAGGAAGTGATCGAGGAATCAAGCGGGGAGTTGGGAGCGATCTCTCGAGTGTTCGTCTTCCATTCAAGGTGGGGAACTCCTCATTTGACCATCCTTTCTTCCATTGAGGGTTCTACAAAGATTCTTTGGAGTGCTTGAGAAAAGTAAGTAGGGTGGTGAAAAACCTGGTTGTGTTCCCACCATTGGTGATAAACTTGATAGAAGAGATGATCCAATGAATATTGAGTGTGTTCAGACACTATGTTGTTATGTCCTTTCCATATGAGGCACCAAGCAAAGACCCAAACTGCGGTAAGGTTAGATTGGTTTGTCAAGACGTATCACCAATAGAGTGGAAAATCCATGTCACCAAGTTGAGGAGGGGTATGAGAACACATCAAAAGAAGACAATGAGCTAGCACGCAATGAAATAAAAGGTGTTCTATAATTTTTGGTGTCACGAGGCATGTCGAACAGGTGTCATTGATACCCTCGTCGGAAATTCAGGATGTCAATCCAACCAAGGCGATAAAAATATGATGTAATATCTTCAATAGAAAGAATCATAACTTTGATTGTACGGTTAAGTTCCACATCATTCGTTATAAGCCTGGATCTAATGGTGACATATTTGACGAGAAAATATAGTGTATGGAGCACATGGCATGATCATAACCAGACGACGTTGAATAGATTCTAGAGGGATATTGCTGCCAATTTAAGAGGTCCTGTTAATATGCATGTGGTAAAGGAACAAATGAGATTGTACAGTTCATGTTGTTAGTGAACCAGTGATGAAGCAGCGACATATATAATCCACAACCCATTCATGAGGAGGTCCCAACCACGCACCGAACTTTTCCATCCCAAGGAGGACCGAGAACGACCATTTGGTGTAGCAAAGAAGAGCTAGGAAAGTGAATACTCTTCAATACTCGAGACAAGAGAAGTCCAGGGTTCTGAATTATTTGCCAACATTGTTTAGTTAGTAAAGCATTATTACAACAAGTGACAAAATTTGTAAATCCTAAACCCCTAAGGAGCGATACTTAACCTAGCTTATGAAATCCAATGCAACTTTCGATCATTGATTGTCTGACCCCATCAAAATCTTGTTATGAGTTTTGTTCATATTAGAATACATGGTAACCGTGAGTTGGACGAAAGATATGGCATAAACCGGGAGGCAAAAATTACTGACTAAAGAATAGTATATGAACCCCAATTGGTAACTAAAAATCTTGTTTCCAACTATGGATTCATAAAGGGATTTGATATATGAGAAAGTGGAATGTTTCCCGCTTTGATTGTAGAACAATGCATGTCAGCCCTAAATATCGGTCATAAGTGTTAAAGCACGAATGTCAAGTAAGTCCATAAAGTGTGTGTAAGTGGCGCCATCACATTTGAACTAAAAAGAACAAATAATTTTTCTATGTTAATTTTCTAAGCACTCATTCCTTGATACTTAGAGAATGGATGTAAAAGTCTTCCAACATGCCCATTTATTAAATATATCAAATTGAGAAAACGGAGTGGTTTACAATGTCAAAAAATAAATAAGTTAGGGTGTTAGTGTTTTTTTTTTTTGTGGAAAGAGTAAGCTAGAGCTTACGTATTATTAGAAACAAATCTAGGGGTACAAACACCCAACAAATCAAAGTTTAACCAATACAGAAGAGTAACGTCCGGAACCTCCAAAGTCTGAATGCCAAGATCGTAAGAGTGACCAAGTTTTTGTAGATAGTCCGCTACAAAGTTTCCTTCCCGGTAAATGTGATGAATAGAGATCTACCACTCACGGGAGCAGAGCTCTGTAAACTGTAGTAGAAGAGCCGCATGGGTACTGTAGCAGGACTCAGCACTAGAAAGCAGATCAACAACCGCCTTGGAATCAGACTGGACTCTCAACTTCCTGATACCCTTATCCCAAGCTAATTTCATCCCTTCAACAATGGCCTTTAGCTCAGCCTTCATACTAGAGCAGCAACCAAGATTGGCCGTAAACGCAGAAACAAATATGCCATTCTCATCACGAATTAGGCCTCCAACTGCTGCTCTATTCGGATTCAAATAGAGGGATCCGCCAGAGTTCAGGGTGAACCATCCATCTCCGACCGGTCGCCACCTAATCAGATGAGCCTGCCGAGCTATACCCGGCGCTTCTCGACTCACCTGAAGAGCCTTCCAGCTCGATGAAGACAGATGGACCCAGAACATAACCTGACTACACACCTCCCGATCCGACTTAACCTCATTTTGGAACACAAGGCTGTTGTGTCTCTTCCACAGAGTCCAAGCAATAATTCCAAATAAGAGGCAGGAATCACTATTGCTAATCCCCTGCAACCACCAATCATCAAAAGAGGAGGACGTCGAAGCTCCAGTCATAGCCGACGGTAACAGGTCCTTCCAAACAAGCTGGGCAATCCTGCATTTCCTTAGTAAATGATCATTATCCTCACATCTGTCATTACACTCCGGGCACGAAGCATCGGCTGTCACATGTCGACGTCTATACTCTTCATTCGTCATCAGCCTTCCATGAGACACCAGCCACATAAAAAACTTAATTCTCGCAGGACCTTGCCAATCCCAAATCCTCCTCCAAACTGTGCTTTCTCCCCCAATGTTGATATCTTTGAGTAAGAGATAGGCTGACTTCACAGGAAAAATTCCCTTTGTGCTCCAAGCCCCACGACACTGTGTCCTCCCCAAGCTTCGAGTTCGGCGTGTTCATCCCAAAGACATGAAACACAGCCGAATGAGGTAAGCAACTGTTAAGTTTATTCAAATCCCAATTGCCATTGGGAGAGCAAAAATCAAAAACCGATAAGGAGGAATCAACTCCCTAAGTATTCGTTGCATGATTGAGAAGGAGCTCTCCTCTATCCAGCCACCGATCTGTCCAAAACTTGGTCTTTTCCCCATTCTTGATGCTCCATTGTATGCCATTAAGAGTGTGATTCCACACCTTCATCAAACCACGCCAAAGCGAGGAGTAGCCCGAACTTCTCTTAAGGGTGAAATTATCATTGTTACGGACAAGGTACTTGGACATTAACACCTTCGCCCAAAGTTCATTCGGCTTGGTAATGAGGCCCCAAACTACTTTCATAAGAAAAGCCAAATTAAGCTCTCTATCACTCCTCAGACCCAAACCTCCAACACTCTTAGGCTTGCAGACCGTATCCCAGTTGACATTGTGCATTTTGCGGACTCCATCAGAGGCACCCTAGATGAAATGATGAATTTTTCTATCAATCTTATCGCAAAGAGAAACTAGCAGAAAAGTAGTCTGCATCACGTAGCTCGGAAGAGAGTTGAGAACCGACGAAGCAAGGGTAACCCGTCCAGCCAGAGAAAGATTCTCCGCCTTCCACCCCCCCCAAGCGAGCGTCCATACGATCAAGCAAAAAGTCATAGGTATGCTTGGTAACCCGCCCATGAAGAATTGGGACACCCAGGTACCTACCCAGGTCGGTGGTAGTTGAGATGCCAAGGAGGCTGACAATCGCGGTAGACTTGGTACGGGGAGTGTTCTTAGAAAAGTAAATTCTAGACTTCGACTTACTCACACTCTGCCCTGACGCCGCACAGAAACGATCGAGAATGTCGGAAATAACACGGGCTTGCCCCAAGGAAGCTTCGCTGAACAAAACCAAGTCATTAGTGAAAAAGCAGTGAGAGAGAGCCACTCCCTCATTAGAGAGATAAATGGGCTTCCAATACCCATACTGAACCGCAGACAGAATCATCCTGCTTAATCTCTCAATGCAGAGGGTGAAGAGGTACAGCGAAAGCGGACACCCTTGCCAGAGACCTCTCAAAGGAGAGAAAGAGTCAGAACAACTACCATTTCATAAGATTTGAAACTTGGACGAAGTAATGCACGCCATAATCACCTTCGCAAGGCTCGCCGGGAAGCCAACATGAGAAATAGTGTCTTTGATGAACCCCTAATCAATTTTGTCATACCCTTAGCCAGATCAATCTTGATAACCATGGAGTGGAGTTTGCCTTTTTTCGTGTGAAGAGAATGGACAACCTCCTGGACATCAAAATATTATCAGTGATATGTCTTTCCGGAACAAAGCTTGTCTGCGATGGATGAGTCAGCTCAGGCATAAACCTCTTAATTCTATTAGCAATGCACTTCGTGAGGGTCTTGTACGCCACATTACAGAGGCTAATGGGGCGAAAATTGCTAAGGAACTCTGGACTCTGCTTCTTAGGGATAAGAGTGATCAGAGTATCACTAATGGAACTGATGAGGTGAGGAGACTGAAAGCACCAACCAATAAACTCGGTGAAGCAACTACCCACCACAAGCCAACAATGCTGAAAGAAGATCGGCCCAAACCCATCTTTCCCCGGGGCCTTAAGGCCACCCATGCCTTGGACAACCGCTTTAATTTCAATAGTAGAAAGCGGCAAGGCAAGGCTGGGTTGAGCAGTCGCCGAAATCTGGCAAGAGAAGCCTGCAAGTCTTCCTCTACCATCTGGCTCCTTTGTATAGGTATCATTGAATAACTGAACAACAAAGCCAAGAGTTCTTGCTAATCCTCCACCCACTCTCCATTACTGTCCTTAAGCCGTCTCACTCGATTCACAGCTCTCTGTTTCAGGGCTGCAAGATGGAAGAATTTAGTATTTCTATCACCCTCAACCACCCACGACAATCTCGACTTTTGGATCCAAAAGGCTTCTTCCTGGCTGAGAACAAGCTCCAACTTGGACCGAATATCCTTCTCTTCCCTAAGTAGAGCTTCACAAGGGTTAGCCGCCACTCTGAGTTTGGCTTGAGTGAGCAAATTCAGAAGCTTCTTCTTTCTCTGGAATATATTTCCAAACCCTCATGTTCCATTTTCCAAGGTCAGAACATAAATCAGAGAGAGCTTCCAGCAGCTCCGCACCAGCATTCCACTTGTTTTTAACAAATCCATCAAAGGTAGGATTAGATAACCAAGCGGACATAAAACGGAAAGGCTTAGCAATGGAAGAAAACACCTGGAAGTACGGGCGGAGTAGGATAGGCCGATGATCCTACTTAATTTTATGCAGATGCACCACCGAAGAATTAGGAAACGAGCGGATCCAGGAATCATTAACAAGAGCCTGATCAATCCTACTCAAGACACCATTGCGACCCCACGTGAACCGCAGGCCTGAACAAGGGATATCTGAAAGAATGCAAAGATCAACGGCATCAATAAAGGACTTGTTCCGTCTTCTTTCGAAAGGTGAGCCGCCCCGCTTATCTTCAGCCGACGGAATAGCATTAAAGTCTCCAATAACAACACACGAATCCGTCATATGAACAGAAATTCTCTTAAGAGCATCCCAGAGAAGAACACGAGAGGTTGCTCGAGGACTAGCATAGACAGCCGTTAGAAAATAAAAAAGAGCCGTCATCAAGAGAACCCTTAGCATGGATGAACTGCGGCCCGAACTCCAAGATATCTAATGACACAACTTGCAGATCCCAAACCAGCCACACACCGCCAGAGAACCCAACAACATCAGACCGAAAGGAAGCATCAAACCCCATTTTCTTAATGACCAACTCAGCCTTCCTCGAGCTAATCTTAGGCTCGATGATAAGTGCAATAGAAAATTTAACGTTAAAAGAATACGGTTTAAAAGCGGTAAGAAATGACTTATGCCAGCCCCTCGTCAATTCCAAGAAAAATATTCGACTTAAACATGATAAGAGAAGAGAAGCTCCCTGAACAAGAATCAGACTAGTTGATTCTCCTTTGGCCCCCCAACTTCCATCATAACAATCTCCTGTACAGCGCCCATGGCCGCTGATCCACTGAATTAGGGACAGAGGAAGCAGGAGGAACCGCCTGGGAAGAGTCACTAGAACAAGCTCCCTTTCATCGAGATGGGCCAGAAGACGTATTACGGCCCGAAGATGTGCTTGTGCGAGAATGGGCAGGCTTCTTAATCTCATTCTGGCCCAAGCCCTTAAGGGCCGATTTTCCAGTCTGACTCGTGCCCCCATTCTTCCAGCTGTGTAAAACATCTAGGGACACTTCTGCGGTTGACTCATGACCGTGTAAGGCTTATTTGTCCAATCCAACCGTGAACACTAAAATGGGTTGCTATATGCGGCCAAAATGAATTAAAATGACCATAGATTATTATTATTACTTTTTTTTGTCGAGCACTCCCACGGAAGAGAGGGCCAAGAACGCCTAGACTAAAAAGAAAGGGGGAGGGGAGGGAAGGGTTTGGGTTGGGGTTGGGGGTGGGGTGGGGGTGGTTGGGGTTGAGCAAATGGGCAAATGGGAGGTCAAACGGTAGAGGGTTGAAATAACAAACTCGGGATATACAGACTGAAGCCGACATAGAAAATACGGACCCTGCCATACTGCCACACCGAAATGAATGCGTTCTCCACTAATCGGAGCTCCCTTGGGTCCTCCCAGAAGATGCGAGCAATGAGACTGAGTTCAGAGCGTTCCCTCGCGTCCCTTAAATCATCGGCCGAAAAATGAATTGCGGGTGCCCCATCATCGACCAGCTCAGCCATGATGCAAATCAAGACGAAAAGCGAGCAGGCACACAAGTAAAAACAAGAAGACAAAAAGATTGAAGTTTGGAGCTGTGAAAAGTAAGCAGAGTGGTTCGGCTCAAAAAATACACACGAGATCAACAAAGTGTAATTCAGTTTACAAACAACCTCAACAGAAAAGAAGTCGTGATCAAACACAATCACTACTTCCCAACAAATACAGCACCAACAATATAAATCCCAACAACCGAATAGACAAACCGAACTGATCAGGAGAGAGCCAACCGAGAACCCATGAAACGAACCGAGCCAACCCAAAATTTGCTCCGAGCAGCAGACCCCATCGAGCAGACTGATTCGAGAGTGAGAAGGCAGTTTCTTGCTGACGATGCTGTCAACCGGAGGGATCAAAATCCAATCGACCTTGTCGGAAACAGAGAACCAAAGTCCTTTGCAAATCCGGAGGTAGGGAAACCAAAAGGACCCCTCCAGAGGGCCCCAAAATTGAAATCTGAGTGAGTTGCCGAACCTGCAAGTTTTCCGTCGCAAAACAAGCAAAAACCCAGAAAACACAAAGGTGAAATACACCCCAAGGGTGGTGTCAAGTCTCAAAAGAAACTGTATTACAGCCCACGAAAAGATCGTGACTGACGTAGGGGACCTTCCGCTTGACCCTAAAGGGGCCATCGTGGCGGAAGGGACAGAAAAGAGAGGAGCGGAAAAAGAAAGAAAAACAGCCAGGAGTGAAGCCTCAGGCCCGGGAACGGGACAAACGAGAGAGTGCAAGTGAGGAAAACATTACCAGAGGACAGTTCCGATTGTGGACGGCCGATCGGAGGAGTGTAGCGGTTACCGGCCAAGAGAATCGCCCATCATATGCTTTTTTTCGGGAATTCCATTTGTTAGATTTGTTTGTTTACTTTTATTCCAAAAATGACCATAGATTCGTAAATTGTTTTAATAGATGGATAATTAGTTCTTTTATTAATAATATTAATGTAAAAAATACGGGTTGCTGATGTTGAATTTTGTTTTTTTTTTTTTTCTTTGGGAAAAAAATTGAGGTAGAAAGATGAGAAACAAAAACAAACGACGAAATAGGTAACTTGTTCGGTGACCGAACTCGGAAGACAGGCCCGAGACAAATACGACTGTATGCTCCAAAACCCGACACGTCATCCTTGAACACAGACCCAACAAATTAATATCTCATTCCCAGCGGAAGAAAAAAAGATGGTTGATTCTTCCTAGTAACGTGAATTGATGAATCTGGTCTGGCCACATACTACTACTAGTACTACCAAGGATCCTTTTTACTCACTTGTCGTAGTGGGGACTCCTTCTGATGAGATTGGAAACCAAGGCACGCTATAACAACTCCATACATACATACATAGTTTCGCTTCTTCTGTTCCATCCACCTCTCCACTTGTACTGTTTTTCTCTTCTTACCCAGCAAGCATCTGACGTTTACCCACTAGTTTAATTCACATCAAGTTCACGCCTTTCTTGCATCTGCAATCTGCATCGGAATCGGGTATGTGTTTTTTCCTTTCAATTTCCTTCTTTGGTCAACGACAACTATGTTTTGATTAAATGTCTGCACTTACCTGTGGTAGTTATGCTGTTTGTTCTGTTGTTTCTCTTTGTATCCGAGGTTAGCAATTTGTCCTGATTCGATTGATATTCCTCTTTAGTTTTCAGGTTTCTGATAGTGGTTAGAATTGCTGGTTCTCCCAATTGAACTGATTCATTAATTTTTGTCCAGCTGGTGGAGGTGTAATTATTGCTTCAATGGCGGCAATACTGGCTTCACACAGCTGTTATTGCCGTGATGTGGAGTCCTTGAACCAAGGTAGAATCTTGGAGAGCTTCAGTTTCTCTAGCTCAGTTTCCAGCTCATTTGCGGTGTCTAAGAGGTATGATCATTCTCGAATCTCTGGAGCGTGTACGAAATCGGGGTTTCAAGTGCGAATGACACAGACTGAATCATCCCCAGCCTCCAAGTTAGGCCCAAATGGACGACCGGTTAAAATGGTGCCAGTGAATGATGTGGTCAAGAGGAGGACCCCAAATGGTAGCAGTAAGGTCGATTTAGTGAATGGAAAAAGGCAGGTGATTAATGGAGCAAGTATAGTGAAGAAAAGTTCAAGTGCTTCTTCAGTAGTTTCTGTGAAAAGAATGGCAGACAAACTTCCTCCTCTTGAGGGTTTGAAGGCTCTTCCTACAGATGAAGGCTTCAGTTGGGCAAATGAGAATTACAACAATGTTCAGAGGAATATTGATGTTTGGTCTTTCTTCATTGCTTTTCGGCTTCGTCTTACGCTGGACAATGCCAAATGGGCATATTTGGGAAGTTTCAGTGAAGAGAAGCAGGTGAGCGATTCCTTATATTCACATTTTACTCTTAAAGCTCTAGCTATGTGTGGAGAAAGTTATGTTGGTTTCTGATCAGAAGTGTTCTTTCTTTCTTATGTGTAATTCCCAGAAAAACCGAAGGAAGAACACTGCTATTTGGCTAAGGGAGCAAGTATTGCAGCTAGGTCCGACTTTTATCAAACTTGGACAGTTGTCTTCAACTAGGTCGGACCTTTTCCCCAGGGAGTTTGTCGATGAGCTTGCCAAGTTGCAGGTACCTTCTTCTTTACAATCTGAACTGGATGATTTGTCTGCTTAGATGATACATATCACTCTTGACGGAACTTCACACATCAATTTATTCAGGATAGAGTCCCAGCATTCCCACCTAGTAAAGCAAGAAGCTTCGTTGAGCGAGAACTGGGAGCTCCTATAGATGTGCTGTTCAAGGAGTTTGAAGACAGACCAATTGCAGCAGCTAGCCTTGGTCAGGTGTTTGATTTACATTGGTTGCCGTTTGGTGACACAATAGTTGGACACACATGATGTATCTGTTTCTAGTTAATAAGGGAATTTGTGAAATGCTCAATATGTACTTCTGTTAGCTGACTGCATTTCATTGCCATTTTAGGTGCATCGAGCTATCTTGCATAACGGAGAGAAAGTTGTCATCAAAATTCAGAGGCCTGGCCTCAAGAAGCTATTTGACATTGATCTAAGTGAGTAACAAGTGCTATTTCTGTTTGACATACTAGATTGAAGTCACTGTTTTCAATTACTTCACATATACGTTGAGCTTCTTGACAAATTCAAAACCTTGAAGTGAGAAGATACTAACTTTATTGTGTTAAATTTTTTCCAGATAATATGAAGATAGTTGCAGGATACTTGCAGAAAAGTGACACTTTTGGTGGTCCAACGAATGATTGGGTTGGTATATACGAGGAATGTTCCACGTGAGTTGCATTGCATTGACTTTTGAAACTCTTATCACAATAATCAAAATTTAGTTAAACATGTGTTTGCGCAAGTTAAACCATCACATTCTGTCTACTGATTCCAGCATATGCTGTCGATTCCTTCAGGATCTTATACCAGGAGATTGATTACATAAATGAAGGAAAAAATGCAGATAGATTCCGCCGTGATTTCAGGAATATAAAATGGGTCCGAGTACCTGTATGTTCCTTAATGCTATCCTTCTCAGTTATTTTCCCTTTTTCGTTCATTCCTAATGAATTTACTTTGAGAATTGAGAGTGTAGCCTTTCTTTCTCTCCGTGCTTTCATAATTGGTTTGTTGATATCGCTCTTTTAGATGGTATTTTGGGACTACACATCCACAAAGGTGTTGACTTTGGAATATGTCCCAGGTTTTCCATCTAAACCACACACTCACTTCAAACATCTGTTAATCCTGAATATGAGAATAACCTTCATTCACTCACTAGGAGATCCATGTTAAAATCTTAGCAGTTATGCTTGATACCTGTCAATGTTGCCCGCAGGTGTTAAGATTAATGAGTTGGACATGCTAGATTCCCGAGGATTCAATCGTTCTCGGGTTTCATCACGAGCCATCGAGGCATACTTGATTCAGGTGAGTGGCACCAGGCTGCTTCTTAAATAACACCATGCAGGTTGTTTCCATTTTTTGAGTGTCTATTGATAGCTGTGGCTCTTACTGCTCAGATTTTGAAAACTGGTTTCTTCCATGCGGATCCTCATCCTGGAAATCTTGCTGTCGACACTGATGAATCTCTCATCTATTATGACTTTGGCATGATGGGAGAGATAAAGGCTTTTACTAGGGACAGATTGCTTGGACTTTTCTATGCAGTTTATGAGAAAGATGCCAGAAAGGTCTGCTGCTCTCTGCCTCAAAAAACTTCGTTTCTGAAATCTGAAGGTTCATTTAGTGGATAAATTTGTTCTGAAAATCAGTTGAAAAATGCAGGTTATGCAGAGCCTGATAGACCTTGGAGCACTTCAGCCCACTGGAGACCTGTCTTCTGTAGGTTTTTACATTTGAGTTTAGTAAGAAGATATACTTTGAAAGGACCTTTCGGTTATATCATTTCTTAATTAAGTACTTTCCTTTGGTCAATTGAAAGGTGAGGAGATCTGTTCAGTTTTTCTTGGACAACTTGTTGGGCCAGACACCAGATCAACAACAAACGTTAGCAGCCATTGGAGAGGTACATATATGATGTATCCATTGACAAGGGAAGCTTGAAAGTTTAGTGCACAACTAGAACTCTCTTTAAGGATTGTGTGTGGCTTCTGTTCCGCAGGATTTGTTTTCAATAGCTCAGGATCAACCATTTCGGTTTCCGTCCACCTTTACATTCGTTATTAGGGCATTTTCAACACTTGAAGGTGATCGTTGGTCTCACATTTGTAACTGCAACCCCCATTTAGAATTGAAAGGAAGAGATTAAGATCTTACGAAATATTTATGCCACATATTCGTTCGATGCAGGCATTGGCTACATTCTGGATCCGGACTTTTCGTTCGTGAAGATCGCTGCCCCTTATGCCCAGGTTGGTCACTGAATCCCACTTTCTACTTATGCTGACAGCTGAAACAAAGCTCTCCTGACACATTTGGACTATTGGTTTGCTGAATCAAAACTAAAATGCAACAGGAACTTTTGGATATAAGACAAAAGCAGCAGCCTGGGACACAACTAGTGGAGCAAATAAGGAAACAGGCCAGCGATGTACTACTTGCAATACCCTGTTTCCAAAATTTGAATTTCTCTCATCTTTCCATGTCATTGAATATGAAGCTATCAGCAGTTTCCTCTAAAATGTGTCATAAATCATAATCTTTCAGGCTAGAAGTTCCACAATGTCCATGCCGTACAGAGTCCAGCGAATAGAAGAGTTTGTAAAGCAACTCGAATCCGGAGACGTCAAACTTCGCGTCCGGGTACTAGAGGTAATCTAAGATGTCACAAAAACTCAACGAGACAACCGTTCTATTACCTGGTTGTCACAGTATCAGTTTGTATCGTGTAAGCTGGAGTGGATGGTTGAGAAAAGAAGTGTTAGTGAACACAAAGTCAAGTAGAAGCATTTGATCTCGAAATGAATCATAGCCAAAAATGAATCTTTGATTTACGTAAGATTAGTGTGTTAACTTGTGCGGGTTTGTGGTGTTGTTGGGGTGTGCACCAGTCGGAAAGAGCAGCAAGGAAAGCAACCATATTGCAGATGGCAACAATGTACACAGTGTTAGGAGGTACGCTTATAAACCTAGGGGTGACCTTTGGAAGTCAGGGGAGCCAACTTATTGCCAATGGGTCGTTCGTAGGCGCAGGTAACTAATTCCAGAGTTTCTTGTTTTAGGTTGGTAGAACCATATAATACAGGTCACTCCTTTTCCTTGAGCCTTAAGCTGAAAATGTGGTGTGCATACTATACTATGGTGCAGGAGTGTTCTTGACACTGTTGATAAGGTCAATGCAAAGGGTGAAAAAGCTGGACAAATTCGAGAAGATGATATAATTAATTAAAAACAAAGATGGGGGGGATTCATTCACCCATTTACATATATGGTAGATAAGAAAATCTTGCTTTTGTACATGAATTTGAATTTTCTCTTGATTGTCAAAGTGGTTCATTGGTGTTCAGTTATACACAGTAAATGTAATATAGAAAGAAAACCTTTTGGTTTACATTTACTACGATTCAATGATCAATCATTCTGAAATATCTGTGACAAAAACATATGTTGTTCATGTATAATCAAAGTTATCTTTAAACATGTCCTAATTTCAAGCTATAATAAATATTAATTAATAATCAAATGATAAAAATGTAAAGCATGTGAATTCCCTGCAAATAGGCATGACAAGATTCCCCCCCATGCTCTCCTTTTTCTTGTTTTTTGCAATTCTAATATTATTACGGTACAAATTTAGATCTAGCTTATATTAATTAACATGTCTCGTATTGTTTGTTTCAGAAGGCCTACCCAGACAGACAATCACAGACATGTAAATAATGTACGGTTTGAGGGGCTAATTAATTACAATCACTAATTAGGTGACTTGGATGTGATAAATGATAAATCAATGCTTGTCCAATGGGCCCCCACATTCCACCACTATCATACTCCACACCTCTTTAGGTTTCACCATAAAAAGTCCCAATTTAATGGGTTTTTTTTAGAAAACGGTCCGAACCACCTTATTTATTAATAAGAATCAGGCGGGGAAGAACGTCTCAAAGAGTCATACAAGAAAATGTCTCGGAGACTTGAGTCCAAACAAGAAATAGTATAGAGAATGGGACTACGCTCATGGCCAAGAGAAGCAAAGTAATTCATAGCTCGATTACCTTCTCGATATATGTGCTTAGTATCTACAATCCAATCTCTCCTGAGCAGTTCTCTGAATCAGAGAACTTCTCTAACATGCTGGTGAGAAACATCTCCATGCTTGGTAAGTATCCACAATTCAAACTTTTCTTATTCATGAACAAAACTAAATTAATTCATCAACTAATATTTAGAACTCTATGTTACATTTAACAAATTAACCTTATCTAAAAAAAAAACATTAACCTTATCTTGTTGATATCAACAATAGCATAAGCAAGCTACCAAACTTTCATTTGCAATTGTAAAGTGACATGGCAAGCCAAATATAATTGTAAAGTGAATTTATCGGTGTGAAAACTCTTAAATTTATACAAACTTGCAATACTTGCAGTTCACTTTGCAATTACAAGTGTGGGCCTATGGTGGATGTATATATTATTTAATAAGTTTGTTTGATGATAATATGTTAGTTTAATAATTAAATATTTAAGTTAAAATTGTAAATGAATTACATTGCTGTAAGATGGATGAAATTATTAGTGAGTAAATTACAACATTTGTTGAGGTGACAATAAAACTCATTTTTGCAATTGCCATTCAATTGCATGGGTGAGGATGGTCTAATACATCAAAAAATGAATTTCAAATTTTAAAGGGACTATATTGTTAACTAGCTTTGTACCCAGCCTGCTGGTTGGATAAAATTGTTTACCCTTTCAAACCTATAATAAGATGAACTCATATTATGACTAACATCCATCTCTATTTAACTAAACTCAAATTCAATCAAGTAAGGCCACACAACATTTTTAAATGCATACCAAACTTTGACAAAATCAACTATATTTTACTACATGCAAATGACCCTTAAAGTGGTTGATAAACCAATGAAAATACAACATATATAACTTGTGATTGAGTGAATTATACTATATGCAAACCAAAATTCTATAATTCTATAAAAATTGGAATATATTTTTTCTAAATATTCCAAATAGAAATAATAATTTTATGCAAGGTATTTTGGATCCTTTTGTCCTAGAATTGCTGGCTTTCCGAGATGCTTGCACTTGGTGTTTGTGGGCTGGTGTTTTGCAGGTCGATATTGAGGGAGATGCTGAGTTGGTCACGACAAAGCTTTTAGCAGGACTCATTCGAGCGAATCCTGGTGGGGCAATCATTGAGGAGATTCTTCAGATGTGGAGGGGAGCCCCTTCTTGGCGTTTAATGACGGCCCGACGATCAGGTAACAGGGCCGCCCATTACGTGGCTCGCATGGCCCTGGCTAACCTCCCGGGGTCATGGAGGTAGACATGACTTCCCGGGTTGGGACTTGATGTTTTTCCTCTTTTTTGTCTGTGCGTGCTGTCTCCGTATCTCTGCAAGGAGCTGCCTTTGGAAAAAAAAATGACCTAACTTGATCAAGGACTTAAGTTAAACAAATTTCAACTAAACATTATCCCATAAATATGAAATATGATGAACCTACAATTTGGATGCTATATAACTTCACTAATCTATAACTCAAAATAAAATAAATTCAAAATATATCAAATTTGCCACACTAACACATCTAATAATAATTTTGATGAATTTTTATAAAGCATTTTGATACTTGTTCATTCTTATTGTCATCATCTCGTATTAAGTTTAATTATATTTAATAGAATAGTAATTTTATGCCAAATTATAAAATATTATCTTTATTATTATCATGTATATGATAAATAAACATAATTATAGTGAAAGAACTGATAATTTTTTATAAAGTTGAAAATTTCATCAAAGAATTCTACTTCGCGAAATTTAAAGCATAAAAAAGAGCATATAATGATTAATAAAGTTTTATAATTAATTTTAAAATATTAATTTCTTACAAATTAAAATATATTAAAACTGGATTTATGTTTTTTTTAAAATAATTTGTGTTAATATTTATATTAAAATAAAATTTTATTATTATTTACTTCATAATATATTTAATTTTGAAGTATTAATACCTGAGTATTTAACAAAAGGAAAGAAAAAATAATTAAATTTTAATTTAAAATGTGTGATGATGTTAAATTTTTGTGAGGAGGGTTGAGATATTAAGAGGACTTAATTCGAAAGATATATAATATAAGGAATCATTTGATTTCTTTAATTAAATATATAAAAAGAGAGAGAAACAAGTGCAGACTAATCTTTTGCCGGCCTATGCTTTGAATCTCGCCGGTACTGTAAGTTGGTAGTTGTTGTTGTTGTTGTTGAATTCCGGCTACCTCTTTTTTATTTATATATAGTACAAACGCCAACCCAATGCTCACAATCACAAACTCCCCCCGATTACATCATTCTCACTCTCCAATCTACATTTCAGTTTTCGGGTCTTGAGAGTTTCAGATCAGTCGCTCTCGCCGCCAGAACCTGATCACAATCCCACCACCCACGGTAATTATATATATATATATTTATCATCTTCTTTACCTTTCTCCGATCTCCCGCCGGAACCCTCCTTTCCGCTACATCTTAGATCTATCTATTGGTTACTCATTAACAGAGAATTCAGCTCTGGGTTTCCTTCATGTTATACCCTACTGCAATTGGAACTTTATGCTGTTTGTTTGTATCGTTGTTTGCTTTTTAAGCTTGTCAAAGTTTTATCAAGTCAAACGCTTTATCTATTTTCAATTTATTTTGGACCGACTGTGCTTGCTTACTGAATGGAGGATAGTTCAATTCAACTGATCTTTCTTCTTTTTTAAGTTAACTGGAGAAAGCTTAAAAAGATTGCTCCTTTCTTCTAGATTCTGTTTATTTTTTAGTATTCGATTCAGCTCATACTGTTAGTGACTGAACAGCATCTGCATTGTGTTGCACTGATCCCTATTTTTTTCAGAGTTGCATCTGAAATAATACCCATGGCTCAAGCTACATCTGCTTCAGATATAAAACCTAAAGGTCGTGCCTTTTCAGTTTTTTTTCTTCCCATCTCTGGTTAATCTCAGCGTTTGGTTGATGTTGATTATGGGAATTTGATATCTGGGGTTATGCTTGTGTGTAGTAAAACTCATGGTCTTCGGCAAAATGTTGTGTAGATGTTTGCATTGTTGGAGTTGCACGAACCCCAATGGGTGGATTTCTTGGTACCTTGTCCTCTGTTCCTGCAACCAAGCTTGGATCTATAGCTATTGAAGGTTACTCCATGACTTTTAATTGTTCTTACGACAGTTGCCCCTTTCATTCTTCTTCTTTCTCAGTAGCTGTTTTTGTCCTTTGTTTGCAACTGCAGCTGCTCTTAAGAGAGCCAATGTAGATCCGTCCCTAGTACAGGAAGTTATCTTTGGTAATGTTTTGAGTGCGAATTTAGGACAGGCTCCGGCCAGGCAGGCGGCATTGGGTGCAGGAATTCCTAATACAGTCATCTGCACAACTGTCAACAAAGTTTGTGCTTCAGGGATGAAAGGTATGTGATTAATTTCATTTATGAACTTGTGTTTGATTAATAGTAATGGTAATTAATATGCTGTTGGGAAATGTTGCAGCAACTATGCTTGCGGCCCAGAGTATTCAGTTGGGCATCAACGATGTTGTTGTTGCTGGAGGCATGGAGAACATGTCCAGTGTACCTAAATATCTAGCAGAAGCAAGGTTACTGCCGGTCTACAAACTTATAGTACTTTAAGTAACAAGCATTTGAGATAGTCTGATTTATTTGATTGTTGTACATAGGAAGGGATCTCGGCTTGGGCATGATTCACTTGTTGATGGGATGCTTAAAGATGGACTATGGGATGTTTATAATGATTTTGGCATGGGAAACTGTGCCGAAATATGTGCAGAACAGCACTCCATAACAAGGGAACAGCAGGTATTCAACTTGTTGCAATTTTTCATTGTCTTTTCCAGATTAGTGTTATGGTTTCAATAGTGATTTTGAATCCTCAATTGGAATTGTTGTCAATTAACAAAGCTTCTGGGCTATAAAATTTAATGAATTATATTCTTATGACCCTACTTGTGGAAATGATATACTTTCAAATAGATCCCGTGAACAGCGGTGAATTTTGGGTAGACTTGGCCTTTTAACTCTCTTTGTGATGCATGCAGGATGACTATGCCGTTCAAAGTTTCGAGCGTGGCATTGCTGCACAGGACAGTGCTGCCTTTGCATGGGAAATAGTTCCGGTTAGACACCCATCCATAGTGATAGTTATCCTTGCATCTCATTTCGATTCCTGACAATAATTAGGGACCATACAGGTTGAAGTTTCTGGCGGAAGGGGGAAACTGTCAACCCTTGTTGATAAAGATGAAGGTTTAGGGAAGGTAAATATTGATATCATTAGTCTTCTGTACATAAGCTCTATTGTGAGATAGTGAAGAGGGCGTTGTCATTTGGTCCATTGAAAACATAGTAATCTACTTATCAATTTGTGTTTCTTCCCTGTTGTGGTAGTTTGATGCTGCAAAATTAAGGAAGCTCCGACCAAGTTTCAAACCAAGTGGAGGAACTGTTACAGCTGGGAATGCTTCAAGCATCAGGTTTACAATTTTCCTCTTTTCATTTTCTTATCTTCAAGCTACAAATAATTAAATAGAAAAGATACTTGTTTCTGTTTATCTTACTTTCTCTTTGTTTGAACAATTCCGCCTATAAGTAAGTAGATTTATCAACTCTGTTTTCTCCAGTGTGTACTCTTTTGTAAGGATTATGTGGTTCCACATTAGTCTGTTAATTGGCCGCGATAAGCGTGGAAAATCATGGGCGTACATGCATAATCCCAATGAGAAACTGAAATAATTTCTTTTATCAATTAACAGTGACGGAGCAGCTGCTCTAGTTCTTGTGAGTGGAGAGAAGGCACTAGAGCTCGGATTACATGTGATTGCAAAGATCACTGGATATGCCGATGCTGCACAGGTAATCATCAAATTTGACCAAAAATAGATGCTATCGCTCTCTGCAAGTACCCAAATTTCTAAACTGTTGCTCCTCAATCTGATTGATCTTCATGTCCTCTGAATTCTGCTATCATCTTATACTATTGTTAATGCTGAATCATGTGAAATCTGGTTGTACAGGCACCAGAACATTTCACCACAGCTCCAGCTCTGGCCATACCTAAAGCTATTTCAAATGCTGGCTTGGATGCTTCCCGAGTAGATTACTACGAGATAAACGAAGCCTTTGCTGTAAGATTTCATCCTGCATTTTCCCATAGATGAGATGAAATAGCTAACACTATTCGGAAACTGAAAGTTAAGTCATTTGGTCTTGCAGGTTGTAGCCCTTGCCAATCAGAAACTGCTGGGTCTTAATCCGGTACACACTTGGAACTTGGAAAAAGGCTATTCAATTCTTTATATCTGCAACAGCAAAAAGAACCATCCACCTCATTTATCCTTTGTCTAATGTTGTTCCAGGAAAAGATCAATGTACATGGTGGTGCAGTCTCTCTGGGGCATCCATTAGGATGCAGTGGAGCTCGGATATTGGTCACACTTTTGGGAGTATGTTTCAAGTTGTATCTCGAACTAGTACAGAGTTATACAATATATATTTTTACTGAGAATGTGTGTACAATGGGGGTGTGTGTTTGTAGGTGCTGAGGCAGAAGAACGCTAAATACGGAGTGGGTGGAGTATGCAATGGAGGAGGTGGGGCATCAGCACTGGTTGTGGAGCTTTTATAAGAAGATGAAAGATTGTCAGTTCCTTAGGAAGGATCCAGAAAGCTTATTGTAGCAATTCTAGTTAGTACTACTATTATTGTAGCAGAGTTTTAGCCAGTAGTACTACTCTTCAATCTTCAGCGTTGTTGTGTTATTGAGCGAGTTGGGTTCTTCTCTATTAATTAGACTTTTGAGTTGGTAATTCAATACTGTGATTGCTTTCAATCCCATAGCTATCTCCAATGGTTATAAAGTTAATTTTTTTTTCCGAGTTTAAAAAGTTTAATAGTAATATAATATTTAAATGGTGAGAAAGTGGGTAAAGATCCGGACCCAACCCTTTCCAGGTTGGATCGATTCCAACTAAAAACCAGAGGGGCAAAATTGGCATTTTCAAACCAGAGAGGCAAAATTGGCATTTTCAAAAAATTAAATTAACCCTAACTCTCCTTCTCCTCGGATTATGAGTGGTGACAAAACTATGGATTATGTCTATAGACATAATCCATAAGAGCCATTAGATCTCCATAGAATTGATCTAATGGTGGAGGGATTATAGTAATAAAATAATGGGATTCCCCTATTTATTGTGTCATATTAAATATTTTTATTATCCAAATGATTCATGGTTGAAAGTCAAATTAACTGTTATTCTGGCAAATACATCTGGTCTATGTAATACTATTATCCATATAAGCTGATTTGTGTGTTTTGCTTCCAGAATGTGAAAATGCTGATATGACTTGTATTGTACATGGTTCATGCAGCTCTGTTTTGTGTGTGTGGATTGGCCTTTATGATGCAAGTATTGTATGATTACTATCTGTTCCACATATGTGCACCTATTGCGTTTGATTGAAAGATTATAGCTGTTGCAGTTCACAGTTACTGGCCAATAACAGTATTGTAGAATTACTGTTGTTGAATGAAGTAAACTTTGGTGTTTCTTTGTTGTTGATTTGAGCAGATAATAGTATTTTTGTAATACTATTATCCATGTAAACTGATGTGTTGTTTTAGGTCCATCATGTGAAAATGCTGATATAACTTGTAATGTAAATTGTTCCTGCAACTCTGTTTTGTGTGTGTGGATTGGTCTTTCTGATGCAATTATTGTATGATTCACTACAACATAACCTGGCTACGGAGGCACACACTATTTGCCTCTAAAAAGCATTTTTTTGCCTCTATAGAGTTTTAGAGGTAGATAGTTAAGTGCCACTAACGCTGCTGCGGCTAAAAGTCTTTAGAGGCAAATACGGTGGCACATATTATCTACCACTAAATGGAAGAATTAGTGGCAGATATAATTGTTGGCAATTGCTTCTTTAAACAACACTTATCTGTCATCTTAGCCACCTTTAGAGACACTTATTTTTGTTGCTGGTATATTTTTTTAGAGGCATATATATATGCTTTCAAAAAGAATTTACTCCTACCAGGGCATTTTCCTTTATTGAACTCTTCCACTATTTACATATATTACTCTCTATTATTTTGCTATCTATGAGATTTGAACTCGGGTGGTTCAAGGAAATACACTAAGTTCTTAGTTCTTACCACTTGGCTCAGAAGTACTTAATGATACTTCTTGCGCAGTTTTTAAATATAAATTATAAAACTCAATGATATGGAGAAACTATGCCAAGAAAAAGAAATCAAAATTGAAAAAATAAAATTTTTTTCTTACTCATTATTAGAAAAGAAAATCGTTAGCGTTTATTATATATATAATTAATTATATATTATCTAACATTTTCGATACAAAATAATACAAAGTTTACAAGTTATCTACCTTTACAAATTTTAATCATTCATCATATAGAGATAGATGATTATTTGTCTCTAAGCTAATCATACAACCTATAGAGGCAATTGTAAATTATCTGCCTCTAAAATTTTTAATCATACAACCTATAGAGGCAGTTATAAATTATCTGCCTCAAAAAGAGTTTTTTTGTGTAAGACAAAAAACTTATAGAGGCAGTTACAAATTATCTGCCTCTACAAGAGCTTTCATATAACTTATAAAGGCACTTATAACTTATCTGTCTCTAAAAGATGTAATCGTATTGACTTATAGAGGCAATTATAAATTATCTGCCTCTAAAACTATACAAATTATTTATTAATATTAAAATAAATAAATAAAATACAATTAGAGGCAGATATATTCATCTATAGAGGCACATATAATATTTGTTCTTTAAAAGTATATTTAGAGGCAAATATTTTATGTGCCTCCATGAATCTGCCTCCGTAGCTATGTTATGTTGTAGTGATTACTGTTTGTTCCACATATGTGCAACCATTGCGTTAGATTCTAAGCATATAGTTGTCGTAGTTCACAGTAAAATGGCCAATAATAGTATTGAAGCATTACTATTATTGAATGAGGTAAATTGTGTGTGGTCTGGATGAGAAGATAATAGTATTTCTGTAATACTATTATTAGCAGTTATACTTGTGATGGCATGTTGTTGTACAAGTTTGTGATTTGATTGGTTTTTGTTGGGCTCACGTCCTTGATTGTGGTGTTTGATGTTAATGAAGTTTCTTTGTCAAATTCAGAGAACGAGATGACGAAAACTCCTGTTCAGCAAAGGGGCAAAATGATTAAGTTGGCGGTATCCAAAAAGCCGAAGCCGAAAAAACCTGTTGCACCAAAACGACCTGAAGACAGGGCTGAACCAGTGAATAGGCCTGATGAACTTATTCACTGGTTCATCAGTTATTTGAAACTAAAGGAACAATGAATGAAATATCAACTGAAAATGATTATGAAACACAAAACATAACAAACATATCATACCGTATCCTTGCAAAAGTTTATTATCGTATTGACAATCGAGTTCATACTGAGTAAGTAAAAAAGGAATGTTTAGAAATACTAGTATTAGCGGGATAATAGTATTAGCTACATACCGTGTCCTTACAAAATTTCGAGATTTCCTGGCGATGGTACAATATTCTCAGACGTTTCTAAATGATTTTCGTCGATTGGATCATCGGGTATGAGATTAAGATCAAAACTAGGGTTGGGAATTGGTTACCGGTTAGTGGTTATAACCACTAACCGCACCGATTTTGGCGGTTAGCGGTTAACCACTAACCGCATGTGCGGTTAGTGGTTAGGTTTGCGGTAGGCAATTTAGGGGTTTTGTGGTTAGTGGTTAAACCGATAACCACACGGTTAAACCACAAATAACCGAAATAACCGCACAACAAAATTAACCCCTAACAATAATCCCACATTCGGACATAAACATTCCCAATTTCCCAGTTCCCACTCTCAAAGTCGAACTGCCGAATGTTTCTAAAAAAACCCTAAATCGTCAAACTTCGACTGCTTCCTGAGTGCCTTTCGACAATCGACAGTCAGTCGACTCCGACTCCGCCGATTGAGCTCCGACGATTGTTCTCCGATTCAAGTTTGAACTCTGACTCCGACTCTCCTCTCCGACTCTTCCTTCTAGCGGCGCTGATTGATTCTCCCTACTTAGCGGTGCTGATTGATTCTCCGATTCCGACTCCGACTCTCCGACTCTCCTCCCATAATTAACAACTTTAAGTGAGTATACTCCCACTTCCTAGTTCCCAGACCCTAACAAAACCTAATTTGAGTAATTGTTGTTCTTGGCTTCTTCGAAGTTCAGAGTTCAAACATGATTTTGCATTTTTGCTCTGTTTTCTGTTATTCTGCCATATGATTTTGCTCTGTGATTTCCAGCCCTAAGATTTTTCTTGTTTTCTTTCTTTTTCTCCATGTTATTAGCTGCATAGTTCATTAGTTTAAATGTTGCTGTCTATTTCTTATTTCCAGCAACCAACATTGTTATTTCCAGCATTGTTTCCTTCCTTTTTCGAATTGTTCCACAAATTATTAAATGTTGTTGTGAGCCTCTGACGTTGTCTATTTCTTATTTTCAGCATTGTTATTAACCAATCTATGTAGTCTGCACTGTGAATCTGTAATGCAAAGTTCAGCACATGTCTTAGAATATGGTCTCCATATTCTAAGACATGTGCTAAATTTTGCATTACAGATTTACAGTACAGACTACAGCAAGACTCTTACTGTTTTGTGATAAGTCCTCTCATCCTATGCATTGCAATTCAACTCATGTGTTAAACTGAACTGTGTATATTAAGATTCATACACTGGTCCAGAAACCAGCTCATGTGTTTCAAACTTAAATGTGTATAAGATTATAATGTGTATAAGATTCTAATGTGTATAGTCTTAGTATACTGTCCATAGTTTCATTGTTTTCTTATTCTATTACTTTGTGTCATTTCATTGTAGACAACATTATGGACAGCAGTAGTGAAAGTCTCAATCGGAAAAGAAGTAGGTCAATGCCTCCTCCAAATGCAAACAATGAACATCAACAACATCAGCCGCCTCAAACAGCAGTAGCAAGCAACGCCAGTAGTCCTGAAGGCAACAATAATGAAGAAGAAGCATCTGAAACTCCAGTTTCAAAGAAGCAAAAGGGGAAGACACGGGCACCTATCTGGCAAGAGTTTCATATTGTTTATGTGAAAGATAGCACATTGGGTAGAGAAATAAGGAAGGGAAAATGCAAAAGGTGTGGTACGGAGATTTGTGCTGATGGAAGAAAAAATGGCACTACCGCATTGACTAATCACTTTACCAGTTGTATGAGGAAATTGGCCGAAAGTGATGGTCAAACAATCCTGAACTTTAGCAAGGGTGAAGTATGGGACGAGAAGAAAAAGTGCTTATGGAAGTTCAACCAAGATGAAGCTAGAGTGGCTTTGGCTGAGATGATCATTCTGGATGAGCATGCATTTAGATTTGTTGAGAAGCAAGGGTTTAAGAGGTTCATGGAAGTTTGTTGTCCGATGTTCAAGGTACCTAGCAGAAAGACGGTAAGGGAGGATTGTATAAAGCTATTTATACAGAGGAAGGATAGCATGAAGAGTTTCTTTCAAACAAAGGGAATTGGAAGTATTTCAATTACTAGTGACTGTTGGACATCGGCAAAAAATATGTGTTTCATCTGTGTAACTGCTCACTTTATTGGGAGCAATTGGAAATTGCAGAAGAAGATAATCAGCTTCGCTCAGATTGATAGTCACAAAGGAGAAGACATTGGGGACTCAATCGACAAAACACTTGACGAGTGGGGTATAAGGAAGGTTTTGTGCTGCACTTTAGACAATGCATCCGCTAATGATAGTGCAGTTCGTCACCTTAAGGACAGATTAACAGTACGAGGATCCAACATTCTGAATGGTAAGTATCTTCATATGAGGTGTGTGGCGCACATCATAAATTTGATTGTCACGGATGGTCTAAATGAAATCGGCGTGTCGGTGAGAAGAGTTAGAGAAGCTGTGAAATGGGTAACTTCTTCTCCCGCAAGAGAAACAAGTTTCAATGTAGCTGTCAATGCAATGGGTATAGTTTGCAAGAAGAAGATGAAGTTGGATGTGCCGACACGGTGGAACTCCACATATTTGATGCTACAATCGGTGATTCCATACGAAAAAGCTATTGTTTTGTTCAAGGATTTGAACAAGCCATATTTGGATGAACTAAATCAGAAGAGGCACGATGGTGGGATGCTTGACCCTCCAACACTTGAAGATTTTGAGAAGGTGAAAATGATGGTTGAGTATCTACATCGTTTTTACCTATTGACTAACCTTGTTTCTGGTACGGCATATGTTACATCTCACTTGTTCTTCAAAGAGATGTGTGATCTACTTGACACAATCAGCGGATTTGAGATGAATTCAGAAGAAGACATAAGAGCGATGGGTGCTAGAATGAAGAAGAAGATTGGAAAGTATTGGTCGGAGGAATGTGAGTTGAATCCGAGATTGAACAAAATCTTGTATATTGCTGCTATTTTGGATCCAAGACAGAAGATGAAGCACATTGAGAAGTGTTTGAAGAAAGTTTATGGAGTTGATAGGGCAATGGACTTGGTTAAAGAAGTTAAGGACACGCTTTATGAGATGTTTGATGCATACAAGAAGATGTTGACTCAAACTCCAACAACAACCTCAAATTCAACATCAAGGACCAATGCTTCTGATTTGAATTCTTATGCAAATGATCAGTTGCAGTCAGTTGTTAGAGGCTCTTGTAGTACTCTCCTTGTCGATAGTGATGATGAAGATGAAGAATCCGAAACTTCTGATTTGGATTTATACTTTGCTGAAAAGCAGTTTAAGGAGCCAAATCGAAAGGACAATGGGAACTCTGTGGTTGACAAGTTTGATATATTGGGTTGGTGGTCTTCACACCATGGTATGCGTTTTCCTATATTGTCAGAGATGGCTAGGGATATTTTGGCAATTCCAATATCAACTGTTGCTTCAGAGTCTGCATTTAGCACCGGTGGTCGTGTGCTCAATGATTTTAGGACCTCGTTAAGTCCTCAAGTTGTAGAAGCTGTGATTTGTTGTGAGGACTGGTTGAGGGACAGTCCAGTGACACCATTCATTACAGATGAAGAAGACATACCTGAAGAAGAACAAAACGAAGAATATGAAACGAGTAAGATTAGATTGGATTTCGTGTTTGTTGGTGTAATTCAATAGTTAATTCTTTGTTGTTAGTACTTACTTTAGTTTATTTTATTTGTATACAGTTCTAAAATCGTTTAGAACGGGAGGTGAAGCCTCGGTCCCCGGTTAAATGAGGATGAAAGACATTTCCCCATGCCTCAGTAGCAGATGGTTTCTCTACAGCAATAGCAGATGGTTTGTCCAGATTATCGGTTTCATTATTTGATATATGTTTTGTTGTTCTTTCATTAATAGGTTGGAATCACCGAATCACTACAAGTCAACAACTCTGCAAGGCTATTAATGTTTATCACGTGTTGGATATTTCTGAATTTATGGATTTAGACTTGTGGAGTAGTGGTTATCTGGATTGGATTGAACAATTTCGAGTTAATATTGAGTTTTAGGTCCTCGTTGGTTCTTAGTTCAAAACATAAGATTTGTTGATTTTTTTGAATTGCGGTTAATTGCGGTTAACCACTAACCTAACCGCATAACCGCGGTTCGGTTAGTGGTTAACCGCAACTCAAAGCGGTTCAGTTAAGGTTATCGATTTCATTGATTTTGCGGTGCGGTTAACCGCAAATCTCGGTGCGGTTAACCAACACCGAACCGATTTCCAGCCCTAATCAAAACCTCCGCTCCTAGGCTGCTGGTTGGCTTCATCAATTACAACATGAGACTCCATGAGACAAGCAAACAGCCGCAAGCTAGGGAAATGAGAATAAGGACTGAATAATGAAAAAATAGCAGGTAAGATATAGGTTTACGGGTCGTTTGGATAGGTGATTTGAGGGAGAGATTTTGGGCCAAAATCCCTGCCCTAGAGATTTCATTAAAATCTCTTGTTTGGGCTGCAAATATATGTGGAGATTGAGAAAGATTTCAAATCTCTTAGGTAAGCCCAAAGTGATTTGGGAGAGATTTTAAAATCACCACAATAAAGCAGGGATTTGGGAAGTTTAAGAGAGATTTGATACACTTTTACTAGTTTGCCCTCAACTAATTGAGCTATTTACAATTAACCCACATATATAAGCCATCAAATTTTAGTAGATGATTAATGAAGGACATTTTGGTCATTTGAATCATGAATTTAATTTTCAATTTTTTTATTTTATGAATTCCCTACCCAACAATCTCTTCAAATCACCCATCCAAAACTTCTATTTTTCAAATAGCAAGGGACATCAAATCTCATGCTATTTTAAGTCTCTAGACATTTGAAATCCCCTACTCCCAAAGCACCTATCCAAACGACCCGTTAATCTCGGATTTGAGCATGAATAATATTAGTAATAATTTGGTAACAAAATAAAAGATTATTACAAAGAATAAGAATAATATCATTATATAAATACCTTCCCAAATTGACTCAAATATAATCAATGTAATTAATTTCACTAATTCCATAATTAATTAGCCCAAGAGATATCCAAACCTACGATGGGTGAATCCTACGGCTGTGAATGAATATTGTTGAGGTGACATACCCCTTCTCCTTCCCAAACATATCACCGCCGCATCCCCTACTTTCCCTCCTCCTTCTTCTTCTTTTCTCCAAACCTTCTACCCTCCTCCACCCACCACAGCCGCCGCCGATGATAACACCACCGCCCTTTCCCTCCTCCTCCACCTACCACCGCCGATTTCGACCTAATTATCAGCTGCTGCCGCCGCCGATTGTGACAAATGATCTGCTCCTGACTGTTTTTTCAGCTGGATTAGGAATCCGAGTGGCATTGAAGTCGGAGTACCGCCGTCGCCGATTAGGAATCCGGTACGGCTTAGATTCGACTTCGAGCTTGTACTTCAAAAACGGCCTTAAACGAAGGTAGATCTGTTCATGGGAATCTCGTAAGGAGTGGGGTTCTACCTGATTCCCACTTGTGGGTTTCCTTAACGAGCTTCTATGCTAAATGTGGTCATTTGGATTTTGCAGGGGAGGTGCTCGATGAAATGCCTCAATGAGATGTTGTGTCGTGGACGGTTTTGAAATCTGGGTTTGTTAGTAAGGGATGCGAAGATGATGGTGCTGGTTTGTATTGCGTGATGAGGAATGAAGAGGTGAGACCTGATGAGTATTTGTTGGCTACTATGATGTTGGCTCAGTGTTTAATGATACCTTCATCTTGTTATGGAATTGAACGGCATAATTAAATTGCCCTGTCTCGTTTACATGAAGTGGAAATTAGAGAAACGCTGTACATTTAATCTAGTTATGTAAGGGTTTGTTCTTGTGTTCATACTGCAGGAGAAGCTGAGAGTTGCGGTTTTGGTTTCAAAAGCTGCACTTCAGTTCATTCAGGGTGAGAATCACTTCCAGGTTTCTCTTCATTAAGGTCCCCAATCTAGAGGTGTTGACGTTTTCTCCTTATCTCATGCTTTTTCTTCCAGGTTTAAGCTTGTCAAGTGACTACACTGTACTGTACCCGAGGAGGTCAAAGCAGCAGGCTTTCAGATTTGTGCAGAAGAGTTGGGATCAATTGTTGAAGGTCATGAAATGAAGAAATTGAAAACTCATGATGGGGTGGAAGGTATTGCTGCCAAGTTATCATCATCCATCACCAATGGTATTCCAACTTCAGAAGAGTTATAATGTTCAGAGAAAAGAGGCTATTGAAGAAGGAGATGGATCGGTGCTCCGGTGGAGTTTAGTTTTCGGGATTTGTAGGTTCGGACCTGGAATTTCACCCATCTGCTAGATGAATTTCAAGTGAAGAGTTTCTGTAATAATTAGCAATGTTGGTATTTTGTGTTTGGTAGTGAATAATTGACATAATTTCAACTCATTGGTTGCCTTCAAATTATATGTGAATTTGTAATTTCTTGAATGGTTAACTAGTTAACTCGATTGGTTAACTAGTTAACTCGATTGGTTAACTAGTTAACATGATTGGATAACTAGTTAATACGATTGGTTAACTAGTTAACACGATTGGATAACTAGTTAACACGATTGGATAACTAGTTAACTTGATTGGTTAACTAGTTAACCAATTTTAATAACTAGTTATCCTCTCAAAAAAATGTTAACTAATTATCTTAGTCATGACGTTAACTAGTTAACTCGATAAGTTATCTAGTTAACTAATTTTGATAACTAGTTATCAACTAAAAATCTTGTAAACTAGTTATCTAAATCATGATGTTAACTAGTTAAAATAACATGTTAACAAAAAATCTTGTTAACTAGTTATCAGGTTAAAATCTTGTTAACTAGTTATCAGGTTAAAAAAATGTTAACTAGTTAACTAGGTAAAAATAACATAACTAGTTAGATAACCTGTTAACAAAAAATCTCGTTAAAAGCTTTGATTATATGATTATTCGTTAACTAGTTATCAAGTTAAAATTTGTTAACAAGTTATCAAACAAAATACGATGTTAACTAGTTATCAGTTAAAAACCATGTTAACTAGTTATCAGTTAAAAAAAACTATTAACTCGTTAACAGAAAAAAGGTAGTAACTAGTTAAAAAAAAAATTCAAGGCAAAAAAAAAAAAAAATTCACCGGAGCCTCGCCGAAAAAGTCGCCGGCGACGGTGGCCGACCGCCGGAGAGTCACCGGCTAGTCAATGTGAATATTAATATATTTAATCTAAATATAACATTTAAATAGTATGTGTAAAGTCTTAAATACCCCTAACAATCTAGACCATTGGATTGGTCAAAGGGTCAAAGTGTGATCTAATGTCTGAGAAAAGGTTGGAAGGCTTTCAACCCTTGGGAAAATAAGAATAAAATATAAGAGTGAAATTATTTGATTGGTTCATTATAAAGATAATGCTACATAGAAAAGCTAATTTTTTTTTAATATAAACTCGTTACTTTATTTTTGATTTTTCACATCACCACTCTTTTATAGTTTGTAACCTTTTCACCATCAACATTGAAGATGCTTTAACGTGCATCTCTTATTCGATGGATTTTCACATTGTGATCATCTTACACATATTTTTTTATGGGTGTTGACCCTCATTCGGTCTGTCGTGCCAGACGCCCCGATTCAATTATCCACTCAGATCCAACTCATCCAACGTTATACATGGTTGGGAAGGGGTTACTGCACATGTTTACCTATACTCCTTTGGATTGTTATTGTCATGTTACAAACGGCCCCCGTACTGCGTTGTCCGACATGCCACACATGCCCGTAAATGTTATCACGCCGTTATCGATCTCCTACTTGTCTTCATGTTAGGTATGTCAATCAGTTTAATGTGGCACACATATTAGGGTTGTCGGCTCTGTGTACTAGTTTATTACCCAACCTAAACCTTGAATGTTGTAATACAAATTACTTAGCCCTAAAGGAGGCTTTTATGGGGCAATAAAGAGAAAGGAGCTAAAAAGTGAAACACAGATTAATTAATCGTATTTCACTCAATACTTCGTCCAAGTAAAGAAAATAAGAGAGGGGCTAAGGGAAAAGAAAAGGGTGGGCCACTGACTGCTTCATCTGAACCATTGGATGAATTGGAGTTGAGTGGACTGTCGAATTAGAGTGTCGATCACGGCAAACTGAATAGGGGTCACCACCAAAAAAAAAAATTGAACCTTCTGATAATAGGAAAATGTAATGACCCGACGGGATTGACATAATCTCCGGCGAACGATTACAACGAGTGATAAGCCATTGAGGCAAGAAAGGAATTATATGAGAAGAGAAAGAGGGAGAAGTTGAGAAGAAGAGGCAGAAGCCTTCAATTTGGGAGAGAAAATAGGGTTTTTAATTTGTTCATTCATACTTGAAACATTACAGCACTCTTGGCTTTTATAGCCACCCCATTACAAATTGGTCATTCTACTATCTAATCATTACAAATTGGTCATTCTACTTTCTAATTACTACAATTCAGTCACTCCGGTTGGCTGGATCATTACAATCCATTCCCCTTAAAAACAGACTTGTCCTCTAGTCTGATACGAGAACTGTGCTGAAACAAAAAACAAGCTGAAAAGTAATATCAGGCTGCACTAATAAGGTTCATATCTTCAAGCTTCATTGGCATAAATCTGTCCTTCACTTACTATCCCTTCCCCACTCCTTGAAATGAGACTTGTCCTCAAGTCGATGACGAAACAAAAAACAAGCTCATCCTTGACAAGTATTGCGTAGAACAACCATAACTGCAACTTCTTAACAGATTGCAGCTTCAGAAAATGCATCCAAAATGACACATTGTGCCTCTCCTGGTGAAAGCTTGGTAGAATTAAAAATGATCCACCCATTAACTTGCAGAAGACACCAAAATGAATGTTGTTGACTTGTATATGATCATCACAAGCATGAGGCACAAAGACTTTAACAATCCTTATGGAACTAGCCATCCACTTCAAGCAGACTGCAACATCTTTATATGGTTCTTTGTGGTTGGGAAAATTACCTCTTCCATGGGAACTCATGTGATACCCGAAGGAACAAAAACATGACTTGAGGTCAACATGAATAGGCAAGAGTAGCGGTAGAGCACTCTTACTCACATGAAAATGCAGCTTCTTTCCTTCATTGCAGGACCTCTCATAACGACAACTACAAATCAAATAGGAAACTTAACCACTTCCTTTAAATCCAAAACAGGAACCAAATTGCACCGATTTAAGTGGCTGTATTTCCTTGAGCTTGTCACATCCCAGCTTGACTTCAATACCACCAGCATATGCAACAAGTAAAACTCTGGCGAGAACTTCTAAATGGCTATTGGAATCTGATTTGACATAATCTCCAAGACTTGATATTTCACTTAACAACTGAATAATGAATGAAACTAATATCCACTTCTCATTCTACAGCACATGTTTACCATTCCAAGGAGTTAGATCTTCAGGAGGCGGATACCACATATGATGCTTATTCCTGTACACAACAGCTGCTTGGAAGATGGAGGCAATGATAATTGAAAAAGAATTAGAAACTCTTTGAATATGGTCCTCAAGTGGATGGTTCTTGTTTAAAATGTACCCCAGGTGTCTATCCAAGCAATGAAATAAATTTTCAAGATATGAATTCCTGCAGAAAAATACTTCAGCATTATCTCTGTCCATGAGAAGGGTAGCATTTTTACAGGCTCCTACGCCAACTACTTGAATTAGATCCCAATGAACACCTGAAATTTGAACTTCTAAACCAGGTAACATGCTCACTGGAGTTGCACGATTCTGATATATTGTGTTCAACAATGCTCCCGGGTGTATCAATCCATTAAGTCTCTCTCGGGTGTAGAAAACCCGAGTAAGAGCTATTGTGACCACCATTTTCCAGGGAATTTGTAGAAAGGCCAACCTATATGGAAAATCTAAACTTCCATTAAACTCATCAATCAACCTTTCATCCTTTTCCATAGCTAATATGACTGCCCATTCACTTCCAATTCCCTTCCCCCTCAAATCAGGCTTGCCCTTAAGTTCAGGATAACAAAAATAAGAGCTAGAATACTAACTAGAGCAACAATATGGGACCTTACGAGTAGCATACAAAGTGGAACGGCATGGAAAGATATTGCTAATAAGGATGTAGTTGGATATAAGATTTCCATCCAACTCCCGATGCATAACTTTGCAATCTTTATAGGGTTCCTTCCACCCAACACAATTGATTCTTTTCTTTGCACCAACTAGCTTGAAAAAACTCAAGAACTTCTCTATTGGCCAAAAATTACACCCAAATTTCATGAAGTGGAGCAGTGTAGGAAGGAAAACAAGTGAAGTAGTCACTGTCAGACTTACTAATTGTCTCCTAGTCCTAGAACCTTGATTATGCTCTTGTTGGGGTGCTACTGAACTCTTGAATGGGTGTTTGTAAACATTAATATAGTTTGGACAATTTCCCCGACCATAAAGCACAACATAGCAGCTAATATAGTGGCCAACCCGTGAGCTAGGACTTTTAGCAAACACCTTGTAGGCAGAACCTAACTCATTATATGGTGCTTTAAAGCAGACAATATTTGCTCTTCCCTGAGAATCAACATGAACAGAACAACAAACTAGACAAGAGTGAAATCCAAAACTGCTGTGACCTTTCCATTTTTTCACATCCCGTCCAAACAATTCAATCAGAAACCCACCATCCAACCTTGTGAATAATACTTTCAAGTTTTCCAATAGACTAAGGGTAACATTCAAATGCTGAAAATGATAAAAATCATATACATAAGAAATGACCTGAACGAGTTCACTCCTCATAAGGCAGTGACTGAAATACTGACACCAAAAGAGTTCATTGTTGACTGCTAATGGAGGACATATGAAATCGACCAGTCCAAAATCGTCGAGAAGGTTGGAATCATCCAACTCAATTTGTCTTGGACCCTTCACTAGTTCTGCAGTTGCTGAAGCTGTTGACCGAGAATCGAGTTTCATAGCTGAGGTTGGAAAACCCAGAGTCGAGACTAAGGTAGGAGCTGTTGCTTGCTTCGACTGCTCCTCTGTGCCGCTTATGATTCCAGGCGATGGACCAAGAGAAATGGAAGGGAGAAATGTAGTTGAACTCCTCTTTCCCTTGGAGCTGGCGGGCTGTGAACTTGGAAAACGACTAGGATAGCAAGGCAAAACTCAACCCAAACCAGCGAATCACGCCCCTTTTGCCATTCGTTGAACCAGTGGAGAGCTTCTCCGGCTAGAGCCATCCATGCTCTGTACACCTTGTTAGCCATCCATGCTCTGTACACCTTGTTGTTCTCCGAAACATCGTAAAGACGAAATTGACGAACACATCGACGAAGCCACGGACTTCCATCACCACCAGAAAAGATCGAGAATGAAAAGGAAGAAGGTGATGAATTAATGGAATCGGTGGAAATGACAAGCTTCTGTTGCGAGATAAGAAGCTGCTCCATGGGTGCCGAAGTACCACTCTGATACCATTTGTAATGACCCGACGGGATCGACATAATCTCCGGCGAACGATTACAACGAGTGATAAGCCATTGAGGCAAAAAATGAATTAGATGAGAAGAGAAAGAGGGAGAAGTTGAGAAGAAGAGGCAGAAGCCTTCAATTTGGGAGAGAAAATAAGGTTTTTAATTTGTTCATTCATACCTGAAACATTACAGCACTCTTGGCTTTTACACCCACCCCATCACAAATTGGTCATTCTACTATAGCTGATCCCCATCCAACCATTTTCAAGGGTTGGAAACTTCCAACCTTCATCTCAATTATTAGATCACCCTTTGACCCTTTGACCACCCTTTGACCAATTCAATGGTTTAGATTGTTAGGGGTATTTAGGACTTTACACATAAAATTTAATTATTATATTTAAAATAAATAATTTAATTTTCAGGGGCTGCCGTTGGCTCTCAGGCGGACGGCCACAGTCGCCGGCAAACTTTTTTTTTTTTGAAAATTTTGAAAAAAAAAGTTTTTTTTTTTAATTTTTTTCTTTAACAAAAACTAGTTAACACTTTTTTGCTGTTAACTAGTTAACTCCCCTAGTTAACAGTGTTTTTTTTTTAACTGATAACAAGTTAACATGGTTTTTACCTGATAACTAGTTAACATCATTTTTTGTTCGATAACTAGTTAACATCATGATTTAGATAAAAAGTTAACAAAAAATTTAGTTGATTACTAGTTAACACATTTTTTTGCTGTTAACTAGTTAACAGTGTTTTTTTAACTGATAACTAGTTAACATGGTTTTTATCTGATAACTAGTTAACATGGTTTTTATCTGATAACTAGTTAACAACGTTTTTTGTTTGATAACTAGTTAACATCATGATTTAGATAACTAGTTAACAAAAAATTTAGTTGATTACTAGTTATCAAAATTAGTTAACTAGTTAACACATATTTTTGTTGTTAACTAGTTAACAATGTTTTTTTAAACTGATAACTAGTTAACATAGTTTTTATCTGATAACTAGTTAACAACCTTTTTTGTTTGATAACGTGTTTTCAACATTAGTTAACTAGTTATCAAATTAACATAATTAGTTAACTAGTTATCAAATTAACATAATTAGTTAACTAGTTAACATTTTTTAAAATGATAACTAGTTAACCAATCGAGTTAACTAGTTAACATCATGACTAAGATAACTAGTTAACATTTTTTTAAGATGATAACTAGTTAACCAATCGAGTTAACTAGTTAACCAATATATCGAGTTAACAAGTTAACTTATCGTGACTAAATATAACTAATTAACAAAGTTATTAAGTTGATAACTAATTAACTAGTTATACAAACTAGTTAACACGTTATTCGATGATTAACTTATATAGTTACAAATTATTCCAATACGGTTCAAAATCCGAATAGCCACAAAAATATCAAACAGTTCATCAGTGACTAAAAATGTTAACTTTGAAAGATAACATATATATTTAGTAAAGCGACATCTGGCTACTTCATCTTCTCTGGGGTTTTGTTTGTGAACCGAATACAGGGGAACATATAATTAATTTGACCAATCATATATTTATGAAGTCATTGAATCAGTATTTCTCGAATCCTGCAATCGGGGCTAAGCTATTGACGGTGGGATTAGGATGGAAGAGCCGTCGAGGTGGGGAGGGCGGGGCAGTCCAGGCATCCATTCGGCGGCGGACACAACTAAGCGGCTGGAGGAGGCGGTGGCCATGCTGGCCGGTAGTCCGCCGAAAAATGTGAATCTGAAGGACGGGAGGATAGACGGGAATGCGGTGGTGGTGATGCCGCGGCCGCTCAACAGAGAATTGGCAGCCATTTTGTTTCTATTCCGGTGTTGTACATGTCACCTGATAATGAAAGAAAGAGATGAAGCAGAGGTTCTGATGGTAGAAGGAAGGTGTTGGGTGTCAGGGATTGGGGATGGATCTGGCGATCGGAGGAAGGCTGAATCGGAGGAGGAGGAGGAGGGAGGTAGCTGAATGGAGAAGACCATCGGGAGATGGGGCAGCTGCTTTAATTTCCTGGGATAATTAGGGCTTATTTTGAATTTCCAAAAATACCCTAGGTTGGAACCGTCCAACCCAAAAAGGGTTGGACGTACAAATTGGTCATTCTACTATCTAATCATTACAAATTGGTCATTCTACTATCTAATCATTACAAATTGGTCATTCTACTTTCTAATTACTACAATTCAGTCACTCCTGTTGGCTGGATCATTACAGAAAATGAGATTATGATTTAGATCCAGTTGAAGAGATTTTCTGCTACTTGCAACCTTTTCTTCTTCTTCTTCTTTAGGGTTTAAAAAATAAATTTTAAATTTAGATTTGACTTTTTGATTAATCTAAAGAATAATTTTATTTTCTTCATAGTACAAAATAATTTACTAAGTTCAAGTTTAAATAATTTAAGCCCACATTTGATATACCCTATTGTCCGGAGATGTGAATAGAGGAGGAGGAGGAAAAATATTAACCTTCTGTTAGTATGAGCAAACAATGTTGATGAGTATACATGTTGTAGTACACGCGGTTCGTATTACCGAGTTTGTTTGGAGTTAGGATTTCGACCCGAAAGCTAGTAATGGGGTTTTATCAATTTTTTCCGATGACGGTCTCCTACATATCCGACCGGGTTAGACTTTTCTTTATGTGTCTATTTATTGTTAAGGGCCATGTGCATGCTATAATAGTGGTTGTGGCCGTATGTGAATTATTGTTATTGTTATATACATGAATCTATTATTGTACTCGTTCTGCTCACTTTGATTTGATATATGCGTTTTATTGTGATCTGATCGTGATAACAATTCACCTAGATATATGATTCTAGGGGAATAATCTGGGAATTACTTGATCACTTAGTTAGAGCCTGTATGCTGGACACTATGTTTGTTATGTTATATTGCAGAAAACCATATTTTGTCAATTCTGCCATGAGTAGGTCGTTTGGGACGGTTGAACCCAGTGACTGAATAGTTTCGAGGCTCTTATCACGGAGAGTAGTCTGTTTACGAGGTACCTGTTTGGGTAATTTATGTTCTGCCTGGGAGTCTACCTGCATACGTGAGCCGGTATCCCAATTAAAATACGGACTAACAAGTTAGGTTTACATGAGTAACCTTATGTAATACGTGTTGGATTACTTGTTACATGTCTACACCTCGTCCTTTGGTTTTGGATTTTGAACATGTTTTGGATACACTATTGAGTCATGAGCATATGCCATATTAAGCATGACTTTGTGTAAATCTTTGTTCTGTAAAGTGTCTTGAAGCATGTGATGTCAGTATGCCAAAGTATCGGAGAAACGCTTGTTAGTCTATATGGAGAAAGTGAAACGCTTGTTAGTTATATGGAGAAAGTGAAACGCTTGTTAGTGTTCGTGGAGCATGTGACTCCTCCTCTCTTTCGTGTTCCGGTGGAACTTCCATTTGAATAATGTATAAATGAAGATATATGTTTTTTCAGATCAGTACGAGTTTTTCTAAAACTTTTAGAAGAATTTACTTGAGTTTCGACGAAAATCAGTATCGTGTGGTATTTGTGCGTCGTAGCACCCCTATTAATGTTCCGCTAAATTTGATCGTGTTTTGTTTAGTTGGGGGGGGGGGGTGCTCCAAGGTGGTATCAAAGTCCGATTATCTTCTGCATTATAGGTATGCTACCTTCTTTTCTTGGGTCATTGCGAACACCAAAAGAGGGGAGGTATTTCATACCCTTACTTAGCGATCGAGTAATTGTGTTTTGTATGATAGATTGTCCATTTTGAAAAGAGTTTTGAATTGAAAGGATATTTTTGTTTACGACATAAATTTTGGAAAAAAGAGACCATTCTTCTTGAGTGTACGTAAGAGACACATATGAGTATGGGAGAGAAGTACCCTGAGCTTATAGAAACGGACATAGGAGGTTACTTTCTTGTTATGTGTTATGATTGTTGTGCTCTTGTTGTGATCATATAGTATAGGTATCTTAGACATAAAGTTAGAGAACATGGCATGCTACATGTTTGTATGAATTCACCTAATGGTGAAAATAATGACCGGTTAGATTGAAGTAGGATGATTAGAGAGACATGTTAAGACCTCGAGTTCAAGGACAAAATCTTTTAAGAGGGGAGGAATTGTATCATCCCGTTTCAACCATACTAAAAATATCGATTAATTCGATATAACACTCAATTCTGAAAATCGATAATAAATAAATGAATATATATCGATTAAATTTTATGCTAGCTAGGGTACCGATACCCACGGGTACCGAAGTGTGCACCATATATATGTATATATAGGTGAACACTCCGGTGCACCTAGCTAGGTGGGGGCACCGAGTACTCCGCTTGAGTGTCACGATCTCATCCATCCGTTCAATCAACGGATCTCAAAGCTTTGAATTAAATATTTTATTTTATTCATATTATATTCCCATAAAACCTAATTACAATGTGATACCCAAAACTAGATAGAAGTGCAAAAAACTCTTATAAATTTGTATACTAAATTAAATAAAAAACAAGTTAACTTTCATATCCCATCAGACTTTCTTCAACCTTTCTTCAAATCCTCTTCGCTGAAACATTGTATCCTATCTGAAACTCCACAGCTTCGTCTATTACCATCATATCCCCGTAAATCTTGGAACCGGTGAGGACAAGATGGAATCCCTAGATGTTAATCGTGTTCGATATTGAGATTCTACTGCGATAGAGTGAGCCATCAACGGGGGCGTCGGCAACGGAATTTTCGGCTCTCTATCTCATCAATGTCAACCTCCATTCTCAAATAAAATTTCGATTCTAGTTTTACTGCCAGATGCTTCCCCCTGCTAGATCGACATCAACCCCTTTAATTTCCCAGCGGTCCAGTTTCGATTTCGATCGAATAGGGTTAGAGTTTTGCAACTTTGCTTTTGATTGAGGCAAAGAGGGGTCGATGAGAGGCATTAAACAATCGATCTGACGGATTGATTCTGCCACGGAAGACTGAAGGTCGTTCAACCAGTATCGGCGGCGGAAGAAGTTACTGGTTAGAGCGGCGCTGACGACGGAAGAAGTTGTGGGTCAGCGTGGAGTCGGCGATCCCACACGGAAGAATCGCCGGCCTAATACTTTTTCAAATCAGAACCTCTGTTGGATCATATATGTCCGATGGAGGAAGAATGATGTTTGTCATCGATCGGGTCCGATGATTCACTTACACGGAGGCAGGAGAACTTGGGGTGGATTAAGTGGTTTGACCCGCCTGGTTAGGATAGTTGTAATAAAATCAAATCAGTTTGGGTTGGGTAGAAACTAACGGTTTCTAGGTCTGAGATTGTAAATATTTTAATTTCTTAATTTTTGTTCTTCATTGCAATTTGTAACTAATATTTTTCTTTCCGTATCAGAGTTAGTAGCGTGATATTAGGAATTTTCAAGATTTTGATTTTGCGGTATATAAGCATCATTATGAAACAATTTATTAATATTTATCCCCAAAAAGTAGTTTATAAAATATCTTTAAATGTAAGAAAATACATCTCTTTTTTATATTATATTATCTTAAAGTAATGTAAATTATTAATTATCCATAAATAAAATTTTAATTAAGATTGACAGTATTTATACAATTTAGCAATTTTATTTATACCTTTTATACGAATTTAAATCATAAGAAATTTGTTTGGTATGAATTTATATTTTAAACATGTTATTAGTGAATTTTTAAAAATTTGATGGTTTAGGTATTAAGGATTTAGGTCATGCATGTCGATTTATAATACGTCGACACGAACAATGCATAATTTTGATGTCATTTAACAATTTTTTTGGACAAAAAAACATATTATCTAAGATCGAGAATTTACCAAAAAAAAATCAATCGATTATAATTTAATCATTTTAGTTCTGATTACGATTAAGTTAGAACCCATGCGATCATGTGATTTTTTTTTATGATAAATTTTTTTTTCAAGTTTATTTGTGTTAATAATCCATGCTATATTTGTGAAAATATTTTTTCCAAAGATATCTTGTTTCACCCTTCACGATAACCCTAACTTAAATTATGGTTTTAGAGCCCTAAACCCTAATTTTTTATCCCTAAACCCTAAATTCTCAAACTTTCCCTCGATTCTACTTTCGTCGCATGTTTTACGTGAAAAATTTGACTAACCCAAACAACAAAAAAATACACATACGCACCTCACTAATTAACAGATGTGTCCATCTCACCTTTCCCTCGAAATCCTTTAAATATTCATTCTTTAATGTCGTTAATTATCCTCGGTTATCAATCTTTCCAAATTTTAACCCGTATTAGACTTCGAGGTCGACCATTTATGAAATGTTAATGAAACTAGCCAATGCATGTATAATTTTGTTCAAGTTAAATGTGACGATTAGAAGATATTCAATTAAATTATGAGAACTGCACTTAGATTATGAAAATTATATTGTGCAACAACTTCTTATGCCCATCCAAAGTACCTACGTTTCACTTAGTTTTCATAAATCGGTGAGGTTTATCTTTATCGAGATACTTGACTGTCACCTAAACTTGTCTCACCCTCTTCATTACCGTTGGAATTCATACATTTTGGATTTGGGTCAGACAGAGTGAAGGCAGCAATTGTGCTCCAAGCACTTACCAGAGGGCAGGCCAGCGTCCCACCCAACCACCTCAAGTTATCTACTTGCCACATCTCCAAGGGCAGGCGTAGTCCATACTCGATGGCCATTAAGGGGAATTTGATGTGACTATATTTGGTGCATTTTAAGCCTTTGATTAGCCTAAGGGTTTCCCATGTTTGATCTCATTTTGCTATGATTTATAGGCCTTTATGGATGTTTTATGCAAAGTGCCCTTTTGTTGCCCGGTTGCTACTTTGAGACCAATTCTATGCCTACTGGAGTTGTTTTCCTTGCATTTTCAGGTTTTGGCATTGTTGTACTGGTGACAAGGAGCACGTAGGATCAAACGGGAGGTCAATCGGAGCTAGGAAGGGGGAGATATAGCCGTTGCAAAATCGGGAAAAGTGCACAGCATTTCTTAAGGAGTTTTCGGCGAGAACTCTAAGTGAAAAACCTTAAGCAGAAGGCGGACTTCCGATTTGTGAAGAAATTTTCGGCGAAAACTCAGGGAAGTTTTCGCCGAAAATATTAGAAGGAATTGAAGAGAGCTGCCGGTGTTTTCAAAGAGATTTTCGGGAAAATCCTACACAATTTTCGCCGAAAATTCTAGCTATTTCCAGCACAGTATTTAAAGGGTGAAACCGGCGAAAATAGAACAACAATTCATATATTTTCAGATTACACACTTCATCAAAACCCTTTTCTCTCAACTTCTCAAATACTTCCTCCTCATCTCCAATCCACAACCCTAGAGCAAGGTGCAACTCAAAGTAGAGGAGCTTGGATTGAAGTCCACAACCTTGGAAGAGGAGCTTGCAAGAGGAGGATTGCCATGGTGTTCTTGGTGATCATCTTTCTTTCTCTTTCCTTCATTTCCTTGGCCATGTGTGGCTGATTTCTTAGGTTTCATTGGATTGATAGATTAGTTGTGCTAGGATAGAGGTTGATTGTACAAATATGCCATGATTGATCTTGGATTGTAAGAAGATGGTCTCTAGACTTGTTGTTAATTCCAAATTGTGTTATGGCTTGATTTGGTCTATCATTTGTGATGTAATGCATGAGAGTGCTTAGATTACATGGTTTGTAGGTCTAGGGATTGAAGAGAGCATGTTCTAAGAGATTAGATCATCTCAATTCAACCATAGTTGCATGATTTCTCACTTGTGCATTTTATCGAACACTTGGTGTGCATTAGGTTTTTCATTCAATTGAACTTTGATTAGTCTTTGGATGATTCTCTTAGTGTTAGGACATTGACATGAGAGTGTGGTGTCTAGCCTAGTGGTCATAGAGTCATAGGAGAGGGTTTTGTAGCTTGGCATTTCATCAAACACCTTTAATGCATCCTTAGTCACTTAGCTTGAGAGCGAGAGCCTAGGTTGAGTGGTTCTAGGATAGGGACTTGGTGCGACGAGAGTGCATTGAGTCATAAAAGGGATTTGCGTGGTCATTTGATTGCATCCTCGATCATGTTTGGCTTGTTTGTGCATTTACTCCTCTTGAGCATGATGAAGCTATCTTTCCAAGTTAACCTCCTTTATCTTTGTTTTGCTCCATTTTGTTTTGCTTTCTTGTTTAGTTTCCTTTATGTTTTCATTTCCTTTTCAAACTAAAACCAATTTCAAAAGAATAGACCGTCCATGAACCGTGTGAGTATTAGCTTTTGAGAGAGCCCTCGTGGAATACGACCCTGATTGTTGTGAGTTAAATCTCGCGCATCAATGTCCTGCCAGCTTGGAGGACAGTTGCCTATGGTAGACAGTTTAGTAGGCCCGACGTACTGAAACCTTTTTCAACTAATTAATATTTAGACCTTCAATCAAATACTCAAGGGGGTTTTGGACAATATTTTGTTGATTATTGTGCTTGATTGATTTTGTATGCAATTCATTTGTGTTTATTTGGGGGTTTATTGCTTGGATGTTAATAATACCGGCCCAGTCGAAGCCCCCTTCAGCAATTGAAACAGGGTGTTATACTGCTTTATTGCTAGCCTTCCTCTTCCAATTAATTCCATTCTTTTGCGCAACAATAAACTCATGAACTCTTTCCCCAAATGATTTCATTCCAAACAATTTTTTTAGCTATAATATCTTTCAAGATATTTTTATTATTGTTAATATTTTAATTTATTTTATTTAAATTCATATAAATTATTATTAATTAAAACTTTAATTATGTCAAACAGTAAATATACAATTTTGAGATATTATTTACAGTTTTTTTTGTATGAATTTAAGTTGTAATTCCTATTACTATTTAATAAATTATGTTGGCATTTACTAGGAAAAAAATGTCCTATGAATTTATGTTTTAAATTCATTTATTATTGATTTTTTTGGAATTTACTATTTATGGTGTAACGATTCGTGTAAATTGAAGTCTAAGAAACCCATAACATATGAGAGTGGAATCTACCAAAAAAATCAATATTCCTAATTGAAATTATGGTTTATGAACCAAAATTTTGTATCGTTAAATTGAGTCGGTCTCATATGACTATGACTCACTCATTTTAATTTTGATTCTATTTGTATTAGTACCTACGTGATCTACGTGCGGAAACAATGAAACACTATGAAATCGTCTCAATGTAGGTGAGCTCGTCCATAATTGGGGTAGGTAATGGTATTTTGGTGCAAAGTTTCGAAGCACGATTGTAAATATGTGCTGGACTTCGAGATCAACCATTAATGAACATGCTCGAACGTTGAATCTTTGAGAACTATTTTAAAAGTTGTAATCATTTTAAAAGACACGCAACTAGTTACTAAGCCGCGTAACTAGTTATAAAATTTTACTCTGTAACTAGTTATTCAATATTATTCACTAGCAACTTGTAAAATTTTATTCTGTAACTAGTTATACAATTTTATTTCGTAACTACTTACCAGACTCACAAAAGAGTCAAAGGCTGGTCAAAAAAAAAATAGTCAACGCCTAGTCAACAAAAATTGTGTAACTAGTTATCTTATCATGTACCTAGTTATTTTATCATGTAAATAGTTATTTAACGAAAATGTGTACCTAGTTATATTTTTCTGTAACTAGTTATTTCGTCTCGTAACTAGTTTTTTTAGGGATAATAGGCTGGGAGGTCCCAGTACTATTGAAAGATAACAAAAAAGCCCCTCTACAATTAATTACGCAAAAAAAAAACCCTACTTAGAACAACTAACAAAGAAGCCCTTCCGTTAGAAATTTCATAAACGGTGTTACGATTTTGTCGGAGGAGGTTAGCCGACTCAGCCTGTAGGTTGTCAAATTTGACATGTCCGCAACACGAAATGACATCATTTTACCCGTTGGTTGATTTTTAATGAGAAGGGGATGAAATCCCTTTATCATTTCTCTTGGTAAAGTCCTTATATATCCACCATAGGCTTTCCACCTCCGTTCTCCCATCGTTGAAGCTTGATAGTCCTTCTCCTCCCGCTGTCGGTCGATGGTGGCTAACGTCCTCCGACAAAATCGTAATGTCGTTTATCAAATTTCTAACAGAAGGACTTCTTTGTTAGTTGTTCTAAGTAGATGGGTTTATTTTGCGTAATTAATTGTAGAGGAGCCTGTTTGTTATCTTTCAATAGTACAGAGCCTCCCGACTTATTAACCTTTTTTTATTCGTCTAGTTACTAGTGTAAATGTGCAACTGATTAGTTTTTGTAACTAGTTACGACGACTCATAACTTGTTACTAAGCTGCGTAACTAGTTATTTTATCTCGTAACTACTTGTAAAATTGTCGCTAACCGGAGGAAGTAGGAGAGTGACAAAGAATATTTAAAATAAAAATAAATTAAATTTACATAATAAAAGACACAACTATCCTTTTAAAAATCTACCGTTAAATTAAATTAGTTAAAAGGATTAATCTAAATCTAATAAACTAGATTTTGTATGAATTTTTTCTTTCGAATTGATGCGTTCCATGTTTAGAGGTGAACAGGCCCTCCAGATTGATTACTACTCCGATTTCATATCTAATTCATATTCCTATTTGTATTAGAGTTAATCGGGAAAAAAACTTACTTTATTATTATCAAATTTTTCCTACCAAAAATGCGAATATAATGCTCGCAGAAACCCACTATTACATGTACAAAAGAAAAAACAATAGGGGCATTATTAAATAAACCTTACATAATAGTAATACTTATATTAAATATTTAAACTAATGAAAGAAGTTTCCTTGAGTTCAACCAACCAAACCGAGAACACATAATTGATTTGACTATGTTTACAATTAACCAAATCAGGCAGGTCAGACCACTAAACTCAATTCGAAATTGCTCTGTCTCTAGGCACCATTCTTCCGCCGTCGTCCATGTCCAATGCGGCGGAGGCTGTGATTAAGCCGTGTAAGGCTGTCGGCACCGCCAATGCCACTTTCTTCTTCCACTGCTCATCAAACATGGATTATCATTCATGGAAGCAACATGGATCTTCCTCTCAACATCATCGTCCGTCGGACGGGTACAACCAACAGTTTTTTTGATTCGGTCGTGTGAGGCCGTCGGCGCCGCCGCCCGGACCAACAATTTCTTTTGCCGCCGATACAGATTGCAACAACCTCCACTCTTAGGCGGCAGAATTGATTCATCCATCTGATTGTTTCATGTCGTCGCATCAGCCACCCTCTGTCTCAATCAAGAGCAACATCGACCCGATTAGGCCAGAATCGAAACTAGATCGTCGGGAATCGAAGGGGTTAATGTCGATCTGACAGGGGACGTTGACGATGTCGCCATTGACGGCTCAATTGGTCGTCGAATAATCCCATAATCGGACAATTACAACCGGCCGGAGATCCCATCTTCCCTCCCCAATGCCACAGATTTATGGGGCTCAGATGCTTGCATCGTAATCGACAAAGTTGTGGAACTAAGCATGAATTTCGAGACCACCATTGTTTCTGCGTTTTCCTAGGTTGAAGATAGATGGAATTAATGATACACGTTATCTTGGGTCATTTTAATTCACTTAAGAAATTCAAAGACTTTTTAGTACTTGCATCTAATATTAGGTTGCATATTGTAATTAGGTTTTAGGGAAATATAATAAGATTAAAATAAAATATTTAAATTCTATTTAATTCAAAAGCTTGAGATCCGTTGATTGAACAGACGGATGAGATCGCGACACGCAAGCGGTACACTCGGTGCACCCAGATAGGTGGGTGCACCAGAGTGTTCACTATATATATGTATATATATACATACACACACATAAGGACACATGGGGTAGATAACTAATCTCCACCTCCACCACGACATCATCATCATCTTAAAATCCAATTAAGGAACAAAGCACACACACTTTTGGGACGTGGCAACAAGGAATTTAGCCACCACCTATCCCTCACGTGGACATGTAATGATTATGGTCATTACTTGCTTCATGCTTAAGCATTAAATCACCATTTAGCAGGTATAAAAAAAGGCTTGTCCTTCGTTGGAGAAAGGGGAGAGTCTGGAGTGGTATGAACAGAGGAGGAGGGAAAACATTAAGCTTCTGTTACTATACGAGCAAATAAGGTTGATGAGCATACATGTTGTAGTACACGCGGTTTGTGTTCCCGAGTTTGTTTGGAGTTAGGGTTTCGACCGAAAAGCTAGTAATGGGGTTCTATCAATCATTTATGATGAGGGTCTCCTTCATATACGACCGGGTTAGACGTTTCTTTGTGTGTCTATTTACTGTTAAGGGTCATGTGCATGCTATGATAGTGCTCGTGCAACCCTAGGGCCGTATGTGAATTATTGTTATTGTTATATACATGAATCTATTAATGTACTCGTTCTACTTACTTTGATATTATAACTGATTTGATATACGTGTTCTATTGTGATCTGATTGTGATAACAATTCACCTAGATATATGATTTTAGGGGGAATAATCCGGGAATTACTTGATCACTTAGTTAGGGCCTGTATGCTAGAGACTATGTTTGTTCTGTTATATTGCATAAAACTTTAACATCCCAACCTTTTCTGACAAGATATTGTCCGTTTTGGGCCTAAGCCCTCACAGATTTGTTTTGGGTGCTGGAGGGATTCGAACACATGACCTTCTCCTCTCAAGATCAAACCCCCACCACTACACCTAAAATGCATCATGTCAGATAAGGTTGAACTATTTCACATAGCCCATAGATCTCCCTCATGCTTTGTCGATGTGGGATTTTCCTAGAATGTCACATACAACCCCCCCCCTCAGGGACTCAACACCCTCGTTGAGTTTTGCCCCACCATCGTTCTAGAGGGATAGGGAGAGGCTTTGATACCACTTGTAACATCCCAACCTTTTCTGACAAGATATTGTCCGCTTTGGGCCCAACCCTCACGGATTTGTTTTTGGGCGATGGTGGGATTCGAACACATGAACTCCTCCTCTCAAGATCAAACCTCCACCACTATACCACAAAACGTGTCATGTCAGTTAAGGTTGAACTATTCTACATAGCCCATGGATTCCCCCATACTTTGTCGATGTGAGATATTCCTAGAATGTCACATACAAACCCCACTCAGGAAAGATTGTGATGTTACAAAACCATATTTGATCAATTCTGGAAGGAGTAGGTCATTTGGGGCGGTTGAACCAGTGACTGAACGGTTTCGAGGCTCGTACCGCGGAGAGCTGTCTGTTTACGAGGTACCCGTTAGGTACTATCTATTCTGCCTGGGAGTCTACCAGTATACGTGAGCTGAGATCCCAATTAAAATACGGAATAACAAGTTAGGTTTACATGAGTAACCTTATATGATACGTGTTGGATTACTTGTTACTCTGCTCCTAGTCCTTTGGTTTTGGATTTTGAACATGTTTTCATACATTATCGAGTCACGAGCATATGCCATATTTAGCATGATTTTGAGTAAATCTCTTTTCTATAAAGTGTCTTGAAGCATGTGGTGTCAATATGACAAAGTATCAAAGAAACGCTTGTTAGTATGTGTGGAGAAAGTGAAACGCTTGTTAGTGTTCGCGGAGCATGTGACTCCTCCTTTGTTTCGTGTTCTTGTAGAACTTCTGTTTAAATCATGTATAAATGAATATATGGTAAACGCTTCGGTGCACCCACTAAAAGTGGGAGTACCGGGTACTCCCACTGACGTTTTGCTATCTAGAGTGGTATTTTCATTGAACTAATCGTTTATATCAATAGATCTAATCTTAATAGGTCTAAATTGAGCTTAGTTACAATTTTTAGTCATCATAGTATAAGATTATACCTAATGTTCTTCAGGTTTCTTTCTACCGCTGCATTTTTTTCTCAATATGATAGATCATCATCTCTACCAAATTAGTTTTTCGTCGAAATCGTCCTATATATCCTTTAACGACATGTAGATTCTTATACTCGAAAAAACAAGATATTAAAAACATGTTTATCTATCAAAACGTTAGTGGGAGTACCCGGTACTCCCACTTTTAGTGGGTGCACCAGAGTGTTCACCATGAATATATATGTTTTTTTCAGATTAGTACGAGTTGTTCTCAAACTCTTAGAAAGATTTACTTCAGTTTCGAAAAAATCAGTATCGTGTGGTATTTGTGCATCGTAGCACCCTTACTAGTGTTCTGTTGCATTTGACCGTGTTTCGTTTGGTTGGGGTGTTACAAGGTGGTATCAGAGCCCGATTGTCCTCTGCATTATAGGTATGCTACCTTCTTTCTTCGGTTATCGCGAACCCCAAAAGAGGGGAGGTATTCCATACCCGTACTTGCACTGTTGATCAAGCAGTCGTGTCTTGTATGATAGATTGACCATTTTGAAAAGATTTTTGAAGTGAAAGAATATTTTCGTTTACTACATAATTTCAGAAAAAAACATTTTTCTAGAGTGTAGGTAAGAGACAAATATGAGTATGGGAGATAAGTACCCTGAGCTTATAGAAACGGACTTAGCAGGTTTAGTTCTTGTTATGTGTTATGATTATTGCTTTGTTGTGCTCTTGTTGTGATCATATGTATAGATATCTTAGACATAAAATTAGAGAACATGACATGCTACATGTTTGTATGAATTCACCTAACGGTGAAAACAATGACTGGTTAGATTGAAGTAGGATGATTAGAGAAACATGCTAAGACCTTCATTTCGAGAATGAAATCTTTTAAGAGGGGAGGAATTGTAACATCCCATTTCAACCATACTAAAAATATTGATTAATTCGATATAACACTTAATTCTGAATATCGATAATAACCAAATGAATATATATACACACATAAGGACACGTGGGGGAGATAATTAATCTCCACCTCCACCACGGCATCATCCTCATCATCTTAAAATCCAATTAAGGAACAATGTACACACACTTTTAGGACATGGCAACAAGGAATTTGGCCACCACTTATCCCTCATGTGGACATGTAATGATTATGGTCATTAGCTTCATGCTTAAGCATTAAACCATCATTTAGCTAGTATAAATAAAGGCTTGTCCTTCGTTGGGGAAAGGAGAGTCTGGAGGGGTATGAACAGAAAAGGAGGAGGGAAAACATTAAGCTTGTGTTAGTATGCGAGGAAATAAGGTTGATGAACATACATGTTTTAGTACACGCGGTTCGTGTTATCGAGTTTGTTTGGAGTTAGATTTTTGACCCGAAAGCTAGTAATGGTGTTCTATCGATCGTTTTTTATGAGGGTCACCTTCATATCTACCGGGTTAGACGTTTCTTTGTATGTCTATTTACTGTTAAGGGCAATGTGCAAGCTATAATAGTGGTCGTGCAACCCTTATGTCGTATGGGAATTATTGTTATTCTTATATACATGAATCTATTAATGTACTCATTTTGCTTACTTTGATATTATAACTGATTTGATATACATGTTCTATTGTGATCTGATTGTGATAACAATTCACCTAGATATATGATTCTAGGGGGAGTAATCTGGGAATTACTCGATCACTTAGTTATGGCCCGTATGTTGGAGACTATGTTTGTTATGTTATATTGCAGAAAACCATATTTGGTCAATTCTGCCAGGAGTAGGTCATTTGGGGCGATTGAACCTAGTGACTGAACGGTTTCGAGGCTCTTACCGCGAAGAGATGTTTGCTTATGTGGTACCCGTTTGGGTACTGTCTATTCCGCCCGGTAGTCTACCAGTATACGTGAGCTGGGATCCAAATTAAAATAAGGACTAACAAGTTAGGTTTACATTAGTAATCTTATGTGATACGTGTTGGATTACTTGTTATGTGTCTGCTCCTCGTCCTTTGGTTTTGGATTTTGAACATGTTTTGGATACACTATTGAGTCATGAGCATATGCCATATTTAGCATGATTTTGTGTAAATATTTGTCATGTAATGTGTCTTGAAGCTTGTGGTATCAGTATGACAAAGTATCGGAGAAACGGTTGTTAGTCTGTGTGGCGAAAGGGAAACGCTTGTTAGTGTTCGTGGAGCATGTGACTCCTCCTCTGTTTCGTGTTCCTGTGGAACTTCCGTTTAAATCATGTATAAATGAAAATATATATTTTTTCAGATCATTATGAGTTGTTCTAAAATTCTTAGAAAGAATTACTTGAGTCATGACGAAAATCAGTATTGTGTGGTATTTGTGCATCGTAGCACCCCTGATAGTGTTCTGCTGCATTTGATTGTGTTTCGTTTCGTTGGGGGTGTTACAAGGTGATATCAGAGCCCGATTGTCCTCTGCATTATAGGTATGCTCTCTTGTTTTCTTGGTTCTTCGCGAACCCAAAAAAGGGGAGTTATTCCATACCCGTATTTGCTATGGCGATCGAGCAATCATGTCTTGTATGATAGATTGTCCATTTTGAAAATTGATTTTGAAAAGATTTTTGAAGTGAAATGATATTTTCGTTTACGACATAATTTTTGAAAAAATAACCATTCTTCTTGAGTGTACGTAAGAGATATATATGAGTATGGCAGGGACGTTCCTTGAGCTTTATAGAAACGGACTTAGTAGGTTTAGTTCTTGTTATGTGTTATGATTGTTGTGCTCTTGTTGTGATCATATAGTATAGATATCTTAGACATAAAATTAGAGAACATGGCATGCTACATGTTTGTACGAATTCACCTAATGGTGAAAACATTGACTGGTTAGATTGAAGTTGGATGAACTAGATTAACATGTTAAGACCTCGATTTCGAGAACGAAACCTTTTAAGAGGGGATGAATTGTAACATCCCATTTCAACCATACAAAAATATCGATTAATTCGATATAACACTCAATTCTGAATATCGATAATAAATAAATGAATATATGGAAACGACTACAGCGCTCCCGGAGCACCAGATGCTCCCCTCTGTTTGAACCAATCAAAACAAATCTCATTCATTCATTTTTAAGATCTAATCTTAGCCTTCCATAACTAATTAATTTTTGGAATTTAAATTAAATAAAATAAAAATAACTAAAAAATCACTCAACTTTATTTATAATAACAAATAATCATATTTTTATTTTTATGTTCATATTAAGATTTATGATCATCTAATTAACTTATGAGTTATGACCATCATAAGAACATCAAGTACAAATCAAATACAAATTTTTATAACTTTAAATAATTCAACAAGTCATTCAAACCCTTCCAACATTAGAACTGTCTTGCCATCAAGGATCAAGGTTTCTTGACGGCATCAAGAAACAATATCAGCCATTTCTTATCACTTTAATATAACGACTGAGATTGCAAGGGAAGTTACAAAAATGTCTTACCACCCTGTCAGTTGTCGGTCCGCCTCTTTAGTAATAATAAAAAATACAATTTGGTGATTGTGGGACTTGAAACCATGACCTCCTTCTCAAAAGTTTAAACTCCTACCACTGTGACATTTATTATTATTGATATTAGGTAATAATAAAAGTATGTATCAAGGAATGTCGTTGTTCCATTAGTGCATAAGATTCAAGTTGAGCCGTCCATAAGGAGTATGCTACAGATTTCGACTCTATCTCAAACGCATATCAAAATTGAGTGCGTGCAATCCAAAATATGGTAACCGAGAAATTTTTAAGTTTTTTAAGGTAAAAAATTAATAAGTGTTATATTCATATTTTTTTTGCAGTTTACTTTTTTTAGATGGACTTTATAGGTGAATTGTTTCAAATTATATACTTCAAGGCGTCTCAACAAGGAGAACCAAATATTAGTGATTTTAACGGCATAGTTCCTAAAGGTTTTCCACGCCAACTGAATGGGTAAGACACACATTTTAAATAATTAATAAATTATATGTCTCTTAATTAAATTATATCTAATTTGAGGCGTAGTTCAAATTGTTTTGAATACGAGTTGTGAGTGTGCTTGTGGATAATAAACGCTTTTACCATAAATAAGTACAGTGTTGTTATTAGTGGCTCTACACATATGCATCTTTGATTGAATATTGTCATGAGTCTTGAAAATTAGAGAAGAGAAACAAATACAGGACGAGCACTAAAAGATTGAAAAGAATGGACAAGCAAAAACTAACTATGCATATGTTTATGTAGAATTGGTCAAAAAGTAATGTGCATGGTTTTAGTTACATTAACCTATTTAATAATAATTCATTTTCCTATTTCACATTAGTTAATGTCCATGGAATGTTGTGTGTTACATAAACATAGGTAAATACAATATTTGAAGATAAATAAATAAAATGTGATTGCATAATTCTTAATAAAATAATTTTATTATTATCCAACATCAATAATGATAAGTGTCATAATGGCAAGAGTTTAAAATTTAGAGAATGAGGTCATGGTTTCAAACCCCTCCATCACCAAATTTTACTTTTTATTATTACTAAAAAGACGGACGACGACCGACAAGGGCAATAAGATAATTATTGTAAATTTCGATTCTTTCCTTGCAAGCTCAATCATTAATATGATCTAACGACTGATATTATTTCTTGATGCCATCAAGAAAGCCGACCCCGATGTTAGAAGGAGTTGAATCATGAAAATTTATATAAATTGTATTTGATATGTACTTGATGTTATTATGATGATCATAAGTTAATTTGATGATCATAAATCTTAATATGAACATAAAATAAAATAAAAATGACTATTTGTTAATATAAATAAAGTGGAGTGATTTCTAGTTATTTTCATTATTTTAAATTTAGGAAATAATTTAGTTCCTGGAGGGGTTGGGATTTCTGTTGCTTTGCTTTGCCCGTGTGCAAGTCCTTCTGTTGTGGCCATCTTGTTTGCAGTAGCTGCAATGAGGCTCAATCACGTTCAACCCAGTCCATCTCGTTGTGTTTGCGTGAATGGTGTGGCCTACCGAATTTCCTAAGTAATCTATGCTCGGGAACGAAATGCAACCCTCCATGTGGCTCCCAGTCATTTTTGCCCCCAATTGGGTGCAAACTCCTACGGTATATCCGACTCACAGTCTCCAGCTTGTAATGTTTGTTAACATAGTAGAACGGATCTTGACGAGCATGTCGAATGGCTGCCATGGCGTGTGAACATGACATTTTTTCTTTTGGAACTTAGCGCAGGTGCACGACCTGTCGTGGTCGTCGTAATACAGATTCACTGTCTGCGTATTATTCCCCCCTCCCATTTGTCAGATTTGATGCAGTCTGCACATCGAACAACCCATTCTCATAGTCGTAAGTCCTTAGTACATGGGTATATGACTTGTTCAGTCGTTTTCCCATCCGCTTGAGACACATCTTGGTCCATATTGCCCCAGTCTCCACTTCTTCTCGAATCCTCATCCGTCGATCTTCAAAGTATCCAACAAGCCTGTAGAAGGTGGCCTCCACAAAAGCTGCGATGGGGAGTGCACAGACTGCCTTGAACGCCCCATTGACACTCTCTGCAATTTTCGATGTCATGTTATTCCACCGTGCCCCATCATTTCATGAATTAACAGCTCTCGACCAATAGAGTTGATCGATAAGTACCCAATCAGTGAGTCCCATTTCCAGTTGAGCGTTTGTTCTCATGAATGATCTGACCCCCTTTTCGAATTTCCTCATGGAGGATTTTTTACCTGCAAGGGTCACACAATGAAGGGGTTTAGTAAACGATGATAGGTTGAAAATAAAGTAGTCAGGAGTTTAATCAGACCTACATAGATTTGCCAAGCGATGCTTCATGGGTGGACACTTTGCCTTGGAGTTTTAGTTGCTGACATAGTGACGTGAGCACCAGCGCCATTGCCATCCATTAGGGATCTTACCCATCACATTCCTAATTTTGTCATGTTTGTCTGATATGACACAGACTCCACGTCTATCGATTACAAGATCCTGAATGCAATTGAAGAACCACTCCCAGTTCACCTGATTTTCCACGTCGACAATGGCGAATGCCACAGTGAAGATGTTATTGTTTCCATCGAACGAACTAGCAATGAGCAACGTATGCTTGTATTTTCCAGTAATGAAAGTGCCATCCACGATAAGCACAAGCAGGCAGTGCCTGAATCCTTCTATGCTAGGACCGAAACTCCAGAAAACTTGTTTGAATTGAAGAACAGTACCTCTTGTCACTATGGAAACGGGGACTGTGACGAAAATCCACTTGTGTACCAGGGTTCCATTCCTGGATTGCCTTCAATACTATTGGCAAGTCGTTGTATGATTCTTCCAGTCACCATAGATTTGTTCCATGACCCATTGTTTTCCGGTCCATGCTTTCTTGTACTATATACTCCGTCCGAACCGACTCAAAACCTCATCCTGGAGCTATTTGATCCTCACATGAGGTGTTACTTTCACGAGATGGAAAATGGCATCACATATAGCTTGGACATCAGGCTGATTCACGCTAATGTTGTCATACTCCCTTGACATGTATGATCTGGGTTGAGTTGCCGCACGGTCCACATTCCACTATCGTCGGTAGTGAGTCTAATTCTCCAACGACATCCATCGTGCTTGTAGCCAGCACATTTGAGCTCCAGATCTGCCTTCTTAGATTATGTCATCATCAGCATTTGGTTGTTCTTCAAAGCGTAATGCTTAAAGGCAAGTTGTGCGTCTACCTTCGACTCAAACTGTTGCCCAAGCGCGAAGCCAGGTCCGTTGGTGGAAACGAGGAATTATGTTGACGTTGTACTCGTGGTTTCTAGTAACCATTTGTTCACCAATGTCCGGCGCCAAATGCGTGAAAAATTTAGGGGGTGTAGGCACCGGTAGAGGTCATGGATGGAGGGGAATCTCTGTAGCACCATCAACTACCACATCTGGCTAAGAGTGGATTTCGACATCATTATCTGTATTGATTTCACTCTCAGATGATTGTTGATTGTCACCACTCTTAGATCCCAGTGGCGTATCATTGCCCCCTTCTGGGTTTGGAGCATTTGGTTGAACGTGATCGACAATGGGTTCCCGTTACCTCCTGCTCGCAGCAGTGTGGCGCGAGTGACTACTTTGTCCGCACTCGCTTGTCTGACCATATGACATGCTTGCACTTGAACCCACGAACGCCTCCTGGCTTTGTTGTAGCGTCTATCCATTCTCGAACTCAAAGTACAGCTCAGCGATGCGGTAGGAGGGATTCGTGTTCATCATGTCGTACTCGACCTCGAATCCCGTGGCGCCCATGATGGGGACTGAAAAGTGAGCCGTAAGTTCACCGCCGATATAGAAGGGAAACTGCCATGTTAGAGTTCTGAGAACCGTCAAGCTCGGCAAACCCATATTTTTTAGGAACTTGGGTATGCCTGCCATTGAGGTAGTCTTGCAACGAGATGCCTATCGTCCATGCTTAGTCGGATAAAATTGCCCCCGATGTAAGAGAGACCTGAAGCTGTGGTGTCAACTTGTTCCCCACCCCATCGAAGCCAGAATGCAAACCTCATTTGGAAATAATAGTAAGATGAAATGATTTTTGAGAAGTGACAATGGTCTTGAGGCATGTCTAGTATAACTAAAAATTATGGTAGTGGGATGCAACTGTCAAGATTCTCCCACTATGACAGCATGTGACTTTTCGTCAGTGTATAGTGGGATGTAGCTGGCAAGATTACCCACTATGGCAACATGTAACTTTTTGTTAGTGTGTAGTGGGATGTAGCTGGAAAGTGTTGTAGGGATTCAATTTTTTATGATGATTCATTTATATATTAAGCTTGGATGCAAAATACAAGATACAAGTCTAAAAATCCAAGATATGAGTATGAAAATACAAGATACAAGTCTGAAAATATGAGATACAAGTATGAAAATACATGTCTGAAAATATAAAACTACAACTCTGAAATATAAAAGTAGAAGCCTCTAGTCACGTCTACGTCCACCACCTCTATGCCCACCCCTGAAATATAAAAGTAGAAGCCTCTAGCCACGTCTACGTCCACCACCTCTATGCGCACCCCTGTCCCTAGCGTGATCCACAACCAAATGCTCGCCTGTGCCGCACCTAGCTGGTCGAGGATCGATGCGCAATCCATAACGTGGTGTCTGGGCAAAGTCGTCGTCATCATCATATCACGCGTCCATATGTATCGTTGCTGCGGGAGTGCGTGATGCCACTCGATATGACGTGATTATCAGCCTCAATTAAGCGATATTTCCCTGCTTGAGACACGGTTTTTTGGGGTACTTTAGGGTGTTTTCACTCGATTGCTCTATTTCCTACCATTTTGGTTACTTTGGCCCGTTATGGGTCTATTTGATGGTTTTCTAGTGCTTCTGAGATTGCACAGGTTTTTTTCCGTCATTAACGTAGCTATGGACGTGCTCAGGAAGCAAGGGAACCTTAAAGAATTTCCCGAGATCGATCTAAAGATCATACAAAGTCACAGAACAAATTCTCCCCTGCTTACACTAAAGTTCTCGGCGACAAGAACCAAAGTTCTCGCCGAAATGTTTTGAAGAAAATACACAGGAGATCCAAGAGTTGCTTCAAGTAAAGTTCTCGGCGAGATGTCAAAGTTCTCGCCGAGAAGTTTGGGAAAATTATACACAGATTGGGCAGGAGGATTCTAGCCAGTTTTCAAGTAAAGTTCTGGGCGAGAACTTTCAAAGTTCTTGCCGAGAAGTAAGTCGTTTTTCGGCTGGGGTTTGGAAACCCTATAAATAGGAACCAGCGGCCATCATTCAAAAAGACTTTTTTTCCACGGATTAATTTCCAAACTTCAGAGTTCGAGAGAGGGTTTAGAGAGTTCGAAGAGCCGGGATGAGATCGTGACGCCATCCTTCCATCTCGGAGAGCTCGGTGCTAGGAGTTGAAGATCCAGGAGATTGAAGCTTCACGGATTCATCAGAAATTAGGTTTTACAGTTCTTCTCTGTTCTTCCTACTTGAAGATGTATTCCTTGTTTGTTTTTGATTCTTTTGTATTGAACATGAATAGCTAAACTCATAGAGCTTAAATAAGATGAACCCTAAGTAACCTGAGGCTTTAAAGCGGTCACAGATTGGCGGTAATTAAATTAAAATTCAGTCAGTTTCTCTTGCATGTTTGGTTTGTTCTTCGTTGCCAGTGTATCTTTTCTAGCTTGATCACTTAGAATAGATTCTTGTTAAGCTGAGGATAGTAGCGAACATTCGCCTCACTTTAAAACACCAAATCCACAATTAACCTATTCATTGAGTGTGCTTTTCGTAGGAACCAGTTAGGGTTAATCCACTGCTAGAGTAACTCATAAATCATTAGTAATCACGCCAGTTAGTTTTCCGTCATAGAAGCGAACGCACAGGCGGTAATTAATCTTGGGAGTTAGATCGGATAGAGCGAACGTTCACCAGTCTTAAACCTAAGGGTCAGGAGTTATGGTGGTGTCTGAGAACTGAATGAATTAGAATTGAAAACCGCTGGTCTTGTGATCGCCAATGTTCTGGAGATCTTAGGGGGATTTGAAATCTAAGCTAGTCTGTCATCTTGTCAAGTCAAACAACTTTTCAATTTGCTTTTTGTTTTCATTTCATTTTTCCTGCTTCATAAATTAGAAGCTGTGGAACTCACACCACACACAACTTTTGTTAAACCTGAATAGCTTGTCAACTCATTTGAGTAAACAATTAGTCGAGACCCGTGGAATACGATCTATCTTACTTTATGTAAGGTAGTTATTTGACGACACGCGAAATTGCTCTCATCAAATTGGCGTCATTGTTGGGGACTCTTCTAACTGTTTGAAAGAAGAGTTGGCATTTTATTCTTCTACCTTTCCATCTTTCATTTTTTTATCACACTTCAATTTTACACCGGTTGTGTTTGTTTTTGTTCTTTGCAGGTTGTTCACAGGTTTATGCATCACCGCCCAATCACTCGTTCTGAGTCTAAGTCTATCAAGTCTTCTACTTCAGACGGTAGTTCTGCTCCGCCTAAGCAACCACGAATTCCGAAGCAATCTACTACCGTTCCGCCCCCATCCTTCACTCCAATTAATATTGAGGAGCCGAAGGGGAGCTCCTCATTTTCTTTCGCTTCGTCCACCGCATCACTCTCACTGCCTCCCTCTCCCACCACAATGGTTGCTCAGAAGAGCCTTGCGGATTACAACAAGCCGAGCGCGACTAGCGTTCGTTCTTCTGTCTCTGTGCCGTGTAATGAAGACACTCTTGACTATGAGATCAAGATCCCCTTCATGAGAATGATATCTAGGGACGTGCAGTTTGAAGGAAAGCGGCACGATAATCCTTGCACACACTTGGCGGACTTCATTGCTCTGTGTGAAACTTTCAAGAGTGGAACCCTCAACAAGAACACCTTATGCTTGCGAGCGCTTCCATTCTCTCTCAAGGGCCCCATCAGGAGATGGCTCAACAGCAAGCCTCCTGGTCACTACGACTGCTGGGATAAGCTGGCTCAAGAGTTTGTAGAGGAATACTTTCTTCCTTCAAGAACCACAACCTACAAGGATAACATCGTCAGGTTCGGACAGAAGGAAGGAATGAGTTTGTACGATGCTTGGAATGAATTCCAAGAACTTCTATACAGCTGCCCTCATCATGGCTTCGAGCAGAGGCAACTAGCTGAAATCTTTGCTCGAGGTATGAACGAGGAGTCATCCAAATGGGTTAATTCCTTAGCTGAAGGAGATTGCACCGCTCTTACGCCAGAAGCTGCTATGCTTCACTTTGCTAACTGTGCTTCCAAGTCAAGGAATTGGGAGAGACAATCAGAAGGAGCCAGAAGCAAGCTCAACATTGAAGAGCAGGTTAAAGCAGAAATTGAGAAGCATCTGAAGAAGTCTACTACGCCAATCAAACCTCCATCATCCTCTGTCTATGTAGCTGACTGTGAATGGTGTGGAGCTTGTGCTCATAACGGAGGGAGTTGCTAGAATTTTGGGAAAATAGACGTCTGGTCTGTAGATGAGGTGAGCTTCATTACCCATGGCTTCCCTAATAACCAACAAGGTTATACCAACTACCGCAACTACAGACCAACTCCACAACAGGGAAGTTTCCAAGAGCGACCTCCCTACAACTCCGGAGCTAACCAGAACCAGAATCAGAATAGCTGACCATCTGGGTCATACCAAGAACAGAAGCCTAACAATCAGTCTTGATGAGTGTATCAGCCGCCACACAAAAATCAAGGCAATTACGGTACAACACCTGGCAATCGCTAGAATCAGTACCTGAACAATAATTATCAAGGCCCTCCTGGATTCACCGGAGGACAACAGCCTCAACGATCCACACCTCAAGAAAACAAGGATAGTGAATTGGACAAGAAGCTAAGCCAGATCATCTCCAGGCTTGATGATCACGATAGTCAATTCAAAGCTCAAACCATCTTGAACTAGGAGCAGATTGCACAAGGCCATAGAGTGGAAAGCCAAGTGAACAACATCACCAACATGCTCTCTAGTGGTTGCCCCTTCGGTAAACTGCCAAGCCAGACAGAATCAAACCCGAAGAGCGAGCATGTTAAGACTGTCTCCACTCAAAGTTACAAGATCTCGACCACTACTACTTCTTCCGATCTGGTCATGACCCCTCATGTTGTGGCTATCGATATACCGGAGATCGAAGATGAATAAGAGAAGGCTGCTTCACCAAGGACTACACGAGCACCGAAACCGCCTCTTGCTCCGTTTCAGCCAAAAATCCCGTTCCCCAAGGCGTTGCTAGCTACGGGAAGCGAGCTGACTAGCTCAAAGAAGAAGAAGGAAGCATCTTCCACTCCCTCCAAGGTAGAATGCTAGGCAATCCAGTCTCGATCGCCACCTATACCGATCCCAGCTAAGTGTTCCAATCCGGGCTCTTTTACATTGCCTTGCATCATTAATGACATTGAGGTTGAGCGTAGCTTGGTTGATATGAGAAACTGAACTTAACTGACTTAAAACCGATTAGCATGCAATTGGTTTTTGCTGATAGATCCATGAAAGCACCTAGGGGATTAGTCAAGGATGTAGTTGTTCGTTGTGGCCCGTTCACTTTCTTAGCTGATTTTGTCGCCATGGACACCCGAGAGGAGGATGTTACTCTTCTCCTAGGCCGACCCTTTATGGCAACATCCAGCATGAACATTAATGTCCCTAACGGATGGTTAACATTAATGGTCGGAAAGGATATTGTAATATTCCGTCTCAAGGACGGTATGAAATACATTCTTGTGGAGAAGCACACTGTCTATCTGTTGAAACTATGGAGTTGGCCTCGGTCAACTCCGTTATTAATGTCATTCCAAGTGTTTCTTCGAAGATAGCTGCTACAGGTGCTGAACAGGTAAGCAGCCAAGAGAATAAGCCGCCGGTACAGAAGACGAAGAAGAAGGAGGAATCAAAGGCATCATCTTCTAAATCTTCACAAACTAAAGATCCTGGCGAGGTGAAGAATAAGAGCTCAAAGAAGCCCAAGATGGTGTGGAAGCCACTCACTCCATCACCCTCTACCGAGCCAATTCCTCCGCCATCGTCTATCAAGTCACCGGAGAAGAATGATCCTTTGAAAGACCTCTTCGGACCATTTGAAGTCACCGGGCATCTTCCGACGGACGAACCCAGTTGACTCATATCAATGGGAAGCGTTTCCTACTTTCCGGAGGTAAACCAAAGCTATACTTCGTCAATTCTAACGCGAGCGTGAAGGAAATACTTAATTAGGATAAATCTTGAGCGTCAACCAGGTATCGTCCAACTCAAGGACGTTAAGCAAGAGCGCTTCGTGGGAGGCAACCCACGGTTGGAGTTAGTTTTTGAATTTTTGAATCAGTTCTTATCTAGAGTCGGTTCGGGGGAGCCAAAAGTGTCATTCGTGGTTTCTTATTTTTCTTGTGTGTGATGTTTGTTTTCGGGTCAATTCCAATTTATTTGGGATTTTTTTCAAATTTTATTGTTTTTGTTTTGATTTTTCAAATTTGCGTACCGGTGTTTTCGAAAATCTGTTTTTGAACTGCCTAGGTCAAGAGTTCTCGCCGAATACATTTAAAGTTTTCGGCGAAGTTTTTTCCGTTTTTGAGAACCTTAAAAGTTTTCGGCGAGAACTTTTTCGTTTTCAAACCCTCAGCCGCTTGTTTCTTTTCGTCACAAACTCCTTGTCGAGAAATTTCAAAGTTCTCGATGAGAACTTTTCCAAAATCCGGTGCGTTTTGAGTTTTATTTTAATCATTTTCAAACAAGTTTTCGACGAGAACTTTCAAAGTTCTCGCCGAGAACTTCGGTCTTAAATTTCCAAAATCCCTTTTATCCCTCTGTTCTCGAATTCGTCCCTTTTCTCCCACTGTTTTCGTCGAACGCAACCGCCTCTCCATCGCCGCCTGATGACACTCGATTTGACGTGATTATCAGCCTTATTTAAGCGACATTTCCTTGCTTGAAACGTGGTTTTAGGGGTAAAATAGCGAATATTCACTCAACTACCCTATTCCCTACCGATTTGGTTACTTTGGCCCTTTTTGGGTCTATTTGATGGTTTTCTAGTGTTTTAGTGAAAGCACAGGTTTTTGCCATCATTTATGTAGCCACGAACGTGTTCAAGACCTCAAGGAGTGAACCGGAATCGAACCAGAAATCAAACCAGAGTCAGAACCGAAGATCCAACTGCCCAGCACAATGTTTTCGCCGAAAAGACTATGAGATTTTCGGCGAAAATTACCTTCAGAAACTCACAGGCAACGTCAGCTGATTTACACTGAAGTTTTTGGCAAAAACTTCCTTAAGTTTTCGCCGAAAATCATAGAAGAAATCAAACAGGGGATTTTGCCTAAAGTTTTCGCCGAAAATTATTTGATATTTTCGCCGAAAATATCTTCCAAATCCGGCGCTGTATTGGAAACCCTAAGGGTACCTATTTAAAGAGAAGCAGCCGGCAGCAAAAAAGGAGAAATTATTATTACTCATATTTTCACAAAATCAGACTTTTGAGAGTCAGACGACCTTAGGGTCGATAGATAGAGTTTAGAGAGTTCGAAGAATCGTGGAGAGATCGTGACGCCATCCTTCCACCTCGGAGAGCTCGGAGCTTAAAGTTGAAGATCCAGGAGATCGAAGCTTCGCCGGAGTCGTCAGAATTAGGTTTTTCAGTTCTCATCTGTTCTTCCTCTGCATGATGATTTCCTTTGTTGCTTTTGATTCTACTGTCATCGTTATGAGTAACTGAACTTGTAGAGCTTAGATTAGATGAACCCTAAGTGACCCAGGGCTTTAAAGCGGTCACGGATCGGCGGTAATTAGATTCGAAGTTCAATCAGTTTCTCTTTGCATGGTTGTTTTATGTTTTCTTTTCTAATTGATCGCCTAGATTAGGTTTTTGCAAGCTAGGGTTAGTCGCTAGACGGTTCCCTGCTTTGGCGCTTAAACTTGTCTTCCTTGATCACCTAGTTTAGATTCTTGTTAAGTTGAGGATGGAAGCGAACGCTCGCCTCTCTTTAAAACATCAATTCAACCAGTTAACCTTATAATTGGAGTGTGCCTTTCGTAGGAACCGATTAGGGTTAATCCGCTTCAAGAGTAACTCATAAATCATTAGTAATTGCACCAGTTAATTAAGTCGTTGCGAGGGTGGCCGTACCCGGGCGACTAGTTAATCTTGGTAGTTAGATCGGATAGAGCGAACGTTCGCTAGTCTTAAACCTAAGGGTAAGGAGTTATGGTGGTGTATAGAAACCGATTGAATTAGAATTGAAAACCGCTGATCTGTTGATTGCCAATGCTCTGGTGATCTAAGGGGGATTCGAAATCTAAGTTCGTCTATCTTCCTGTTAGTCAACCGTTTTAATCTTTCTGTATTTTATTTTCCTTTGCTTATTAGTTTGGAAGTCGTGGAAGTCACACCCCGCACTAAGTGTTCAAACCTGAGTAATTTGCCAGCTTCTTTGAGTAGTCGATTAGTAGAAACCCGTGGAATACGATCTAGTCTACTTCGGTAGGTTAGTTATTTGATACCGCTAAAACTGCAGCTATCAAATTGGCGCCGTTGCCAGGGACTCTTCTAATTGTTTGAAAGAAGAGTTGGCAGATTATTCTTCTACCTTTCCACCTTACCATTTATTTTCCTCCATATTTTCATGATTTACCTGGGTAGTGTTTTTGAGTTTTAATTATGCAGGATTACAGGTGGGATGACCAGTACCAAGGGTGGTACATCAATGAAGCACCATATATTGAAGACTCCCAAGAGATGGATTTACACACTTATGAGCATCAACAATGGATGGCAAGCACCCAAGCCGCGATCGACAACCTCCAATCAATGGACGATGCTGTTGATGCATGGAACGCCACGCTCAAGTGACTAGGCAATTGAAGGGAGAAGATTCTCCAGAACATTTCGAAGAAGAGCCTGAAGCTACACACCACCAACAAAATCACCAAGAGGTGTATATACCGGCTCATTAGCATCGACAATAGACGGCAAGAGTAGAATCCGCCTTGGATGATCTCCTTTCGAAGCTACAAGCCCGTAACATGGTGGATGTCGAGCTCGAGCAACCAAATCCACTAATGGAAGAAGATGCTCAAGAGCCGTACGAAGATGAACATGACAATCTCACCCATAACTATTGCGAGCTAGAAGCATCTGATGAAGAATCCTTGGTGGTGGCGGTTGATGAAGACAAAGAGCCAATCCATCTTGAAGTTGAAGCCGAAGAGGAGCACGAAGAAATCGAGGAGATATCCTCAATTGAGCTTCCGCCAAGCCAACCTATAGGTCAAGCCAGAGACGAGCACGTGGGAATCAAAGACGTCAAGGGTTTGGAAGCATACATACTCGATCCCGAGAGACCTCTTGATGAGCATCAGGTGGAGAAGATGGAGCTCATTGACCATGCCACGCCGTACTACCTCTTTCCTCCTCCAGAAGGAGAATTCAAGAAGAACTGGTCATCCAACCAGAACCGCAATCTACTGGAGCACTACCGGTTACATCACCCCTCTGGAGTGCTACATGGCACTCAACCGCTGTCCTTGAAGAAGATGATTGACTTCAAGGAACTCCTAAGTTGGGGACCCTAACAGGTACCGTCTGGCTAACGGACGTTAAACAAGAGCGCTTCGTGGGAGGCAACCCACGGCTGGAGTCAGTTATTTTCTTTTCGAGTCATTTTGTTTTAAAACCCCTCTTTCTTTTCAGGAAAAAAAAACTGCCGACAATTTTCAAGATTATTTTCGGCGAAAATTCACCCATATTTTCGCCGAAAATTTCCGTTGAAAACCGACCTGTTTCTCCTGTTTCAACTTCTCGACCGAAAATTCCCTCACTTTTCGCCGAAAATTTTGTGTTTTGAGAATCCTATTTAAGCCGGTTTCAACTCATGATTTTCGCACCCCATCCGAAAATTTCATCCCCTTTCACAGCAACTCTCTCCCGTTTTGACCACCTCCGCCCCGCCCTTGGAACAGTGATCAGGTTGTTTCTATCCTTTCCATTTCTTTTCTTTCTTCTTTTCGGATCTCGATCCAATTTTATTATGTGTGGATTCGGGGCACTTGTCCCGGTATCCTTTTGATCTTTTTGTTGTTTTTGTTTTTGTAGGAACTTGAGTAGCTACTCCGCTCCGCTCCGGGCTATCCGTGTTCATCCACTACACCGACCATCACCTTTCAGGTTCCTCGTATCTCTCGACTCTAATTTAGTCCTGTGAGGACACATAACCGTTTAAGTGTGGGGTAGATTATGCATGATGTTGCTTCCTATTTATGATTCTGTGGTTCAAATTTGAATAGCATGGAATCGCTCAATTCTTGACTTTTGATGTTTAATTGACTTCAATTTTGATCAATGACGTCTAGACTGTTCCACTTAGAACCTGTAACCAACGTGTCGGCACTGATATTAAATGAGTCTAGGTCAGAACAGATCATAAATCACTCTCGTAGTTGAAATTGAATTAATTGAATTGATTGACTTGTTAATAACAAAGCTCGATAACATCATTCTAAGATGATAAATGCTAGCTTCTCCCATGTTTTTCACTCCATATTTGTTCACCTGTGATTGTGGCTTGAGATTAGGCGGAAATCCAATTCGAAATCTTGTGTAAAAAGTTATAACTAGCTAGGATCAAATGGCTAAATTGTTAAATCAGGTAATCAAGTTGTGCTAATCAATGTTAAGTTCTTTAAAGTGCTGAAAATAAAGCTAGGCAAGCCCGACACCTAAGTGAAGTGTTCGGGTTGAGCACTAGCGTAAGCACAAATACTGTGAGCTAGGCAGGTCCAACACCTAAGTGAAGTGTTTGGTATCGAGCACTCGTATGCAGTAAATAAATTGAAGGAAGAAGCTGAAACTTGAAATAAATTGTTGTTTAAATCGGTCCTAGCTAGAACATGTAACGATACAGATCTAGAAAAGGATGAAGTCGAGTCAATATCCACGTCACTTTTCCTACCTCCGCATCCACATCATGGCTAGAGCTTAAAGTCTTTTTGATTAGAATTGGTGTTATCGTAGTCGGTTAATCATAATTAATTGTTTTGCCAAGAAACGAGCTTCGTTTAAACTACTACTTGAAGTGTGCAGAAAACAGTGAGATCGAAAACTTGTTTGGTTGATGTTCTTGCATGTGTAGGTCACTTTTTTCTACGTGGAACAGTCTAAACCAAATTGTTAGAATTGAATCTCGGTTTAATCTCGTGTCATTTGTGAATTTGAGTGTGTTCTAGTTCAGTTTGCTTGAGGACAAGCAAAAGCTTAAGTGTGGGGTATTGATGACACTCGATTTGACGTGATTATCAGCCTCATTTAAGCGACATTTCCTTGCTTGAAACGTGGTTTTAGGGGTAAAATAGCGAATATTCACTCAACTACCCTATTCCCTACCGATTTGGTTACTTTGGCCCTTTTTGGGTCTATTTGATGGTTTTCTAGTGTTTTTGTGAAAGCACAGGTTTTTGCCATCATTTATGTAGCCACGGACGTGTTCAAGACGTCAAGGAGTGAACCGGAATCGAACCAGAAATCAAACCAGAGTTAGAACCGAAGATCCAACTGCCCATCACAATGTTTTCGCCGAAAAGACTATGGTCGTTTGGTTGGATGATATCTACATATCATGATATGTGAGATATATTGATATGTTAGTATATTGATATTGGTAAAAGTGATTGTTTGATATCACTGTTTGGGGTAGTGATATTTAAATGAGTGATGAATTGTGAGTGCATGGATGAATGTACCAAAATACCCTCATTTGCTTGAACAAAGTATAAAAGTAGTCTTAACATTTAATTAAAAAGCATGTGTGTTTATAAATTAAAATTTGTAATCTCTCTTTTTTAATTCTTGAATGTATTTATAAATTAATTACTCAAGTTAACTATATTTTAGAATAATAAATGCGCATTCATTAAGAAAATAATTAGTATTATATTTACCGCTAAAACATCTCCCTCTTCTAGCAAAAATAAAATAAAAAGTTAAAATAATTTTCATGATGGTGAATTCTAATTCTAATTAAGTAATTAAAAACTAAATCATAATTATTTATCTTAATTATTAAATAAATAAAAAAATACATAAACACGAGACAATATAAAATGAGAAAAAATAAATTGGGGTAGTGGAGTTGATGACATTGTGAAGGTTGAGTGAGGATAGAATTGTCCAAAAACTGTGAATATCACTCTGAAGATATTCACATCCCCACATGAATATCTGTTGAGTGATATTGATATCACTTTTGGCCCCAGATATCATGATATTCAGGACAGAAAAAACGATGATATCCAGAATATCATGATATCTGCAGTTGTCAATATCAATATCACTGCAACCAAACAACCCCTATGAGATTTTCGGCGAAAATTACCTTCAGAAACTCACACGCAAGGTCAGCTGATTTACACTAAAGTTTTCGGCGAAAACTTCCTTAAGTTTTCACCGAAAATCATAGAAGAAATCAAACAGGGGATTTTGCCTAAAGTTTTTGGCGAAAATTATTTGATATTTTCGCCGAAAATATCTTCCAAATCCGGCGCTGTATTGGAAACCCTAAGCGTACCTATTTAAAGAGAAGCAGCCGGCAGCAAAAAAGGAGAAATTATTATTACTCATATTTTCACAAAATCATACTTTTCAGAGTCAGACGACCTTAGGGTCGATAGATAGAGTTTAGAGGAGTTCGAAGAATCGTGGAGAGACCGTGATGCCATCCTTCCACCTCGGAGAGCTCGGAGCTTAAAGTTGAAGATCCAGGAGATCGAAGCTTCGCCGGAGTCGTCAGAATTAGGTTTTTCAGTTCTCATCTGTTCTTCCTCTGTATGATGATTTCCTTTGTTGCTTTTGATTCTGCTGTCATCGTTATGAGTAACTGAACTTGTAGAGCTTAGATTAGATGAACCCTAAGTGACCTAGAGCTTTAAAGCGGTCACGGATCGGCGGTAATTAGATTCGAAGTTCAATCAGTTTCTCTTTGCATGGTTGTTTTGTTCTTTGTTGTTTATGTTTCTTTTCTGATTGATCGCCTAGATTAGGTTTTTGCAAGCTAGGGTTAGTCGCTAGACGGTTCCCTGCTTTGGCGCTTAAACTTGTCTTCCTTGATCACCTAGTTTAGATTCTTGTTAAGTTGAGGATAGAAGTGAACGCTCGCCTCTCTTTAAAACATCAATTCAACCAGTTAACCTTATAATTGGAGTGTGCCTTTCGTAGGAACAGATTAGGGTTAATTCGCTTCAAGAGTAACTCATAAATCATTAGTAATTGCACCAGTTAATTAAGTCGTTGCGAGAGGCGACCGTACCCGGGCGGCTAGTTAATCTTGGTAGTTAGATCGGATAGAGCGAACATTCGCCAGTCTTAAACCTAAGGGTAAGGAGTTATGGTAGTGTATAGAAACCGATTGAATTAGAATTGAAAACCGCTGATCTGTTGATTGCCAATGCTCTGGTGATCTAAGGGGGATTCGAAATCTAAGTTCGTCTATCTTCCTGTTAGTCAACCGTTTTAATCTTTCTGTCTCTGATGAGAACCGTCGTTGTGATGAGCTGGTTCTATCAAATAACTATCAAGCTCAAGAGCTAGGATAGATCGTATTCCACGGGCCTTCAATTGATTGGCTACTTCAGAACTAACAAATTACTCAAGGAAAACACGTTGTGCGTGGTGTGAGTGCCACGACTTCTAATTCTAAGGAATGCAGGAAAATTAAAGCAAATTAAGCTAAAGCAGATTGAGAATTAGGGTTTTGAAACAAGAAAGACAGTCGAACTTAGACTTTGAATCCCCCTTCGTTCCCCAGAGGATTGGCAATCAACAGATCAGCGGATTTCGATTCTTATTCAATCAATTACTAAGACACCACCATAACTCCTTACCCTTAGGTTTAAGACCGGCGAACGTTCGCTCTATCCGTTCTAACTACCAAGATTAACTAGCCGCCCGGGTACGGTCGCCTCTCGCAACGACTTAGCTAACTGGCGTAATTACTAGTGATTAATGAGTTACTCTTGCAGTGGATTAACCCTAACCGGTTCCTACGAAAGGCACACTCCAATTATAAGGTTAATTGTTCAATTCGATGTTCTAAAGTAAGGCGAGCGTTCGCTTCTATCCTTAGCTTAACAAGAATCTAATCTAGGTGATCAATCCAGACAAGAAACATGAACAATGAAGAACGAATCAAACATGAAAAAGAACTGATTGAATTTCGAATCTAATCACCGCCGATCCGTGACCGCTTTAAAGCCCTGGGTCACTTAGGGTTCATCTAGTCTAAGCTCTGACGAGTTTAGCTACTCATGATCATTACAAAAGAAACAAAGACAAAGAAAGAGTTCATCATTCAAAGGAAGAACAGAAAAGGATCTGAAAAACCTAATTCGGACGACTCTGACAGACTCCGATCTTCGGTAAGTTACACTCCTAGCTCCGGTTCTCCGAGATGGAAGGGATGGCGTCACGATCTCTATCCGGCCTTCGAACTCCAACTCTTCGCTCCAGAATTTCAGAGAAAAAACTGATCTCGAAAAGTTGTGTTTTTTCGAATTATGAATTGTATCCTCTATATTGGCCGCCGGGTTAAGTATAAATACTTAACCCTAGTTGGGCCGGGCTGAGATGGTATTTTCACCGAAACCATAGGGGTGGTTTCGGCGAAAACTCTTGTGTGAATGGACGTCCGCCGACTGATCCTTCTGTTCATCCTTTTCGGTCCGAAAACTCAAAGTTTTCGGCGAAAACTTTCTTCACTTGACATCAGCCGGTTTGCACTAATGTTTTCGCCGAAAACATATACTTAGTTTCGGCGAAACTCCTTTGTCTTGGCACCAGTCTGGAATGCACTAATATTTTCGCCGAAATCCATAGGACATTTTCGGCGAAAGTGTCTTTGTAATCGGGCAGGATTTTGGTTGGACTTTGATTGGTTCCTTTGATCGATTCCGGTTCAGTTCCTCGATGTTCCTATGCCTTAGACACGTCCATGGCTACTTTATTTGACGGCAAAAACCTGTGCTTACGCAAAAACACTAGAAAACCATCAAATAGACCCGAAAAGGGCCAAGGTAACACAAATGGCACGAGATAGGGCAATTGATTGAATATTCGTCATTCTACCCTAAAAACCATGTCTTAAGCAAAGAAATGTCGCTTAAATGAGGCTGATAATCACGTCAAATCGAGTGTCATCAGTCTCTTATTTTCCTTTGCTTATTAGTTTAGAAGTCGTGGAACTCACACCACGCACTAAGTGTTCAAACTTGAGTAATTTGCCAGCTTCTTTGAGTAGTCGATTAGTAGAAACCCGTGGAATACGTTCTAGTCTACTTCGGTAGGTTAGTTATTTGATACCGCTAAAACTGCAGCTATCAAATTGCGCCGTTGCCGGGGACTCTTCTAATTGTTTGAAAGAAGAGTTGGCAGATTATTCTTCTACCTTTCCGCCTTACCATTTATTTTCCTCCATATTTCATGATTTACCTGGGTAGTGTTTTTGAGTTTTAATTATGCAGGATTACAGGTGGGATGACCAGTACCAAGGGGTTGTACATCAATGAAGCACCATAAATTGAAGACTCCCAAGAGATGGATTTACACACTTATGAGCATCAACAATGGATGGCAAGCACCTAAGCCGCGATCGACAACCTCCAATCAATGGACGATGCTGTTGATGCATGGAACGCCGCGCTCAAGCGACTAGGGCAATTGAAGGGAGAAGATGCTCCATAACATTTCGAAGAAGAGCCTGAAGCTACACACCACCAACAAAATCACCAAGAGGTGTATATACCGGCTCATCAGCATCGACAACAGACGGCAAGAGTAGAATCCGCCTTGGATGATCTCCTTTCGAAGCTACAAGCCCGTAACATGGTGGATGTCGAGCTCGAGCAACCAAATCCACTAATGGAAGAAGATGCTCAAGAGCCGTACGAAGATGAACATGACAATCTCACCCATAACTATTGCGAGCTAGAAGCATCTGATGAAGAATCCTTGGCGGTGGCGGTTGATGAAGACAAAGAGCCAATCCATGTTGAAGTTGAAGCCAAAGAGGAGCACGAAGAAATCGAGGAGATAATCCTCAATTGAGCTTCTGCCAAGCCAACCTACAGTCAAGCCAGAGACGAGCACGTGGGAATCAAAGACGTCAAGGGTTTTGGAAGCATACATACTCGATCCCGAGAGACCTCTTGATGAGCATCAGGTGGAGAAGATGGAGCTCATTGACCATGCCACGACGTACTACCTCTTTCCTCCTCCAGAAGGAGAATTCAAGAAGAACTGGTCATCCAACCAGAACCGCGATCTACTGGAGCACTACCGTTACATCACCCCTCTGGAGTGCTACATGGCACTCAACCGCTGTCCTTGAAGAAGACGATTGACTTCAAGGAACTCCTAAGTTGGGGACCCTAACAGTACCGTCTGGCTAAACGGACGTTAAACAAGAACGCTTCGTGGGAGGCAACCCACGGCTGGAGTCAGTTATTTTCTTTTCGAGTCGTTTTGTTTTAAAACCCCTCTTTCTTTTCAGGAAAAAAAATTGCCGACAATTTTCAAGATTATTTTCGGCGAAAATTCACCCATATTTTCGCCAAAATTTCCATTGAAAACCGACCTGTTTCTCCTGTTTCAACTTCTCGACCGAAAATTCCCTCACTTTTCGCCGAAACGGCTTTTGATTTCAACTACCAATTTCGCCGAAATGTTCCCTTATTTTCGTCGAAAATTTTGTGTTTTGAGAATCCTATTTAAGCCTGTTTCAACTCATGATTTTCGCACCCCATCCAAAAATTTCATCCCTTTCACAGCAACTCTCTCCCATTTTGACCACCTCCGCCCCACCCTTGGAACAGTGATCAGGTTGTTTCTATCCTTTCCATTTCTTTTCTTTCTTCTTTTCGGATCTCGATCCAATTTTATTATGTGTGGATTCGGGGCACTTGTTCCGGTATCCTTTTGATCTTTTTGTTGTTTTTGTTTTTGTAGGAACTTGAGTAGCTACTCCGCTCCGCTCCGGGCTATCCGTGTTCATCCACTACACCGACCATCACCTTCCAGGTTCCTCGTATCTCTCTCCTCTAGTTTAGTCCTGTGAGGACACAAAACCGTTTAAGTGTGGGGTAGGATTCTAGGATTATGCATGATCTTGCTTACTATTTATGATTCTGTGGTTCAAATTTGAATAGCATAGAATCACTCAATTCTTGACTTTTGATGTTCAATTGACTTCAATTTTGATCAATGACGTCTAGACTGTTCCACTTAGAACCTGTAACCAACGTGTCGGCACTGATATTAAATGAGTCTAGGTCAGAACAGATCATAAATCACTCTCGTATTGAACTTGAATTAATTGAATTGATTGACTTGTTAATAACAAAGCTCGATAACACCATTCTAAGATGATAAATGCTAGCTTCTCCCATGTTTTTTCACTCCATATTTGTTCACCTGTGATTGTGGCTTGAGATTAGGCGGAAATCCAATTCGAAATCTTGTGTAAAAAGTTATAACTAGTAGGATCAAAGGCTAAATTGTTAAAATCAAGTAATCAAGTTGTGCTAATCAATGTTAAGTTCTTTAAAGTGCTGAAAATAAAGCTAGGCAAGCCCGACACCTAAGTGAAGTGTTCGGGTTTGAGCACTAGCGTAAGCACAAATACTGTGAGCTAGGCAGGTCCAACACCTAAGTGAAGTGTTTGGTATCGAGCACTAGTATGCAGTAAATAAATTGAAGGAAGAAGCTGAAACTTGAAATAAATTGTTGTTTAAATCGGTCCTAGCTAGAACATGTAACGTAACAGATCTAGAAAAGGATGAAGTCGAGTCAATAGCCATGTCACTTTTCCTACCTCCGCATCCACATCATGGCTAGAGCTTAAAGTCTTTTTGATTAGAATTGGTGTTATCGTAGTCGGTTAATCATAATTAAATTGTTTTGCCAAGAAACGAGCTTCGTTTAAACTACAACTTGAAGTGTGCAGAAAACAGTGAGATCGAAAACTTGTTTTGGTTGATGTTCTTGCATGTGTAGGTCACTCTTTCTACGTGGAACAGTCTAAACCAAATTGTTAGAATTGAATCTCGGTTTAATCTCGTGTCATTTGTGAATTTGAGTGTGTTCTAGTTCAGTTTGCTTGAGGACAAGCAAAAGCTTAAGTGTGGGGTATTGATGACACTCGATTTGACGTGATTATCAGCCTCATTTAAGCGACATTTCCTTGCTTGAAACGTGGTTTTAGGGGTAAAATAGCGAATATTCACTCAACTACCCTATTCCCTACCGATTTGGTTACTTTGGCCCTTTTTGGGTCTATTTGATGGTTTTCTAGTGTTTTTGTGAAAGCACAGGTTTTTGCCATCATTTATGTAGCCACCGACATGTTCAAGACCTCAAGGAGTGAACCGAAATTGAACCAGAAATCAAACCAGAGTCAGAACCGAAGATCCAACTGCCCAGCACAATATTTTCGCCGAAAAGACTATGAGATTTTCGACGAAAATTACCTTCAGAAAATCACAGGCAAGGTCAGCTGATTTACACTGAAGTTTTTCGGCGAAAACTTCCTTAAGTTTTCATCGAAAATCATAGAAGAAATCAAACAGGGGATTTTGCCTAAAGTTTTCGGCGAAAATTATTTGATATTTTCGCCGAAAATATCTTCCAATTCCGGCGCTGTATTGGAAACCCTAAGCGTACCTATTTAAAGAGAAGCAGCCGGCAGCAAAAAAGGAGAAATTATTATTACTCATATTTTCACAAAATCGGACTTTTGAGAGTCAGACGACCTTAGGGTCGATAGATAGAGTTTAGAGAGTTCGAAGAATCGTGGAGAGATCGTGACGCCATCCTTCCACCTCGGAGAGCTCGAGCTTAAAGTTGAAGATCCAGGAGATCGAAGCTTCGCCGGAGTCGTCAGAATTAGGTTTTTCAGTTCTCATCTGTTCTTCCTCTGTATGATGATTTCCTTTGTCTTTTGATTCTGCTGTCATCGTTATGAGTCACTGAACTTGTAGAGCTTAGATTAGATGAACCCTAAGTGACCCAGGGCTTTAAAGCGTCACGGATCAGCGGTAATTAGATTCGAAGTTCATCAGTTTCTCTTTGCATGGTTGTTTTGTTCTTGGTTGTTTAGTTTCTTTTCTGATTGATCGCCTAGTTAGGTTTTTGCAAGCTAGGGTTATCGCTAGACGGTTCCTGCTTTGGCGCTAAACTTGTTTCCTTGATCACCTAGTTTAGATTCTTTAAAGTTGAGGATAGAAGCGAACGCTCGCCTCTCTTTAAAACATCAATTCAACCATTAACCTTATAATTGGAGTGTGCCTTTCGTGGGAAACCCGTTTAGGGTTAATCCCCAGAGTAACTCATAAATCATTAGTAATTGCACCAGATAATTTAAGTCGTTGCGAGAGGCGCGTACCCGGGTGGCTATTAATCTTGGTAGTTAGATCGGATAGACGAACGTTCGCCAGTTTAAACCTAAGGGTAAGGATTTATGGTGGTGTTAAAATCGATTGAATTAGAATGAAAACCGCTGATCTGTTGATTGCCAATGCTTGGTGATCTAAGGGGGATCGAAATCTAAGTTCGTCTATTCCTGTTAGTCAACCGTTTTAATCTTTCTGTTTTTATTTTCCTTTCCTTATTAGTTTAGAAGTCGTGGAACTCACACCACCATAAGTGTTCAAACCTGAGTAATTTGCCAGCTTCTTTGAGTAGTCGATTAGTGAGAAACCGGGTGGAATACGATCTAGTCTACTTCGGAGTTAGTTATTTGATACCGCTAAAATTGCAGCTATAAATTGGCGCCGTTGTCGGGGACTCGTAATTGTTTGAAAGAAGAGTTGGCAGATTATTCTCTACCTTTTCCGCCTTACCATTTATTTTCCTCTATTTTCATGATTTACCTGGGTAGTGTTTTTGAGTTTTAATTATGCAGGATTACAGGGGATGACCAGTACCAAGGGTGGTACATCAATGAAAGCACCATATATTGAAGACTCCCAAGAGATGGATTTACACCTTATGAGCATCAACAATGGTGGCAAGCACCCAAGCCGCGATCGACAACCTCCAATCAATGGACGATGCTGTTGATGCAGGAACGCCGCGCTCAAGCGACTAGGGCAATTGAAGGGAGAAGATGCTCCATAACATTTCAAGAAGAGCCTGAAGCTAAACCACCAACAAAATCACCAAGAGGTGTATATACCGGCTCATCAGCATTGACAACAGACGGTAAGAGTAGAATCCGCCTTGGAAAATCTCCTTTCGAAGCTACAAGCCCGTAACATGGTGGATGTCGAGCTCGAGCAACCAAATCCACTAATGGAAAAAATGCTCAAGAGCCGTACGAAGATGAACATGACAATCTCACCCATAACTATTGCGAGCTAGAAGCATCTGATGAAAATCCTTGGCGGGGGCGGTTGATGAAGACAAGGCCAAATCCATCTTGAAGTTGAAGCCAAAGAGGAGCACGAAGAAATCGAGGAGATATCCTCAATTGAGCTCTGCCAAGCCAACCTATAGGTCAAGCCAGAGACGAGCACGTGGGAATCAAAGACGTCAAGGGTTTGGAAGCATACATACTCGATCCCGAGAGACCTCTTGATGAGCATTAGGTGGAGAAGATGGAGCTCATTGACGATGCCACGACGTACTACCTTTTCTCCTCCAGAAGGAGAATTCAAGAAGAACTGGTCATCCAACCAGAACCGTGATCTACTGGAGCACTACCGGTTACATCACCCTCTGGAGTGCACCATGGCACTCAACCGCTGTCCTTGAAGAAGACGATTGACTTCAAGGAACTCCTAAGTTGGGGACCCTAACAGGTACCGTCTAGCTCACGGACGTTAAACAAGAACGCTTCGTGGGAGGCAACCCACGGCTGGAGTCAGTTATTTTCTTTTCGAGTCGTTTTGTTTTAAAACCCCTCTTTCTTTTCAGGAAAAAAAATTGCCGACAATTTTCAAGATTATTTTCGGCGAAATTATCACCCATATTTTCGCCGAAAATTTCCATTGAAAACTGACCTGTTACTCCTGTTTCAACTTCTCGACCGAAAATTCCCTCACTTTTCGCCGAAACGGCTTTTGATTTCAACTACCATTTTCGCCGAAAATGTTCCCTTATTTTCGTCAAAAATTTTGTGTTTTGAGAATCCTATTTAAGCCTGTTTCAACTCATGATTTTTCGCACCCCATCCGAAAATTTCATCCCCTTTCACAGCAACTCTCTCCCGTTTTGACCATCCTCCGCCCCGCCCTTGGAACAGTGATCAGGTTGTTTCTATCCTTTCCATTTCTTTCTTTCTTCTTTTCGGATCTCGATCCAATTTTATTATGTGTGGATTCGGGGCACTTGTTCCGGTATCCTTTTGATCTTTTGTTGTTTTTGTTTTTGTAGGAACTTGAGTAGCTATACTCCGCTCCGCTCCGGGCTATCCGTGTTCATCCACTACACCGACCATCACCTTCCAGGTTCCTCGTATCTCTCTCCTCTAGTTTAGTCCTGTGAGGACACAGAACCGTTTAAGTGTGGGTAGGATTCTAGGATTATGCATGATCTTGCTTGCTATTTATGATTCTGGTGGTTCAAATTTGAATAGCATAGAATCACTCAATTCTTGACTTTTGATGTTTAATTGACTTCAATTTTGATCAATGACGTCTAGACTGTTCCACTTAGAACCTGTAACCAACGTGTCGGCACTGATATTAAATGAGTCTAGGTCAGAACAGATCATAAATCACTCTCGTAGTTGAACTTGAATTAATTGAATTGATTGACTTGTTAATAACAAAGCTCGATAACACCATTCTAAGATGATAAATGCTAGCTTCTCCCATGTTTTCACTCCATATTTGTTCACCTGTGATTGTGGCTTGAGATTAGGCGGAAATCCAATTCGAAATCTTGTGTAAAAAGTTATAACTAGCTAGGATCAAATGGCTAAATTGTTAAATCAAGTAATCAAGTTGTGCTAATCAATGTTAAGTTCTTTAAAGTGCTGAAAATAAAGCTAGGCAAGCCCGACACCTAAGTGAAGTGTTCGGGTTGAGCACTAGCGTAAGCACAAATACTGTGAGCTAGGCAGGTCCAACACCTAAGTGAAGTGTTTGGTATCGTAGCACTAGTATGCAGTAAATAAATTGAAGGAAGAAGCTGAAACTTGAAATAAATTGTTGTTTAAATCGGTCCTAGCTAGAACATGTAACGTACAGATCTAGAAAGGATGAAGTCGAGTCAATAGCCATGTCACTTTTCCTACCTCCGCATCCACATCATGGCTAGAGCTTAAAGTCTTTTTGATTAGAATTGGTGTTATCGTAGTCGGTTAATCATAATTAATTGTTTTGCCAAGAAACGAGCTTCGTTTAAACTACTACTTGAAGTGTGCAGAAAACAGTGAGATCGAAAACTTGTTTGGTTGATGTCTTGCATGTGTAGGTCACTCTTTCTACTGGAACAGTCTAAACCAAATTGTTAGAATTGAATCTCGGTTTAATCTCGTGTCATTTGTGAATTTGAGTGTGTTCTAGTTCAGTTTGCTTGAGGACAAGCAAAAGCTTAAGTTGTGGGGTATTGATGACACTCGATTTGACGTGATTATCAGCCTCATTTAAGCGACATTTCCTGCTTGAAACGTGGTTTTAGGGGTAAAATAGCGAATATTCACTCAACTACCCTATTCCCTACCGATTTGGTTACTTTGGCCCTTTTTGGGTCTATTTGATGGTTTTCTAGTGTTTTTGTGAAAGCACAGGTTTTTGCCATCATTTATGTAGCCACGGACATGTTCAAGACCTCAAGGAGTGAACCGGAATCGAACCAGAAATCAAACCAGAGTCAGAACCGAAGATCCAACTGCCCAGCACAATTTTTCGCCGAAAAGACTATGAGATTTTCGCGAAAATTACCTTCAGAAACTCACAGGCAAGGTCAGCTGATTTACACTGAAGTTTTCGACGAAAACTTCCTTAAGTTTTCACGAAAATCATAGAAGAAATCAAACAGGGGATTTTGCCTAAAGTTTTCGGCGAAAATTATTTGATATTTTCGCCGAAAATATCTTCCAAATCCGGCGCTGTATTGGAAACCCTAAGCGTACCTATTTAAAGAGAAGCAGCCGGCAGCAAAAAAGGAGAAATTATTATTACTCATATTTTCACAAAATCAGACTTTTGAGAGTCAGACGACCTTAGGGTCGATAGATAGAGTTTAGAGAGTCGAAAATCGTGGAGAGATCGTGACGCCATCCTTCCACCTCGGAGAGCTCGGAGCTTAAAGTTGAAGATCCAGGAGATCGAAGCTTCGCCGGAGTCGTCAGAATTAGGTTTTTCAGTTCTCATCTGTTCTTCCTCTGTATGATGATTTCCTTTGTTGCTTTTGATTCTGCTGTCATCGTTATGAGTAACTGAACTTGTAGAGCTTAGATTAGATGAACCCTAAGTGACCCAGGGCTTTAAAGCGGTCACGGATCAGCGGTAATTAGATTCGAAGTTCAATCAGTTTCTCTTTGCATGGTTGTTTTGTTCTTGGTTGTTTATGTTTCTTTTCTGATTGATCGCCTAGATTAGGTTTTTGCAAGCTAGGGTTAGTCGCTAGACGGTTCCCTGCTTTGGCGCTTAAACTTGTCTTCCTTGATCACCTAGTTTAGATTCTTGTTAAGTTGAGGATAGAAGCGAACGCTCGCCTCTCTTTAAAACATCAATTCAACCAGTTAACCTTATAATTGGAGTGTGCCTTTCGTAGGAACCTATTAGGGTTAATCCGCTTCAAGAGTAACTCATAAATCATTAGTAATTGCACCAGTTAATTAAGTCGTTGCGAGAGGCGACCGTACCCGGGTGGCTAGTTAATCTTGGTAGTTAGATCGGATAGAGCGAACGTTCGCCAGTCTTAAACCTAAGGGTAAGGAGTTATGGTGGTGTATAGAAACCGATTGAATTAGAATTGAAAACCGCTGATCTGTTGATTGCCAATGCTCTGGTGATCTAAGGGGGATTCGAAATCTAAGTTCGTCTATCTTCCTGTTAGTCAACCGTTTTAATCTTTCTGTCTTTTATTTTCCTTTGCTTATTAGTTTAGAAGTCGTGGAACTCACACCACGCACTAAGTGTTCAAACCTGAGTAATTTGCCAGCTTCTTTGAGTAGTCGATTAGTAGAAACCCGTGGAATACGATCTAGTCTACTTCGGTAGGTTAGTTATTTGATACCGCTAAAACTGCAGCTATCAAATTGGCGCCGTTGCCGGGGACTCGTCTTATTGTTTGAAAGAAGAGTTGGCAGATTATTCTTCTACCTTTCCGCCTTACCATTTATTTTCCTCCATATTTTCATGATTTACCTGGGTAGTGTTTTTGAGTTTTAATTATGCAGGATTACAGGTGGGATGACCAGTACCAAGGGTGGTACATCAATGAAGCACCATATATTGAAGACTCCCAAGAGATGGATTTACACACTTATGAGCATCAACAATGGATGGCAAGCACCCAAGCCGCGATCGACAACCTCCAATCAATGGACGATGTTGTTGATGCATGGAACGCCGCGCTCAAGCGACTAGGGCAATTGAAGGAGAAGATGCTCCATAACATTTCGAAGAAGAGCCTGAAGCTACACACCACCAACAAAATCACCAAGAGCTGTATATACCGGCTCATCAGCATCGACAACAGACGGCAAGAGTAGAATCCGCCTTGGATGATCTCCTTTCGAAGCTACAAGCCCGTAACATGGTGGATGTCGAGCTCAGAGCAACCAAATCCACTAATGGAAGAAGATGCTCAAGAGCCGTACGAAGATGAACATGACAATCTCACCCATAACTATTGCGAGCTAGAAGCATCTGATGAAGAATCCTTGGCGGTGGCGGTTGATGAAGACAAAGAGCCAATCCATCTTGAAGTTGAAGCCAAAGAGGAGCACGAAGAAATCGAGGAGATATCCTCAATTGAGCTTCCGCCAAGCCAACCTATAGGTCAAGCCAGAGACGAGCACGTGGGAATCAAAGACGTCAAGGGTTTGGAAGCATACATACTCGATCCCGAGAGACCTCTTGATGAGCATCAGGTGGAGAAGATGGAGCTCATTGACCATGACACGACGTACTACCTCTTTCCTCCTCCAGAAGGAGAATTCAAGAAGAACTGGTCATCCAACCAGAACGCGATCTACTGGAGCACTACCGGTTACATCACCCCTCTGGAGTGCTACATGGCACTCAACCGCTGTCCTTGAAGAAGACGATTGACTTCAAGGAACTCCTAAGTTGGGGACCCTAACAGGTACCGTCTGGCTCACGGACGTTAAACAAGAACGCTTCGTGGGAGGCAACCCACGGCTGGAGTCAGTTATTTTCTTTTCGAGTCGTTTTGTTTTAAAACCCCTCTTTCTTTTCAGGAAAAAAAAATTGCCGACAATTTTCAAGATTATTTTCGGCGAAAATTCACCCATATTTTCGCCGAAAATTTCCGTTGAAAACCGACCTGTTTCTCCTGTTTCAACTTCTCGACCGAAAATTCCCTCACTTTTCGCCGAAACGGCTTTTGATTTCAACTACCATTTTCGCCGAAAATGTTCCCTTATTTTCGCCGAAAATTTTGTGTTTTGAGAATCCTATTTAAGCCTGTTTCAACTCATGATTTTCGCACCCCATCCGAAAATTTCATCCCCTTTCACAGCAACTCTCTCCCGTTTTGACCACCTCCGCCCCGCCCTTGGAACAGTGATCAGGTTGTTTCTATCCTTTCCATTTCTTTTCTTTCTTCTTTTCGGATCTCGATCCAATTTTATTATGTGTGGATTCGGGGCACTTGTTCCGGTATCCTTTTGATCTTTTTGTTGTTTTTGTTTTTGTAGGAACTTGAGTAGCTACTCCGCTCCACTCCGGGCTATCCGTGTTCATCCACTACACCGACCATCACCTTCCAGGTTCCTCGTATCTCTCTCCTCTAGTTTAGTCCTGTGAGGACACAGAACCTTTAAGTGTGGGGTAGGATTCTAGGATTATGCATGATCTTGCTTGCTATTTATGATTCTATGGTTTAAATTTGAATAGCATAGAATCACTCAATTCTTGACTTTTGATGTTTAATTGACTTCAATTTTGATCAATGACGTCTAGACTGTTCCACTTAGAACCTGTAACCAACGTGTCGGCACTGATATTAAATGAGTCTAGGTCAGAACAGATCATAAATCACTCTCGTAGTTGAACTTGAATTAATTGAATTGATTGACTTGTTAATAACAAAGCTCGATAACACCATTCTAAGATGATAAATGCTAGCCTCTCCCATGTTTTTCACTCCATATTTGTTCACCTGTGATTGTGGCTTAGATTAGGCGGAAATCCAATTCGAAATCTTGTGTAAAAAGTTATAACTAGCTAGGATCAAATGGCTAAATTGTTAAATCAAGTAATCAAGTTGTGCTAATCAATGTTAAGTTCTTTAAAGTGCTGAAAATAAAGCTAGGCAAGCCCGACACCTAAGTGAAGTGTTCGGGTTGAGCACTAGCGTAAGCACAAATACTGTGAGCTAGGCAGGTCCAACACCTAAGTGAAGTGTTTGGTATCGAGCACTAGTATGCAGTAAATAAATTGAAGGAAGAAGCTGAAACTTGAAATAAATTGTTGTTTAAATCGGTCCTAGCTAGAACATGTAACGTACAGATCTAGAAAAGGATGAAGTCGAGTCAATAGCCACGTCACTTTTCCTACCTCCGCATCCACATCATGGCTAGAGCTTAAAGTCTTTTTGATTAGAATTGGTGTTATCGTAGTCGGTTAATCATAATTAATTGTTTTGCCAAGAAACGAGCTTCGTTTAAACTACTACTTGAAGTGTGCAGAAAACAGTGAGATCGAAAACTTGTTTGGTTGATGTTCTTGCATGTGTAGGTCACTCTTTCTACCTGGAACAGTCTAAACCAAATTGTTAGAATTGAATCTCGGTTTAATCTCGTGTCATTTGTGAATTTGAGTGTGTTCTAGTTCAGTTTGCTTGAGGACAAGCAAAAGCTTAAGTGTGGGGTATTGATGACACTCGATTTGACGTGATTATCAGCCTCATTTAAGCGACATTTCCTTGCTTGAAACGTGGTTTTAGGGGTAAAATAGCGAATATTCACTCAACTACCCTATTCCCTACCGATTTGGTTACTTTGGCCCTTTTTGGGACTATTTGATGTTTTCTAGTGTTTTTATGAAAGCACAGGTTTTTGCCATCATTTATGTAGCCACGGACATGTTCAAGACCTCAAGGAGTGAACCGGAATCGAACCAGAAATCAAACCAGAGTCAGAACCGAAGATCCAACTGCCCAGCACAATGTTTTCGCCGAAAAGACTATGAGATTTTCGGCGAAAATTACCTTCAGAAACTCACAGGCAAGGTCAGCTGATTTACACTGAAGTTTTCGGCGAAAACTTCCTTAAGTTTTCACCGAAAATCATAGAAGAAATCAAACAGGGGATTTTGCCTAAAGTTTTCGGCGAAAATTATGTGATATTTTCGCCGAAAATATCTTCCAAATCCGGCGCTGTATTGGAAACCCTAAGCGTACCTATTTAAAGAGAAGCAGCCGGCAGCAAAAAAGGAGAAATTATTATTACTCATATTTTCACAAAATCAGACTTTTGAGAGTCAGACGACCTTAGGGTCGATAGATAGAGTTTAGAGAGCTCGAAAAATCGTGGAGAGATCGTGACGCCATCCTTCCACCTCGGAGAGCTCGGAGCTTAAAGTTGAAGATCCAGGTGATCGAAGCTTCGCCGGAGTCGTCAGAATTAGGTTTTTCAGTTCTCATCTGTTCTTCCTCTGTATGATGATTTCCTTTGTTGCTTTTGATTCTGCTGTCATCGTTATGAGTAACTGAACTTGTAGAGCTTAGATTAGATGAACCCTAAGTGACCCAGGGCTTTAAAGCGGTCACGGATCAGCGGTAATTAGATTCGAAGTTCAATCAGTTTCTCTTTGCATGGTTGTTTTGTTCTTGGTTGTTTATGTTTCTTTTCTGATTGATCGCCTAGATTAGGTTTTTGCAAGCTAGGGTTAGTCGCTAGACGGTTCCCTGCTTTGGCGCTTAAACTTGTCTTCCTTGATCACCTAGTTTAGATTCTTGTTAAGTTGAGGATAGAAGCGAACGCTCGCCTCTCTTTAAAACATCAATTCAACCAGTTAACCTTATAATTGGAGTGTGCCTTTCGTAGGAACCTATTAGGGTTAATCCGCTTCAAGAGTAACTCATAAATCATTAGTAATTGCACCAGTTAATTAAGTCGTTGCGAGAGGCGACCGTACCCGGGTGGCTAGTTAATCTTGGTAGTTAGATCGGATAGAGCGAACGTTCGCCAGTCTTAAACCTAAGGGTAAGGAGTTATGGTGGTGTATAGAAACCGATTGAATTAGAATTGAAAACCGCTGATCTGTTGATTGCCAATGCTCTGGTGATCTAAGGGGGATTCGAAATCTAAGTTCGTCTATCTTCCTGTTAGTCAACCGTTTTAATCTTTCTGTCTTTTATTTTCCTTTGCTTATTAGTTTAGAAGTCGTGGAACTCACACCACGCACTAAGTGTTCAAACCTGAGTAATTTGCCAGCTTCTTTGAGTAGTCGATTAGTAGAAACCCGTGGAATACGATCTAGTCTACTTCGGTAGGTTAGTTATTTGATACCGCTAAAACTGCAGCTATCAAATTGGCGCCGTTGCCGGGGACTCGTCTTATTGTTTGAAAGAAGAGTTGGCAGATTATTCTTCTACCTTTCCGCCTTACCATTTATTTTCCTCCATATTTTCATGATTTACCTGGGTAGTGTTTTTGAGTTTTAATTATGCAGGATTACAGGTGGGATGACCAGTACCAAGGGTGGTACATCAATGAAGCACCATATATTGAAGACTCCCAAGAGATGGATTTACACACTTATGAGCATCAACAATGGATGGCAAGCACCCAAGCCGCGATCGACAACCTCCAATCAATGGACGATGTTGTTGATGCATGGAACGCCGCGCTCAAGCGACTAGGGCAATTGAAGGGAGAAGATGCTCCATAACATTTCGAAGAAGAGCCTGAAGCTACACACCACCAACAAAATCATCAAGAGTGTATATACCGGCTCATCAGCATCGACAACAGACGGCAAGAGTAGAATCCGCCTTGGATGATCTCCTTTCGAAGCTACAAGCCCGTAACATGGTGGATGTCAAGCTCGAGCAACCAAATCCACTAATGGAAGAAGATGCTCAAGAGCCGTACGAAGATGAACATGACAATCTCACCCATAACTATTGCGAGCTAGAAGCATCTGATGAAGAATCCTTGGCGGTGGCGGTTGATGAAGACAAAGAGCCAATCCATCTTGAAGTTGAAGCCAAAGAGGAGCACGAAGAAATCAAGGAGATATCCTCAATTGAGCTTCCGCCAAGCCAACCTATAGGTCAAGCCAGAGACGAGCACGTGGGAATCAAAGACGTCAAGGGTTTGGAAGCATACATACTCGATCCCGAGAGACCTCTTGATGAGCATCAGGTGGAGAAGATGGAGCTCATTGACCATGCCACGACGTACTACCTCTTTCCTCCTCCATAAGGAGAATTCAAGAAGAACTGGTCATCCAACCAGAACCGCGATCTACTGGAGCACTACCGGTTACATCACCCCTCTGGAGTGCTACATGGCACTCAACCGCTGTCCTTGAAGAAGACGATTGACTTCAAGGAACTCCTAAGTTGGGGACCCTAACAGGTACCGTCTGGCTCACGGACGTTAAACAAGAACGCTTCGTGGGAGGCAACCCCACGGCTGGAGTCAGTTATTTTCTTTTCGAGTCGTTTTGTTTTAAAACCCTCTTTCTTTTCAGGAAAAAAAAATTACCGACAATTTTCAAGATTATTTTCGGCGAAAATTCACCCATATTTTCGCCAAAAATTTCCATTGAAAACCAACCTGTTTCTCCTGTTTCAACTTCTCGACCGAAAATTCCCTCACTTTTCGCCGAAACGGCTTTTGATTTCAACTACCATTTTCGCCGAAAATGTTCCCTTATTTTCGCCGAAAATTTTGTGTTTTGAGAATCCTATTTAAGCCTGTTTCAACTCATGATTTTCGCACCCCATCCGAAAATTTCATCCCCTTTCACAGCAACTCTCTCCCGTTTTGACCACCTCCGCCCCGCCCTTGGAATAGTGATCAGGTTGTTTCTATCCTTTCCATTTCTTTTCTTTCTTCTTTTCGGATCTCGATCCAATTTTATTATGTGTGGATTCGGGGCACTTGTCCCGGTATCCTTTTGATCTTTTTGTTGTTTTTGTTTTTGTAGGAACTTGAGTAGCTACTCCGCTCCGCTCCGGGCTATCCGTGTTCATCCACTACACCGACCATCACATTCCAGGTTCATCGTATCTCTCTCCTCTAGTTTAGTCCTGTGAGGACACAGAACCATTTAAGTGTGGGGTAGGATTCTAGGATTATGCATGATCTTGCTTGCTATTTATGATTCTGTGGTTCAAATTTGAATAGCATAGAATCACTCAATTCTTGACTTTTGATGTTTAATTGACTTCAATTTTGATCAATGACGTCTAGACTGTTCCACTTAGAACCTGTAACCAACGTGTCGGCATTGATATTAAATGAGTCTAGGTCAGAACAGATCATAAATCACTCTCGTAGTTGAACTTGAATTAATTGAATTGATTGACTTGTTAATAACAAAGCTCGATAACACCATTCTAAGATGATAAATGCTAGCTTCTCCCATGTTTTTCACTCCATATTTGTTCACCTGTGATTGTGGCTTGAGATTAGGCGGAAATCCAATTCGAAATCTTGTGTAAAAAGTTATAACTAGCTAGGATCAAATGGCTAAATTGTTAAATCAAGTAATCAAGTTGTGCTAATCAATGTTAAGTTCTTTAAAGTGCTGAAAATAAAGCTAGGAAAGCCCGACACCTAAGTGAAGTGTTCGGGTTGAGCACTAGCGTAAGCACAAATACTGTGAGCTAGGCAGGTCCAACACCTAAGTGAAGTGTTTGGTATCGAGCACTAGTATGCAGTAAATAAATTGAAGGAAGAAGCTGAAACTTGAAATAAATTGTTGTTTAAATCGGTCCTAGCTAGAACATGTAACGTACAGATCTAGAAAAGGATGAAGTCGAGTCAATAGCCACGTCACTTTTCCTACCTCCGCATCCACATCATGGCTAGAGCTTAAAGTCTTTTTGATTAGAATTCGTGTTATCGTAGTCGGTTAATCATAATTAATTGTTTTGCCAAGAAACGAGCTTCGTTTAAACTACTACTTGAAGTGTGCAGAAAACAGTGAGATCGAAAACTTGTTTGGTTGATGTTCTTGCATGTGTAGGTCACTCTTTCTACCTGGAACAGTCTAAACCAAATTGTTAGAATTGAATCTCGGTTTAATCTCGTGTCATTTGTGAATTTGAGTGTGTTCTAGTTCAGTTTGCTTGAGGACAAGCAAAAGCTTAAGTGTGGGGTATTGATGACACTCGATTTGACGTGATTATCAGCCTCATTTAAGCGACATTTCCTTGCTTGAAACGTGGTTTTAGGGGTAAAATAGCGAATATTCACTCAACTACCCTATTCCCTACCGATTTGGTTACTTTGGCCCTTTTTGGGTCTATTTGATGGTTTTCTAGTGTTTTTGTGAAAGCACAGGTTTTTGCCATCATTTATGTAGCCACAGACATGTTCAAGACCTCAAGGAGTGAACCGGAATTGAACCAGAAATCAAACCAGAGTCAGAACCGAAGATCCAACTGCCCAGCACAATGTTTTCGCCAAAAAGACTATGAGATTTTCGGAGAAAATTACCTTCAGAAACTCACAGGCAAGGTCAGCTGATTTACACTGAAGTTTTCGGCGAAAACTTCCTTAAGTTTTCACCGAAAATCATAGAAGAAATCAAACAGGGGATTTTGCCTAAAGTTTTCAGCGAAAATTATTTGATATTTTCGTCGAAAATATCTTCCAAATCCGGCGCTGTATTGGAAACCCTAAGCGTACCTATTTAAAGAGAAGCAGCCGGCAGCAAAAAAGGAGAAATTATTATAACTCATATTTTCACAAAATCAGACTTTTGAGAGTCAGACGACCTTAGGGTCGATAGATAGAGTTTAGAGAGTTCGAAGAATCGTGGAGAGATCGTGACGCCATCCTTCTACCTCGGAGAGCTCGGAGCTTAAAGTTGAAGATCCAGGAGATCGAAGCTTTGCCGGAGTCGTTAGAATTAGGTTTTTCAGTTCTCATCTGTTCTTCCTCTGTATGATGATTTCCTTTGTTGCTTTTGATTCTGCTATGATCGTTATGAGTAACTGAACTTGTAGAGCTTAGATTAGATGAACCCTAAGTGACCCAGGGCTTTAAAGCGGTCACGGATCTGCGGTAATTAGATTCGAAGTTCAATCAGTTTCTCTTTGCATGGTTGTTTTGTTTTTGGTTGTTTATGTTTCTTTTCTGATTGATCGCGTAGATTAGGTTTTTGCAAGCTAGGGTTAGTCGCTAGACGGTTCCCTGCTTTAGCGCTTAAACTTGTCTTCCTTGATCACCTAGTTTAGATTCTTGTTAAGTTGAGGATAGAAGCGAACGCTCACCTCTCTTTAAAACATCAATTCAACCAGTTAACCTTATAATTGGAGTGTGCCTTTCGTAGCAACCGATTAGGGCTAATCCGCTTCAAGAGTAACTCATAAATCATTAGTAAATGCACCAGTTAATTAAGTCATTGCGAGAGGCGACCGTACCCGGGCAGCTAGTTAATCTTGGTAGTTAGATTGGATAGAGCGAACGTTCGCCAGTCTTAAACCTAAGGGTAAGGAGTTATGGTGGTGTATAGAAACCGATTGAATCAGAATTGAAAACCGCTGATCTGTTGATTGCCAATGCTCTGGTGATCTAAGGGGGATTCGAAATCTAAGTTCGTCTATCTTCCTGTTAGTCAACCGTTTTAATCTTTATGTCTTTTATTTTCCTTTGCTTATTAGTTTAGAAGTCGTGGAACTCACACCACGCACTAAGTGTTCAAACCTGAGTAATTTGCCAGCTTCTTTGAGTAGTCGATTAGTAGAAACCCGTGGCATACGTTCTAGTCTACTTCGGTAGGTTAGTTATTTGATACCGCTAAAACTGCAGCTATCACCGCCATATTTATTTCTCTCCGCTGCGGATTTTTAGCATCCACCTGAAACCCCATTTTAGTTCTTTACCAATTTCCTTGTTCTCCGCTCGTTTTCCGCTTTCATGTCTTCAAGGTTAGTTGTTCGGTTTTTAATTTCGAATCTTTTGACATATTGATTGTTCAATTTCGTTGAACTTGATTTTGGTTGAGTTTTTGGTCTACCTCGATATGCGTGCCTACTGTTTCAGTGTGAATTGTGCTGAATTGTTTGAACTCAGATTATCTAGGATGCTTAAGGAGTGTTGTGCCTTGGTTTGATGATGATTAAACTTGATTTGCCATGCTTAATTGCTAAAAATGTTAGGGTGTTGACTTTTTGAAATGTCGGTTTGACTTTGAGTGGATGAGGTGAAATTTTTTCTGTCCGGACAGTTCCTATGCATGTTTAGGATCAGTTTTGGTTACCGAATGTTAAATTAGCTTATCTCCACTCGGTTTTCCTCGTTTCTTTGTGAAATTGAATTTTTCGACCAAGTGTGGGGTAAGGTGTCGGTTTGACTAATATGGTTTCCAATTTTGATATCTTTTAGGAACAGGGGTAAGAGACCGAGAGTAGCACCCAGCGGTTCAAGATCGACCTCCGGCACTCCAGGCACCGGTGCGGGTGCCAGTGCTCTGGCTCCTATCACTCCCGTTCTCATTGGTCGTCCTCTGACCAACCCCAACCGTTAAGGTCTTCACCGCTTCATCGCAAACCTTCCTGACCACTACTTTGACCGCTACTAGAGGATCAGGGACATTCCTCCAGCCGACGTGTGCCCTCTCTCCATGGAGTCTATCCAGGAGCACGATGCGGATTGGCACACCACTGTCAACCAGTCCCTCGTCGCGACAGGACTCCTAGAGCTCACCACCATCGCCGACGACTATCCGCACATCATTCTCTAGGAATTCTGGAGTACATTTGAGCTCGACACCCATAAGAGCAGACAACACTCGAAGGTGATCACCTTCCGCCTCGTCGGCCGGAACCACGAGCTCACCTGCAATGAGTTCGCCGCTTCCTCGGCATCCCGGCCGAGCACTACACTCACCACCACCGAGGCTGGGAGAACAACAAGACGAAGGGTCTGATTTTTGATGCCCTTTGGAGCCACATCACTGGATAGCCGGGTGTCAAGTCCATCAACAAGAACTACATCAGTCAGGTTTCTCATCCTCTCTTTAGATTTTTTCATTATGTTTTGCGTCGTTCTTTGTTTTATACACCAGAGAAAGACCGCCACCACATAGTCGCCAAGGAGCTACTCCTCTTCAGAGCCATTCATGAGGGCTACCCCCTCCATCCAGGCTGGGTCCTTGCCCGCCTGTTCCATCAGAAGATCAGCTCTTCCAAGCTCTCGCCTGTCCTCCTTGGTGGTGCTTTCATTGGCCGCCTCATCGCCAGCCAGAACCTCTCCTCCTCATGGGAGCCTTGGGTCCCACGCGTCCAGGTACACACCGTTGGAAGAGATCTGGCGGTGGAGTTCGAGCTCGACTTGACTTTTGGGCCAGGAGAGTATGTGTCGGCCCCCATCGCTGCGGATCCTGGGGAAGAAGAAGATGAGGAGGATGATGAGGAGGAGGAGCCCCATGAGTTCTATTACCAGGAGCCTCAGTTTTTAGTCCCAGCCACCACCCCAGTACTCTGGCGAGTATGGTAAAGTTCTCACCCACCTGGAGCAGTGGTAGACAGACTTCTCCACTGGCTCTCACCAGTGGCAGAAGGACCGGGTTGCTTTCGAGACCCAAGCAATGACTTGGCATGAGGAGCAGGAGACCCGGTGGATCATCACTCAGCGCCACCACGAGCGGGAGGCGGCGACACATCAAGCCCTGCACGCTTATTTCGCCATCCCACCACCCCCACCTCCACCTAAGGAACAATGATCAGGTCATATGCTTTCCTTTCTTTTCATTTATTCTTTTCGAATTTTGAACCAACTTTTTTCTGTGTGGATCTGGGACACTTGTCTCGGTTTCCTTTTGATCTTTTTGTTGTTTTTGTTTTGTAGGAACTTGAGTAGCTACTCCGGACTCTCCTTGTTCATCCCCTACACCGACCATCTCGTTCCAGGTTCTCCGTATCTGTCTCTCCTAACTTAGTCTTCTGAGGACACAGTACAGTTTAAGTGTGGGGTAGGAGTTAGAACTTTGCATGATCTTGATTGATTTTCTGTGATTTTGTGGCATATTTCATTCCTCTATCATAAAATTGCTTGATTCTTGACTTGTGATGTTAAGTTGTCCTTCAATCTTTCATAATGATGCTTAGACTACTTAACCTAGAACCTGTAACGAACTTGCCTGCATTGATGCTAAATTGCCTGGTCAGAACAGAAAATTTTATCACTCTGGTAGTATTTCACCTTGATTGCATGATAATGAATCCGACTAGCAAACCAATTGTGAGCTTTTGATCCATTGCACATAACTTGCAATTTCAATTCTTTTTTAGTGGCTTTCTCGCACCTTGAATGAGTTAGAATTTGCATGAGACCTATTCGAGATCACATGATGGCACGAGTTTTAGGAGGATAGAGGCACCTAGATTCAGCTACTTAAGCCAGATAGCCAACATAATGATGAATGCCTTGGGTGTAAACCCTTGAGCTTGGCCCTTCTTTCGGTTCGTTATACATTACAACCATTTCCATGTTTTTCATAACCCCATTGATCTCATGTGGTAGTAGTTCTATATTAGCCTACCAGAAGTCGGTTTGTGGTAACCTTCCTATAGCCATTAAACAGGTGGTCTTAGCTATTATGTCCAAACGTGTAAACCCCTCTAGCAACATGAAAAAAATTTGGCACAAACAAAAAGAAAGAGAACAAGTCAGAAAAATTCTAAAAAATAAAAAAGAGTTCAAAGTTTCAAAGTCGAGTAGTGTAGTTCAATAACGTTCTTCTCCCTACATATGGAAGAACGAAGTCAAAGAAAGTGTAAAGAAAAGTCAGAAAAAATAAATGCAAAATAAAGTGCTAGGTTGCTTGAGGGTATCATAGGACGAGCGTACACTATTCCACCAGTGTTTGGTTAGACGGTAGGAAGCCATAGACTAAATTCGAGGGGAGTTAGTCGAAAGCTACACCGCACCAAAGCCAATTCCATCATTCATCCCATCATCCATTCATCATAAACCCTTGTAGTATAGGAATCGATATAGTCCCTTGTGAAAGTCCTTTTGACTAGTTACTCGTGTTGTCAGTGGTGGAGATGTGGTCGAATTGCAAACTTATGACATACTTCGATCGAGAAAGTGATTGAGAGCAAAAACACGTCCCTAAACACTGAGTGTGAGAGTCCCCCTTGTACTAAATATTATATGTGTGAGGAGTCTAATCGGTTAGTTCGGATTTGTGCTTGATTGGTGATTGCTCCTTGTTGTGTGCAAATAATTAGTGAGACTAAGTTATTTGGTTGACGTGTATGCATATTAGGTCACTTGTTCTAGAAGTAGCGGTTTAATAATTCATTGTGAAGGCTTGAATCTTAACTTGATCGATCTTGTCATCTGTGAATCTGAGTGCGTTCTAGTTTAGTTTGCTTGAGGACAAGCAAAAACTTAAGTGTGGGGTATTTGATGACACTGGATTTGACGTGATTATCAGCCTCATTTAAGTGACATTTCTCTGCTTGAGACACGGTTTTTGGGGTAGTTTAGGGTGTTTTCACTCGATTTCTCTATTTCCTACCATTTTGGTTACTTTGGCCCGTTATGGGTCGATTAGATGGTTTTCTAGTGCTTTTGAGATTGCACAGGTTTTTGCCATCATTAACGTAGCCATGGACGTGCTCGGGAAGCAAGGGAACCTTAAAGAATTGCTCGAGATCGATCCAGAGATCATACAAAGTTACATAACAAGTCCTCCGCTGCTTATACTAAAGTTCTCGGCGAGAAGAACTAAAGTTCTCGCCGAGATGTTTTGAAGAAAATACATAGGAGATCCAGGAGTTGCTTCATGTAAAGTTCTCGGTGAGATGTCAAAGTTCTCGCCGAGAAGTTTGGGAAAATTATACACAGATTGGGCAGGAGGATTCTCACCAGTTTTCAAGTAAAGTTCTTGGCGAGAACTTTGAAAGTTCTCGCCGAGAAGTAAGTCCTTTTCCGGATGGGGTTTGGAAAGCCTATGAATAGGAACTGGCGGCCATCATTCAAAAAGACTTTTTCCACGGATTAATTTCCAGACTTCAGAGTTCGAGAGAGAGTTTAGAGAGTTCGAAGAGCCGAGAAGAGATCGTGATGCCATCTTTCCATCTCGGAGAGCTCGGTGCTACGAGTTGAAGATCGATGAGATTGAAGCTTCACGGATTCATCAGAAATTAGGTTTTACAATTCTTCTCTGTTCTTCCTACTTGAAGATGTATTCCTTGTTTGTTTTTTATTCTTTTGTATTGAACATGAGTAGCTAAACTCATAGAGCTTAGATTAGATGAACCCTAAGTGACCTGGGGCTATAAAGAGGTCACGGATCGGCGGTAATTAAATTCAGATTCAGTCAGTTTCTCTTGCATGTTTGGTTTGTTCTTCATTGCCAGTGTTTCTTTTCTAGCTTGATCACCTATAATAGATTCTTGTTAAGCTGAGGATAGTAGCGAACGTTCGCCTCACTTTAAAACACCAAATCAACAATTAACCAATTCATTTAGTGTGCCTTTTGTAGGAACCAGTTAGGGTTAATCCACAGCTAGAGTAACTCATAAATCATTAGTAATCGCACCAGTTAGTTTTCCGTCGCAGAAGCGAACGCACGGGCGGTAATTAATCTTGGGAGTTAGATCGGATAGAGCGAACGTTCGCCAGTCTTAAACCTAAGGGTCAGGATTTATGGTGGTGTCTGAGAACTAAATGAATTAGAATTGAAAACCGCTGGTCTTGTGATCGCGAATGTTCTGGTGATCTTAGGGGGATTCGAAATCTAAGCTAGTCTGTCGTCTTGTCAAGTCAAACAACTTTTCAATTTGCTTTCTGTTTTCATTTCATTTTTCCTGCTTCATAGATTAGAAGCCGTGGAACTCACACCACGCACAACTTGTGTTAAACCTGACTAGCTTGTCAACTCATTTGAGTAAACGATTAGTCGAGACCCATGCAATACGATCTATCTTACTTTGTGTAAGGTAGTTATTTGACGACACGCGAAATCCCGCTCATCAGTGCGCTGCTGCTGTGAATTGCTACCCTCGCCATGATGTGCATACTACGTGGGTGGAACGAAGGACTGACTCTCCGGCTGGGTGGGTGGAATGAAGGACTAACTCTGTGTCTGAGAGAATTGCATCCACTATCTGTCTTGGAAGTCATCGATGGGGTACGAGTCTCAATACCGTGGCCTCTGTGGTTGTATGCTGCCCAACTGTGCTAGGTCTGGCTCCCACAACTCGAGAGCCACTGGAACGTTACGCCTCTGCCTGACAGTGCGTGTGGGTGGGATCCTCGCCTATGAAAGCTCCGGTACCTGGTAGTCATGCAGTGCATGTGTGGGCTGGGCAGGTGCCCTCCTCGGGATCCTCCTCTCGGGCGTCCTCTGTATAGCAACAGATGCATTCATAAGAGATCGAAGGTAGCATGCATGTCCTGATGATCATGCGGTGTGATGTGAGGCTGTGCGGTCGTGACGTATAGACGCTCAATGCTAATGAGCTACAAAAAAAAATGAAAAATGACGTCATCAATGAACATTTAGTCAATATGCATCTCTAAACCCCACATACCAAGGTCTCCATGACAATGTCGCGACGCGACACACCACGTCGTGTGTGGGCGTGGTACCACTGCGAGTACGCACCGTGGAATCTCCAATCATCGGGGTCAACCATCCATGGACCTGCTGCTAAGTGATCGAAACGCTCGTCCCAGAACTGGACATATCGAGGGTACCTGGCAACCCAGTCTCCCTGTCGTGTACCCCGATGTGTGATCTCTAAGTTCATGATGACCTCTGAGCATGGCATGTCAAACATCGGTAGTGGCTGGTCCATCCCAAACTGACGTAATACATGATCAGGCCTATGCCACCGGACACTAAAGTAGCAAATAAGCGGTGTGATGACGCATTATGTGGTGAATGTACCCGGACTATGGCCCTCAACCGGTCCCATGTTAGCCACTATGAATGATTAACAAAAAAATGAAAGATTAGCCTAATAATCCATCAGTGAAGTGGCCTATGTAGTACACTAAAACTCCAGTAAAACCTACTATGAATGGTGTTCCCTCAACTAGAATCTGTTGGTATCTAAAAAGTAAGATGAATCTTGTCTTGTCTTTAAACCAAGGCGCCCACCTACATTCAAATAACCTCAATAGTTAGACCTACGTTGAAATGAATCTTGCGTTGTACTTTGAACTATATTTGTTCAACTTACAGTGGCCTGCGCGAAACACTCCTCCCCTCTGGTGTCCATGTACGCTTCTCGTGAACCCGTCAAGCTATAGAAGGGAATCTCTCCAAAGCCCACACCTGGACCACCGCCATCCAGCCTCCAATATCACCAATGTGATCATCGGTGGTGCCGCTCTCAATCCGAAATGTGGTATGACCAAGCTCTCTGTACAGCCATGACAGTGCGGCTGCCCCTCATGCATACTCTCCAACACGATTAAGGCCCTCAAGCAAAAGTAGGAAGAAGAGGTGAGCATACGCCCCTGAGCGATCAACGAAGATACAACTGCCGAAGAAGTCCAGGATGTAGGCGCGGTAATACTGATGTATAATCTCAGTATCATCGTCTCTAATGGCACCCTCACGGTATGCGAAGTTGGTGCACAACCAAGTCATCTGAATCCTCCTCGAAGACAGATCATACATAGCTGGCTTCTTCCCTAGAAGGTTCTGAACATAATCAAAAAGCTTCTCTGCCTCAGTAGGAATGAGGGTAGCTGAAGTGACGGCTAGACCATCTACGGTCAAACCAGTGATGAAGTGCATGTCCTCAAGTGTGATGGTCGCCTCACCGTGGTAGAGATGGAAGGTGTTGGTCTCTAGACGCCACCTCTCAACCGTAGCAGTGATGAGCTCTGGATCAGGGGTTAGTCGCAGGGGATCCCTAAGTTGGTATAAGCCAATGTTGCATAATATCGACTCGAACCTAGGATCGTAGTCTACGATCTTCTTAGAATGACGACACGTATGCGTCATGTGTGGCTCCTAATATTTGAGGAACATCTGGGGGGAGTAATTAGTCAACTAAGTATTTCTAATAACCTAAGTAATTCTAATAACATAAGTCTAACATAATATAATTCTAATAACCTAATTCTAATAACCTAAGTAATTCAATAATTTCATAACATAATTGCATGCTTAATAGTCAATAATTGCATAAATATATAATTGCTTACATAATTGCATACTTATTAGTCAATAATTACATACATATCATGCATATCAAAACATAGTCACTATTAACAACACAACTAATAACTTTTACACATCTATACTAATTATTAATTATATAAAACTACTTATACTTTCCTAATATTTCTCAAATTCACTAAATTCTAGTTATACATATTTGTAGTTGTACTAAAAAGATTACTAACCTCGGCATCCAATACTAGGGCCGCGCGATGTCGATCACTATCCCCCACAAAATGCTCGGATCGCTCGGGCCAATTGATACGTCCTCGGGAACATCTCCAAACATGTAGTTCATCTACATTCAAACATGCATACGTCAATAACCATAACAATGATCAACTCATAGCACTTAAGATTATAAGTGTACCTAAGCACGAATGAGGAGCGAAAGTCGAAGGCTTGCTTTGGATCAATCGCTATGGTCACAATAGCTACAAATGCAATAACAAGATCAAATTAGTAATCAAGTTAATAAAAAATACTAACAAAACAAACAAAATTCGGATTGAAAGTGAATACCTTGAGAGAATTGAGAGAGAATGAGTGAGGTGTGAAAAATGAATGAGCCAAGGTGGGTATATACACAAATTGTAGGGGGAAATAACCAGCGTGACGCTCATTGGGTTTCCGTGCCCTAACGGTCAGCAACGGTTAAATTCTAACGGTCAATTCGCCACTTGGTGCGGCGCCCTCAACGGTTAGATTTTCAAAACGCAGTGAGCACCGCGCCCACTAGCCAGCGCGACGCTTACTAGCAAGCTAGGCGCTAGCTGCCCTTCACATTTGCCCCTATCCGGACATATTTGTGAAAGTGCCACTAAGGCTACATATTCCTCCGAAACTGTCCCCAAAACTACAAAACCCAAAATTTCGGTATTATGGCTTAAATGCCTTGATGTTCTCAAAATTTCGAGGCCAAACGTGGTTGGGAAGATATTTCAGACAGTTTACTACCATACAATACAATATTAGACATTTTGAGTATTTTTTAAATTTTTTCATACGCCACTGAAATGGCCAAAAACTTAACATTGCGGTATTATGGCTTAAATGCCTAGATTTTCTCCAAACTTTGAGGCCGAACATAGTTTGACAGATATTTCAGACAGTTTACTACCATCAAAGAGAATATTAGCCATTTTGAGTTTTTCCCAATTTTTCATTGGTTAATTATCAACGAAATGGCCAAAAACTGAAAATTGTGATATTATGGCTTAAATGCCTAGATTTTATCAAAATTTCGAGACAAAACGCAGTTAGGAAGATATTTTACACAGTGTAATACAATCCATGAGAATATTGGGGTCGTTTGGATGAGGAAATTGAGAGAGGGAATTGGGTGAATTTGAGAGATTTCATTAAATGTCTTGTTTGGGTAGCCCAAAATTTATCTGGAGAATTGAGCCTTGAATTCCCTAGTGATATTGTAATATCTTTTTTCAGAGATTTCGAATAACCCAACTACTATCAGGCCATTAAGATATCCTGGTGAAATTGACATTAATTGTCCTTAACGAAAACACGCGGAAAAATTAGAACTGAAGCCTCTGAAGCCCATCGTCATCCCCTGCAAACAGCAGCTGCCGCCTCTTGCATCTCCTACACTTCCGCTCAATTGACCTCGGCGAGTCCGCCCACCGGGCCATCTACAACCTCGGCGAACTCGGCCTTCTCCAATTCTGTGACGTGAGTTCTCCCGTCTTCCACTTTTTATGAGATCCGCCTCTGTTCTTCTTAATCTCTTTCCATCTTTCTTTTTACTCTAATTGATCTTGGAAAGGTATTTTATGGTATCTCTACTTTTCTGTTACTGATCATGTTTTATTTTTGAGGACTTAAATTTTTTGTTCAATTGACAAAATGAAAATGAACAGTCTGGAGATGGTGATTGGTGAAACGCATTTCTTGGTAATGTACGAACATGGTGTGTTTGGTATGGTGCAGTCCTCCGGTTCTTAATCATTGAGCCTAGAGTTTGAAGGGCCAACGGATAATATTTGCAGGTAGTTTGGATTAATTTTTTGTTGATGATTTGAATCTGGAAATGAATTTGGATTATTATTATTATTTTTTTATGAATATGAATGAATTTGGATTATAGTATGTAGACAGTGTTGTATAAAGGAGATGATGTAAGGATTGCTAGTATGCAGACTGGTTTTCATCTGGACGTTGAGATGAACAATGATGAACATATTAAAGCAGACAAATTTGCCCCACTTCCTCTAAAGTTAGTCTTTTTATGAAGATGGAATAGCTAACTTTTGAACATGAACGGTTCACACTCCCAAGTCACTTATTCACAAACCCATCGATATTGGATATTTTAAATTGAGGGTGAAAATGTCTTTTAACACATTAATTAAATATCCTCTACTTCAATTCCTTCCTCATAATTAGCAATCTAAACATGGAATTTAAAAGTTAAACTCCCACTAATTCTCAAGAATTAAATTCTCTGCAATTGCGCAGACATTTGTTATCCCTCATCCAAATGACCCCATTAGTCATTTTGAGTTTTTTCCAATTTTTTATATGCTAACCATCACAAAAATGGCCAAAAACTTAAAATTGCGGTATTATGGCTTAAATGCCTAAATTTTCTCCAAACTTCGAGGCCGAAAATGGTTGGGCAGATATTTCAGATAGTTTACGACCATCTAGGAGAATATTAGCCATTTTGAGCTTTTTTCCATTTTTTCATTGATTAACTATCAACGAACCTTTCAATAAAAAAAAAAACTATCAACGAAATGGCAAAAAACTAAAAATTACGGTATTATGGCTTAAATGCCTAGATTTTATCAAAATTTTGAGGCAAAACGTGGTTAGGAAGATATTTCACACAGTTTAATACCATCCAGAAGAATATTAGTCATTTTGTATATTTTCCAATTTTTTCATAGGATAACCATCACAAAAATGGCAAAAAACTAAAAACTGTGATATTATGGCTTAAATGCCTAGATTTTCTCTAAATTTCAATGCCGAACATGGTTGGACATATATTTTAGACAATTTACTACCATCCAGGAGAATATTAGCAATTTTTAGCTTTTTCCAAATTTTCATTGGTTAACCATCACCGAAATGGCCAAATACTGAAAAATTTGGTATTATTGCTTAAATGTCTTGATTTTCTCAAAATTTTGAGGCTTAATGTGGTTGGACGGATATTTCAGAAAGTTTATTACCATCCAAAATAATATTAGCCATTTTGAGTTTTTTCCAATTTTTCATAAGCTAACCATCACTAAAATAGCCAAAAACTGAAAATTGCGGTATTATGGCTTGAATGCCTAGATTTTCTTCAAATTTTAGGCTGAACATGGTGACTAAGATATTTTAGACTTTTGAATACCATCAAGGATAATATTAGCCATTTTGAATTTTCTCCAATTTTTCATGGGCTAACCCTCACTTGAATGGCCAAATACTGAAAATTTTGGTATTATGGCCTAAATGCCTTGATTTTCTCAAATTTTTTAGGCCAAATATGATTGGGAATATATTTCAGACAGTTTACTACCATACAAGACAATATTAGCCATTTTGAGTATTTTTGAATTTTTTATACGTAACCATCACCGAAATGGTAAAAAATTAAAAATTGTAGTATTATGGCTTAAATGCCGAGATTTTATCAAAATTTCGAGTAAAAATGCAGTTAGGAAGATATTTCACACAGTGTAATACAATCGAGGAGAATATTAGTAATTTTGAGTTTTTTCTAATTTTTTATATGCTAACCATCACAAAAATGGCCAAAAACTTAAAATTGCAGTATTAAGGCTTAAATGCCTAGATTTTCTCCAAACTTCGAGGCTGAAAATGGTTGGGCAGATATTTCAGATAGTTTACTACCATCTAGGAAAATATTAGTCATTTTGAGCTTTTTTCATTTTTTCATTGGTTAACTAACAATGAAATGGCCAAAAACTGAAAAATTACGGTATTATGGCTTAAATGCCTAGATTTTATCAAAATTTTGAGGCAAAACATGGTTAGGAAGATATTTCACACAGTTTAATACCATCTAGAAGAATATTAGTCATTTTGTGTTTTTTCCAATTTTTTATAGGATAACCATCACAGAAATGGCGAAAAACTAAAATTTGTGATATTATGGCTTAAATGCCTAGATTTTCTCAAAATTTTGAGGCCTAATGTGATTGGGCAGATATTTCAGAAAGTTTATTACCATCCAGGATAATATTATCCAATTTGAGTTTTTTCCAATTTTTCATAAGCTAACCATCACTAAAATGGCCAAAAACTGAAAATTGTGGTATTATGGCTTAAATGCCTAGATTTTCTTCAAATTTTTAGGCTGAACATGGTTACTAAGATATTTTAGACTTTTGAATACCATCCAGGATAATATTATCCATTTTGAATTTTTTCCAATTTTTCATGGGCTAAACATCACCGGAATGGTCAAATGTTGAAAATTTCGGTATTATGGGTTAAATGCCTTGATTTTCTCAAAATTTTGAGGCCGAACATGGTTGGGTAGATATTTCATACAATATATTACCATTCAGGAGAATATTAGCCATTTTGAGCTTTTTCCAAATTTTCATTGGTTACACATGAACGAAATGGCCAAAAACTGAAAATTGCGGTATTATGGCTTAAATGCCTAGATTTTCTCCAAACTTCGAGGCCGAACATGGTTGGGCATATATTTCAGATAGGTTACTACCATCCAGAAGAATATTATCCATTTTGAGCTATTTCCAATTTTTCATTAGTTAACCATTAACGAAATGTCAAAAACTGGAAATTGCGGTATTGTGGCTTAAATGTCTTGAGTTTCTCGGATTTTTTCCAAAAATAGGCTTGGGCCAAAATTCAATTCCCAAAATAGGCTCGTTCTACGGTCAATTCCCAAAGTAGGTTTGTGTGTGCTGACTGGACGCGTACATCGACAAATTAAGTGGCGATTAGCATAAAATCGGCAGAATGTTTGGCGACATGAGCTCAGCCCCAAAATCGCCACTTATAGTGGCGATTTTACTCTGAAAATCGCCACTGTAAGTGGCGATTTTGGGCCTGACAAAAGCAGCCCAAAATCGCCACTTATAGTGGCGATTTTCAGAGTAAAATCGCCACTATAAGTGGCGATTTTTGGGCTGCTTTTGTCAGCCCTAAATCGCCACTTATAGTGGCGATTTCAGCTATGAAAATCGCCACTATAAGTGGCGATTTTATGCTAACTTTGTCAGACAAAAATCGCCACTTCAAGTGGCCATTTTCACAGTTCTTTTGTCTGACACTTTTATTTCAAATATAGTAAAATAGCATTTTGGTCTTTCTACTTTGTCAACTTAACAAATAGCCCCTTATTGTATAAACCGCTATTTTTATCTCTCATACTTATAGTTGATCCTTCTTATAGTTGAAATGGAAGGATCCAAAATACAAATTGGTCAACGTATGAGAGATAAAAATAGCGGTTTATACAATAAGGGGCTATTTGTTAAGTTGACAAAGTAGAAAGACCAAAATGCTATTTTACTATATTTGAAATAAAAGTGTCAGACAAAAGAACTGTGAAAATCGCCACTTGAAGTGGCGATTTTTGTCTGACAAAGTTAGCATAAAATCGCCACTTATAGTGGCGATTTTCATAGCTGAAATCGCCACTATAAGTGGCGATTTAGCGCTGACAAAAGCAGCCCCAAAATCGCCACTTATAGTGGCGATTTTGGGCTGCTTTTGTCAGACCCAAAATCGCCACTTACAGTGGCGATTTTCAGAGTAAAATCGCCACTATAAGTGGCGATTTTGGGGCTGAGCTCATGTCGCCAAACATTCTGCCGATTTTATGCTAATCGCTACTTAATTTGTCGATGTACGCGTCCAGTCAGCACACACAAGCCTACTTTGGGAATTGACCGTAGAACGAGCCTATTTTGGGAATTGAATTTTGGCCCAAGCCTATTTTTGGAAAAAATCCTGAGTTTCTCAAAATTTAGAGGCTAAACGTGGTTGGGCAGATATTTCAGATAGTTTATTACCTTCCAAGAGAATATTAACCACTTTGAGTTTTTTTTTCCAATTTTTCATATGCTAACCATCACCGAAATGGCAAAAAACTAAGAAAATTTCAAGGCCAAACGTGGTTAGGAAGATATTTTAGACAGTTTACTACCATCCAGGAGAATATTAGTCATTTTCAATATTTCGAATATTTCATGGGCTAACCATCATGGAAATGGCTAAAATTTGAAAATTGTGTTATTATGGTTTAAATGCGTAGATTTTCTACAAATTTCAAGGCCGGACATGTTTGGACAGATATTTCAGAAAGTTTACTACCATCCAAGAAAATATTAGCCATTTTAAGCCTTTTCCAATTTTTCTTTGGTGGTTGAGAAGATATTTAAGACAGTTTACTACCATGAAGGAGAATATTAGCCATTTTGAGCTTTTTTCCAATTTTTCATAGGCCCATCACTGAAATGGCCAAAAAATGAAAATTATGGTATTATGGCTTAAATACCTAGATGTTCTCCAAATTTCGAGGCCGAACATGGTTGGGCAGATATTTCAGATAGTTTTCTATCATCCAGGAGAATATTAGCCATTTTGAGTTTTTTTTTCTTCTAATTTTTTCATAAGCTAACCATCACCGAAATGACCAAATACTGAAAATTTCGGTATTATGGCTTAATTGCCTTGATTTTCTCAAAATTTAGAGGCCAAACATGGTTTGGCAGATATTTAAAGACAGTTTACTACCATTTAGGAGAATATTAGTCATTTTGAGTTTTTTCCAATTTTTTATTGGCTAACCATCACTGAAATGGCAAAAAATGAAAATTGTGGTATCATGGCTTAAATGCCTAAATTTTCTCCAAATTTCGAGGCCGAACATGGATGGGCAGATATTTCAGACAGTTTACTACCATCGAGTAGAATATTAGTTATTTTCATAGGCTAGATTGGCACAACTTTTGGTCTAGATTTGGCACAAATTATGTGCTAGATTTGGCACAACTTTTGGTCTAGATTTGTCACAAATTCTAGGCTAGATATGGCACAATTTTTTCCATATTCTAGGCTAGAATTTGGCACAATAGTAGGCTAGATTTGACAAAATTTCTTGGCTAGATTCTGCACAAATAGTGGGCTAGATTTGGCGTAAATTCAGGGCTAAGTTCTTGGCCAAATCTAGTGCAAAAATTCTGAATAATATAGTCAAGAAGTTGTGCCAAATCTAGCCCAGAATTTGTGCCAAATCTAGCCAGAAGTTGTGTCAAATCTAGCTCAGAATTTGTGCCAAATCTAGCTCAAAAGTTGTGTCAAATCTAGCCCACAATTTGTGCAGAATCTAGCCCATAATTTTATCCAAATCTAGCCCAGTAATAATAAGTAATAACCTAACCAAAATCGATAGGGGTGGGCAACGGTGCGGTTTGAACCGTACCGCACCTCATTGATGGAAATCCACAAGAAACCGCACCGTATATATTGTGGTTCAAACCGCACCGCATTCATATCTGGTTCGGTTCAAACCGCACCGTAATATTCGCGGTTTCGGTGCGATTTAAACCACAAACCGCAAAAACAAAACAATGGTGATTTCCTATCTCTAATCGCCATTGCTAATGCAGATTGAAGGAAGCAAGGAAAACAACAAAACGAAAACCCATCTGCTAATAACCTTCTTCTCGGATTTCAATTCATAGATTTGACCAAATTGGTTAGCTCTTTGATTCGATTGAATTGAATTAGGTTCTAGCATTTTCAATTTTACATGAATGGGTTGCCAGGTTTTCAATTTTCAATGTTTCCGTCTTTGATTTGTCATTTCATAGCTAATAACCTTCTTCTAGGTTTCAATTTCAATTTGAAAATGTTTAATACCTTCAGATGAACAATGCCGACGGTTTTCTTCTCCTGCTTCCTCCTACTGCAGCTCCCACTATCCATCCTCTGAAGCCGGCTTCCCGGCTGGTCGAGATCGCGCCAATCATCCTGACGTCCTCGTTCAGCGCGAGCAGATTCAGGTTCTCCGGCTGGCGGATCTTGGAGTAAGAGAGCACGCCGTTCTTCAACAGAAACCACCGCGATCTCCAGCCTTTCCCGTTATTGGTCCACTTGTAGAGGACTCCAGCCACCGTCGCGGCCGCCGAATCAGAGGAATCTTCGTCTCTAGATCCGCCGATGAGCGTCACCGGGAGGGATCTGGTCTCCGATTCCGGCGGACTCGAGGGAGGTGCAGCAGAGTGGGTGCATTTCCTTCACCCTCATTACGGATAGAGAGGTGTTCGGATTAGAGATAGGAAATCGCCATTGCTAATGCTGTAATGCAGATTTCAATTTCTGAGTTTTGTGGGCTGTAATTGATTATATCCAGAATTCATGGTTTAATTATGATTTGCGGTTTACGGTTTGAACCGCCAAATCGCGGTTGCGACTCAACCGAACCGCAGACTACTAGCATGAAAATAAAACCGCACCGCGTATTATTCGTAATGCGGTTCTGTGCGGTGCGGATAAAAAAAATTGCGGCTCGGTGCGGTGCGAAGCGGCCGAATGCCCACCCCTTTTTAATATTCAATAAGTAGGCAACATCCCTACCCAAAAAAGTAAAAAATTCACGAAGAAAAAACCATATTTATTCCCATTAGATGCAGCCACGTTGTTGGTGTTTAATTTGCTTACCAAAGGTCGTGAATCTTGTGGAATGATTTAGGTTTTATATACATTTTCATACCTCTATTATACAAAGTTTACAAACATTGCCCCTGTACTATTATCTAACTGAATTAACACCCTATACTATGACACTGTTAACAGATATGCCATTCGGTTAGTTTTTCATCCAAATTCTGTTAAGTATGATGATTGTGAAAACCACATCAGCTTTTTCGTCCACATCGACAAAATGGTGGATGAGGAATAAGTTAATTAGTTTAAGATAGGTTAATTAGTTTAAACTTTTCTTTTGGGTTAATACACTTTTTTGTCTCTCTACTATGCGAAGTTAACAAACATGACATTCTACTATTTCTCAACCGAATTGAACCCCTCTACTTTTACACTTCTAACAAACGTGCCATTCCGTTAACTTTTCCATCCATTTTCCATTAAATTTGTTGACTGGACATACCCAATAAGCTATTTTGTATGCATGGATGCTAAAAGATTAAGAAATTTGCAGATATGGTGTGTATAGAAATAAGAATAAGAGAAATAAGGGCAAAATTGTGTATTAACCCTTTATTTCTAGGCCAAAAACAAATTTGTAGCCAAACCTTTTCGGTAAATGTCAAACATAGCCAAAACTATTTGCCTCGCACTTTTTAGACCAAATTTTTATACTTTAGGACAAATTTAGCCAATATCTATAAAAATATTAACACCGTTAGTGACTGTACAAACGGAGCTGACGTGGCATCCACTTGACTGGTCAACTAGATGCCACGTCAGATGCCATGTCATTATTCAAAATAATAATAAAATACACTAAAACAAAATAAAAAAATATTAGCGACGACAACACCTCCACCACCACGGCCGCCGCCGTACCACCACCATGGCTACCGCCGTACCACCACCACCACGGCTACCGCCGTACCACCACCACCACGGCTGCCGCCATACCCCACCACCACCACCACGGCTACCGCCGTACCACCACCACCACCACGGCTACCGTCGTACCACCACCACCACCACGACCGTCGTCGTACCACCACCACCACCACGACCGCCGCCGTACCACCACCACCATCGCACCTCTACCACCATTGTCGCCGCCGAACCTCCAACACCACCGGAACTGGGATTGGTGGTGGTGGGGTTAGGGGGCGTCAGATCTGGAGAAAGGACGGCAGAACGAAGAGCTTGGATTGGATATGGGAGTCCATCCCTCACCGTAAGGTCGACATCCTCGGCGCCGCTGGAGGGATCGACCAGCCTCTCTCCCTTCTTATGAAGCTCAACCCTCTCATCTCCAACCTTGCCCTCTACGATATCTCTAATACCCCCTATGTTGCCGCCGATGTTAGCCACATCAATACCAGATCTGAGGTTTCATGATTGCTATGTCATTTGGGGGCGTCGGATCTGGAGTAAGGGCGACGACAACAGTAGGGGGAATCGAGGAGATTGGTGTTTGTCTTGTTGTTGGTCGTGAGGAGGAGATGGGGCGGCGATGGTGGTGTTGGAAGTACGGCGGTGGTGGTGTTGGATGTGCGGCGGTGGTGGTGTTGGATGTGCGGCGGCAGTGGTGTTGGATGTGCGGCGGCTGTGGTGTTGGATGTGCGGCGGCGGTGGTGTTGGATGTGCGGCGGTTGTGGTGTTGGATGTGCGGCGGTGGTGGTGTTGGAGTGCGTCAGTGGTGGTGGTGGAAAACAGAGGAAGAGGACATGAGGCGACAGTGAGATGAATTTTTGGGAGATGAGGCAGCACATTACGGTTTTTAATTTTAATTTTAATGTTTTATTTTTTAATAACTTTTAATTAAAAATAATGACACATCAGCTGACACGTCATTTTGAGGGTTAAATTTCCGTTAACTTGGACGGAAAAGTTAACGAAAAACAAAACATTGCCAATTCTGGGATTATGAATAGTTTTGGCTATGTTGACATTTACCGAAAAGGTTTGGCTACAAATTTGTTTTTGGCCTTATTTCTAAAGTCTTATATTTTTAGTTTTTTCAAACTTAAAGTTTACTTCAGAGGCCACATGAACAAATAGTATGATGTAGCATGTACAATCAACATAATAGATAGAAAATAGATGAAAAATTTGATGGAAGGGCACATTTGTTAAAAGTCTTAAACTAGAGGAGTTTAATTCAATTGAAAAATTGTAGAGAGGCATGTTTGTTAACTTTGCATAGTATGAGTTGGTTTTTCATTTAGTTAAAATCCTTGTTAGCAAAAGATCTGATCATGTGGACAGAGAAGGTAACATGACATTACAGTCATCATACTGAAAACTGCAAAGTGATTAAAGTTGGAGGGGTAAAAGATCATTTTATAGTGTAGGGGGCTATCTGTTAAGTTGGCAAAGTAAAAGGTGCCAAAGTGTTATTTTTCCTAATTTAATTAATCATATATAAAGACATGCTAATGCTAAAGCAAAAGATTTCATCTTTTTCTTCGTTCTTTTCCTTTTGGCCCCTTTAGTTGTACTAACAACTAATAACTAACAAGTTTCCCTTGATTTTTGTAAATATTTATTTCCAAAATCTTTGGAAGAGGAATTGATTCCTTAAGTTTCTTTTACTTTTGCTTGTCAGTTTTACTTTCACAAGATCACAAATTTTGTAAAGTATAATTGTTTACTCCCTAGACTTAGTGGTTAAGCACTTATCATACAAACTAGTAGACTTGGCAATGAGTATAGTATCCGCTATCCAACCATTTAGGTATTGGGTTGTACCCGTGCTTGTCTCACGAAATCAAACGGGTGTAAAATCACAGTTATCATCACCCATGAATGGGTATCGGGCCAGGTAACACTAAAATAGACCCCAAAAATCACAATTCCACTATAAATTAGAAATTTGAATATTACTTTAGTATAATGAACTGAAGTTCAGTAAACACTTAGAATGAACACAGATATGCACTGACTTTTTTAATTGTATATATGTAACTAGTTTTTTTGACGGCCCGTTGGCCGGGCCAAGTGGTTATTTTATGTTCTTAAAATTTTAATAATTGTAATTATTTAATATGATTGTTAATATATGTGAAGAGCAACGATAAATTAATTACATAAATTTTTAAATAGTTGTTAATAAATATGAATGATTGGGAGCTTGTACCTCTTCAAATTATTTGTGTCAACCTAGTTTATCAATTTTACTAATATTTTAAAATTAAATAAATTATATTATTATGACGTCTTTAAATTACTTCCCTCAATCCGGTTTATCACTATACGTATGATGATTACTAAATAATAATATTTTATCAATTCTACTAATATATTAAAATTAAATAAATTATATGATGAGATATCTTCAAATTACTTCCTTCAACCCGGTTTATGACTATAATTATGTTTATTACTAAATCATCACTTTTTTATCAATTTTACTAAATATTCAAATTAAATAAATTATTTTTAATAAAAAGGATTTGATAAAATAATAAAAAAATTAAATAAAGTAATAAAAATATAGTGATTGAAATGTTAAATTTAATACAAATTAGATAAATATTTAATCCAAATTATAATTTATTAATCATATTATAAATATTTTGTTAAGTGCATTTGTGAATGAAAATAAAAATTGAAACGTTGTTAAAAAATGAAGAAGAATTGGACTTATCAAGTTGACATATAAAAATTAAAAATTAAATGAAAATGTGAGAAAATTTATAAAAATAATTGGAGGGGGGAGTTAGACGTGGGAGAGAGCCCCTATTCAAAAATAATTTTTTTACTGTCAAACAATTAACAAAAAAATAAATAAAATTTTAATTTGATAGAAGCCTACAATTAGAGCTGTCAAACGGGCGGGTTGGGCGGGCTACGGGTCGGGTTGGGGGTTCATCAGGTCATTTATTCATTATATTATGGGTAAACTATTTGGCAGTTTGCTTAGTTTGAAGGTTTTTTAGTTATTAAAATTAAGCTAGCTATGAAATGTTGGCTTTTAAGTCTATTTATTTTATCGTTGAATTGAGTCGAGCTGAGTCGGGTCAGCTTTTTGCCAGCTCTACCTACAATTAAGGAGAAGGTTAATTTGGGTACCCACTTTTAAAATCTTAGTATATAGTTAGGATAGAAGTATAATTAAATAGTAGATAATATATATATTTATCTATGTTTAGGGACAATATATATAGATGAAATAATTCAAAATAAGTTTTTCAAGATAATATAGATATAAATATATGATACAGTGGCGAAGAATGTAGAATTAGAAATTTTGTATATATTGTAAAAAAAAAAGCAATTTTGTATATAATGATGAAAAAATAACGAATTAGAATGTGTGGCTAACCAATATATAGGAAAATCACTGTTTTAATTTCCTAGTAGGAGAGAACACATTTTTTTTATCTAACTTCAGTGAATTATTAAATTTAAAAACTAATCAGGAGAGAGAAAATCATTATGGGAATTATTTGGCCCTTTTTTTAGTGGTGTGGGTGGTTAATTTGGGTTGTTTAATTAATTATGGAAATGAAAAATAAAAAGAATAAAAAAAAATTTTGATTGGTGGAATCCCTACACTTAAGGAGAAGAAGAATAAAAGGGGTGGTGTTTTATAAATGCATATATATATTAGTAGATATAACACCATGACATTTTGTTAGTGGATGCCCATCAGGGCTGAGTACAAGACGGGTTTCCATCAAGGCCAAGTACAGGGAAGATACAATAAAATCTGCCCCCTCTCATTACCCACATGATTCGAGTATCGGATCCACCTGTACCCGTCAACATTACCCCATCAATAAATTTTTTTTACCTAATACGATCGAGTATCAAATGGTTACCCAATTTTTTAAAATCGGTTGCCAAGCCTTAATTTATTTTGATTGAAGTGTGTGAGAATGGGAATATTAAATAAAATTATCTCTAGATTAATGAGAGTGATGGGCCACGAAAACACCATTTTGAAGTTGTTACTTGGAAGAAACAACTAATGTTGTTCCCTAATGAACCTATGATTGTGTTCACCTACCATGAATAAACAAATACACAAATTGATGTAGAAAGTCATACTAGCTAGATTTGTATATTCTTGTTTTCACCACACACAACCAGTTTGATTCAAAAGTTAAATCAACAATTTTATGAACAATTTACATAATCCAAATTAGACGACATAAAAAATTGTAAAGAACGACTCTTCCTGCGTCGTGAGAACATTACTCATCACATTCCCCCAGTCTAGTTGATAAAACAGTTGATTGTATGTGGTTTGTATAACTCATGATCTCAAGTTCGGTTCTCACCTAGAAAACGTCGACAAATGCTCTTGAGTCTTTCCTAAGTTATGGGTGAACCATTAGTTGCAACTTATCTCACTAATTCGGCGTTCAATAGTCAATATAGATCATGTTTTTTTAACGAAGAAGACCACCAGAACCACCGAATCAAGCTCTAACCAGTTAACTAACTCGGTTAGACCCCATTGATATGATTAGACATTAATTTTTGCTATCAAAAGGGTGGATGGATCAAATTAAAAGCTATACATACATAAATAGAAAAAAGAAAGCAATTCATTCTTCCAAATCTCTCGTTAGGCTTAAAAGTTCTTCCCAAACCATTTGATTCATAAATTCCTCTTCTGGGTTTTGATTTTCATCTTCTGCATATGGATAAAGATGGGAATTTGCAGGAGAAGCTACTTCCGGCGAGGTCCGTCGCCGTCGACGTCAATCATCCCGCGCCGGACACCAACGATGATCACAACGATGCATCATCATCATCCTCGTCGTCGGACGGCGATGTTGAAGTGTCTCCGTTAGGTAGGAATTGCGGCGGCGACGGGGCGACTCCGACCGTCGTGTTTAGTACCATGGTTGCAGTCTCCGGTACCTTCGCTATGGGTTGCGCCGTAAGTCAGTATCTTTTTTTTTACTGTTTTATCTGTTTCCGTTTCTGTTTGTTTTTTACGGCGGTAAATTCCAGCTGGAACGAATGAATTTTAATTTTGTGAAAATAGCATTTTGGTCCTTCTACTTTTTCAAATTAACATATAGTCGTTATAGTATAAATCACTTTTTTTATCCCTCCTACTTCTACCACTTTGTCGTTTGAGTCATTCGTTCCAATTTTAGCCTTTGTGACGTAATTAATGCTCATTCAGTACACTATGTTAGCTCAAATAGTAATATATTAGCTTACTAAATGTTTTTTTTATGAAACTAACTAAATGTTTTTTTTTTATGAAACTAACTAAATGTTTTTAACTGTGAATATTAACACACATATATATACTAGATTATCACGGCCCATTGGCCGATTTTTTGTGTTAATAGTTTACCGGAAAATAATTTTTATTTAGATTACTTAGAAGTGTGGTTGAATTTTTTCTACTTTTTATTTCTACTTTTTATTTCTACTTTTTAATATATACTTTTTTTCTACTTTTTATTTCTACTTTTTAATATATAATCATTTAATTCATATGTTGGTAAAAAATTATAAATTTGTTATCAATTGTTGGGATATAATAAACAAAAGCATTATAGTTATGCTTTCTTGTTGTTACGTTGAAAACACTGCAACTTTTCTTTGATTAAACTACTCCAATCATTAGGTGTGGCATTGTTGGTTGTTCACTTTGTCTCTTAACCATGAGGTTGAGAGTTCGATCCTTGTTCGTGAGAAAAGAATCAAAAAATTTTGTTTGTCAGAACCGATTTTTATCCAAAATACCCTCATTCCTAGGATGAAGGAGGAGCTCTAAAATCCTCAAAAAGCTGACGTGTCAACTGAAAAAAATGGTATCTGCTTTAATGTATTAGTAGAATTAGATATGATGAAATAGACGAATAAAACGTGTGGTTTTAAATTGTTCGTATTTCACCATAGTCTTCTCGATACTTCCTCAATTTACCTTCCTATGCAACTCTTCATCTCCTACCTCTGGTATCTCTCTTTGTCAATGTGCATTTGTGTCTAGGTTTAATGTTAAGAAGATGGTAGTTGAAATTGAAGGACTCAAAAGGCAAAGTGGTCAAAGTAGGAGGAATAAAAAGAGCTATATATAGTATAAGGGGCTATTGGAAAAGTAGAGGGAGAAAAGTGATATTTTCCCTTTAATTTTTAACTGTACTGTTTGCCGTTATGAAAATTGTCTGTTAGCGATGAAAAAAAAGTCAGTTAGTTTTGTTGTTTTGCGGAAAACGAGTGAGTCACTGTGTAATTTCTGTGTGTGGACCACTTGTGTGGTGCCACGTCAATTCCTTGCTTTTACTAATAACATTTTTCACATTATCTTTACTTTTTTATCGGATCGGTCCAACCGGTAAAACAATGAAAGGTGAAAATGAAACCGTTAATTGATCGAATCTAGTAAAATTCGTTCTCAAAGAACAGTCTAAATGCTCTAAAGAATCGTGAAAACATGTTAAGAGGTGAAAAAATACTGTTAAACTGACTAAGACTAGTAAAATTCGTTCTAAATGAACCGTTAAAATGTTCTAAAAGAATCGTGAAAACATGTAAGACTAGTAAAATTGTTGAAAATGAAGTTATTCTCTGATTAAGAATACGAACATCAGGTTCTTTGGACAGTTTTCTAACCCGGTTAAACCTCTAAAACTCAACCTGTTCGACTTTGGGTCTAGTTACGAACTAGGTAAAAGACTGTTGACTGTTGACTGTTGACTATGTATCAGTCAGGATATTCATCACCAGCTGGGAAAGGGATCATGAAGGACCTGAATCTCACTGTTGCACAAGTAAAATTGATGTTCTAACTAATCCATTTCAAATGCAATTACTCAATTAGGGTTTAAGTGAAATAAAATTGATTCAAATCTTTCCATACAGTTCTCTGCTTTTGGTTCGATAATAACGATCGGAGGCATGATCGGGTCGATTCTCAACGGGAAGATGGCCGATCTAATCGACCGAAAAGGCGTAAGCAATTTGTTAATGATACTTATGAGTCATGATCATCTTTCGATGATCTAATAATCATTTTGTTTACAGACAATGTGGGTATCTGAGCTGTTCTTCATTCTAGGATGGCTTTCCATAGCATTTGCAGAGGTTGGACCAAAGATTCGATTTTCATTAACTGGTTTGATTGTTTTGAGTCCTCGACTGAGTTGTTCTTGATGGGTTTTCCTTGTTGAATCAGGATTCGTTGACTTTGGACCTTGGGAGAGCTTCCATTGGAGTTGGAGTTGGGATTTCTGGCTATGTGGTAAGAAAACTTACACTCTGGTACCTGCAAACTTTGATTTCTGTTTCTCGAGGCTCGAGTTTTTGGGATGCAACCGTTCTTGATATGGTATGAGAGTCTTTGACCAAACAAGAGGTCAACCTTTCAAATCTCGGTACACAAGTCTTGTCAAAACTGTATAAACTTCAGGCTCTTTCGCGAGACATTCGTTTGAGGGGGCGTATATAAGATCCCATTCAAAACCCTCACCCATCAACTCGAGTTAGTGGGACCTAACAAATCTTAAACTGATGAAATATTTTGAAAAACCTTATATAGGTGCCGGTCTACATTGCAGAGATCATTCCGAAAAACATTCGCGGGGCTTATACATCTGCTAGCCATGTATGTAAAGCACAATGTTCATGTTAAGATTCTAGTTAATCAATGTCATGAACTTTGGCTATAATTTGGGGTTGATCTCTTGCAGTTCATGACATGTTGTGGATTCTCACTGATCTACTTTGCTGGGACTGTCTTCTCGTGGCGAGCTTTGGCTCTACTCGGTAACCGAATTCGATGATCTTAATCTTTACTTGTACAGTTTTCCTAATCTGGTGTGTTTTTTCCCAGCTGTTGTGCCATCTGCATTGCACATTGTGGGGCTGTTCTTCATTCCCGAGTCACCAAGATGGCTGGTGATAATGAAATTTTGATGCTTTTTCATTCGAAATAGGTGTAACTCGATGCTAAATTACTAAAGATTTGATGGGTTTCAGGCTAAAGTTGGGAGAGAAGAGGATTTGTAATTGGTTCTTCAGAGACTTAGAGGGAAAAAGACTGATATTTCTCAAGAAGCTGCTGATATAACTGTGAGCTAACTTGTCCTTTGATTCGAGTTGATTTGGGTTACGAATTCGGGTTTGTCACGGTTGGACGGGACCAAATCCGGTCAGTCATTACAGATCGAATGATTGTTACACATTACAGGAGTCGATTCGGACATGTCAAGGCTGGAAATCGGATAAGGTTCTTGAGCTGTTCCAGCTCAAATATGCTCATGCCATCACTGTAAGTAGCTCAACAAAAAACTGTGTATCTCCTACCTCGAAGAACTTGATTTGATTCAATCTGGTCGATTATCGGTTTCAGGTTGGTGTGGGGTTAATGATGTTCCAGCAATTTGGTGGGACTAATGCAATTGCATACTATGCTAGGTCGATCTTTGAGGCAGCTGGTAGTAAGAAAAATAATTTCTTCCTGTTGTGAGATAACTTTTTCAACAAGTAACCTTCATTTTGGCTGCATTGCTGCAGAATTCTCAAGTGACATAGGGTTGATAGCAATGGCTGTGATCCAAATCCCCATCACGGCTGTGTCGGTCATCCTAGCCGACAAGTTAGGAAGGCAGCCGCTTCTCTTGGTATTGAGAAATTCTGTCTCAACATTTGTTCCAGATTACTGAAATGAATTGGGGATTTAACGAGATTAACGTTTTTTCACAGGTTTCAGCCTCGGGAATGTGCTTGAATTGCTTGCTTATAGGGGTGGCATTTTGGCTTCAGGGGTTCCACATTGCCAAGGATGTCACCCCAATCCTGGTCTGCATTGGAATATTGGTAACGATTTTGTTAAACCTTTTTGATTAAATCGAAAAAAGATCGGATCTTAAACCCTAATCACGATCGAACATGGCCTTAGCTCGAGATAACCTCTCCCAACACTAACAAACATCCCTCCTAACGAACTTATCCTCGTTTTTTCGATAGGGTTTCACGGTGACATATTCGATCAGGATGGCTGGACTACCATGGCTAATCATGTCTGAGGTACAAAGAACAAAGTTAATTTAACTTCATTACTTTCTTAAAGTAACTTAGAATTTTAATTCATTATTGATCATCCTAATACTATGAAACAGGTTATAAAGTAGTTCTAATGACGTCATCAATGTATTTTCCCAACCATTTTGCCACGTCATCAAAAAATCTAATTTAAAATTCAATAATCTGATCCAAATCTAAATGTAAACTCATCTAACTCATAAATTTCGTTTCAAAACTAAATCTAGTGAGTTAGACTGATTTAAGTTTAGATGAAAAGCCATTGAGGCTAAATTTTAAATTATATTTTTGATGACATGTCAACAGTGACATGACAAAATGGCCGGAAAAGTACACCAATGACATCATTATGACTACTTTGTAACCCGTTTCATAGTAATAGGACCACTCTATAACAAATTAAAATTTTAGGATAAATTTGTAACCCGACCTATAGTTCCAGTACGTATTAATTTGTTTTATATAATTTTAATCATTTTTAAATTTTATTTATTTTGCAGACATTTCCAATAAACATAAAGGGAACAGCAGGGAGTCTGGTGACATTGATGCATTGGTCTAGCTCATGGATTGTTACATACTCATTCAACTTCCTCCTCCAATGGAGTTCTTCATGTACTAATAAGATTTTTCGAGCACGGAACACGATGAATGTTGTCAATCTCGATAATGTCGGATTATGTTCTTTGTTTTGAAGGGACGTTCTTTATGTTCTCTGGGATTTGTTGTGCTCTTGTTGTGTTCATCGCTAAATTGGTGCCCGAGACAAAGGGGAGGACTTTGGAGGAGCTTCAAGCTTCTGTAAACTAAGGGTAGAAATGTCTTTTTACCTGTGAAGATGAGATACATTGTACATTAATAAAAATGTCTTGTTAGAACCCTCCTTCTCCTCCGTTCCACTCTCACTCCCGGCCGCTTCCTCCTCGCCGTCTCCACCAACAACCTTTTCCAGCAGTAGATCAAATAATGAAAGCAGCATACCTGCAACTAAACTCATTTCAGCAAACAGATAATGAGTTGTTGCAATTCAATTCTGTTCCAACCACCCCCTAGTGCCGAGATCTTGTTCGATCGTCGCCATGCCTGAGATCTTTTCAGAGACGGCGATGAAGGATCGACGTGGGGACAGTCAATCCTCGCGGACCTGCAAAGCAAACACACTGTAACACAACCCAAAAGCTCTCCGTCTAACGATCGAGGAAAACTCTGTGGGCCTGTGACGTAACTATGGTGTTTTGAAAGGAAAGCGCTGAATCCGGACTCGTAAGGTAACCGTCTCCTCCTTTTCCTCCGCCGGAGAAGCAATCCGTGGTGAATTTTGTTTTCACTACACGGTTTGAATACGGATAGGGTTTATCCTATTCCGGTAATCAAGACGATGTTTCTTGACTCCCTCCCAAGTGAGGTGTTGAAAATCCTCTTTCTTTGTTTGAATTCAGATTCATTTGCTGAGCTACTTCTAAAAGCAACTGTTCAAAATTTTGGTAATTGCTAAGTTTGAAGTTGTTAAAGCTGTTGATAGGGTTGCTCTTGACATTTTGGTTTGATTCCACCAGCTGCTGAATGCTAAAACTACTACGTGTGTTGATGCTGAGTCGAGGAATGTCTGAACCCTTTGTTTCTAGTTGCCTCTTTGGAACTAGTTGTTGTTTTATTTTGTCTATGGTGAGAAATAATGTATCATCAGAAGGCAGACTCATGGATTGAAAGTTTCCTTAGTCTTCTCATTGGAATATGAATTCAGTGTTCATCCCACACTCTGGATGCATCATTCGAAGTGAATAACTATCCTGGAATGGCTTTGTCTGAAAGGACTGAAACTTGTACGTTACATAATGCTATAACATTGTTTTCTGCTTGATTTCTGTCCTCATTAATCTCATTTGTTTTGGTACAATTGTCACTTTGAAAACATTTAATGTTTATTTGGCCCTTTGGTTCATCTCATGAACTTGACTTTTCTCAGAATTTTGTGTTTGGTTTGATACTGTGAATCTTGACTTTTCTCAGCTTCTTCTTGACAGCCTTCTAGATGACAATCAATCCTCAAAACTAAATTACAGGACATTATGACCAACATGTCTTGTAATCAGTCAATTTGCAATTGAATTTTGAATTAATGGCCAAATTCATACTGTTTGATTATCACGCTGATTGATGTGAATTGAATGCATAGGATTAATGGCCAAATTTTAGTATTTATGCCAGGAGTTGATTCCAGTTGCCTTTGTGATGCTTCCAATTTCGGTTACTGATTTAAGGTCTAAGGCTAAATGTTTGCTTGATTAGTGTCTGATTGATTGCATATTTATTGTTAACTAATATCCTCTTGGTATGGGGATTGGAAAGTATTTTAATTGGGAACCCTGTTTTTCTTGTTTTGATTTTGATCAAAACTTATCTGATTGAAACGTGATAATGGGAGCAGGTGCAGATGATTTTCAGTCAGTCCCCAAGGTTTTATATTTATCTCAGCTCAATTAATTACTATGGACAAGCAGGTATAAAGATTCCATCTTACAGCAGAAAAATGACGATGAAAGCAGTGGTGGCCTGATGACTGAGAAGAAGTTTCTGTATGAATAAACTTCCATTCCGTTCGGTTTCATATATCAGTTTCTGCTCTCCGAAGCTCGTTGTTATATTGTTATATTGGTAGCTTAATCGGATGCGGAGCCGAAAAAAACAACGAGCATCAGATGGTGGAAGTCTATCTCTGCTAACTTGTATCTATTCATTAGATGGTTGGTTTGAATTTGATTAAAATCATGTATTTCAAACTCCGGTAAGATGATTATTAGTTGGAAGAGTGAAATGGATTTTTAAAAACGCGTTAAATTCACAATCATGATTAAGGAAATTAATTTCTAGTTTTCAAGTGCGCTCATCTCCACTCATTGGCTTTTGTCTTTAAGCTTTATTTTGTTTTGGTTACTAGACTAGTACATAGATAGTATTATCAAAAAATTAACAGTCAGATGGATACCTTTTTGTAACCACCCATTGATTGATATTGTGTTAACTTTTTTTAGTAACACTAACTTTTTCATTTCAATTTGGTGTAATTATTGAAAGGATGCCTGGAGTGATTTATAAAATCGTTAAAAGAATAAGAAATTCAAATGAAAATAATGTGGTCAAATTTGCGTTCAACCTTATAGAATATGGTTTCTTTATGCATAATCTTACTCTCTTTGCAGTCAAATTTGCAATCAATCGTATTTAAAGGATATATGGATTCTAGCTTGGTGGCGTTTGTGGAAGGGCCGAAACAGAGTGGTTTTTTACAGAGCTCAGACTCGAGTAGAAACTTTATTTCAGCACTTTCATAGTCAATAGCGGAAGGTTTGCCTTATCTATGGTCCTCCCCTCCTCCACCTCCCCCCACCATCCTCACCCCCCTCGCTCGTGGCTCCTTCCCCACCCTACGCGTCTCAAGATCAATGTCGATGGTGTTGTTCGTCCCAACGTTGGTGGATCTTCGGGATCGGTCCTTCGGAACTCGGACGGGGTTGTTCTGCGTGCGATAGGCACTACATATCCAGGTATTTTTGATCCATTTGTTCTTGAGTTGTTAGTTTTCCGAGATGCGTGTATTTGGTGTTTGTGGACTGGTATTTTGCAGATGGACATTGAAGGAGATGCAGAACTAGTTTCGACGAAGCTGCTGGCCGGTCAGGTGCTTTCCAACCCAGGAGGAGCTATTGTAGAAGAAATTTTGTAGCTGCAAAAAGGAGCTCCTGCTTGGCGCTTCATGACGGTTCGCCGTTCAGGTAACAGGGTCGCCCATTACGTGGCTCGCATGGCCCTGAACAACCTCCCAAAAATCATGGAGGTAGACATGACTTCCTGGGTTGGGACTTGATGTTCCTTTCTTGTTTGTGCTGGCTGTCTTTGCCTCTCCGCAAGGAGCTGTCTATGCCAAAAAAAAATATATATATTTTTTGATTGTTAAAAAGAAATGTATATATGAATTGTTGAATTTTAGAGGTTAGAATGGATTTTGAACAAATGTGGGATCCAAATGACCCCTAAGAAATGTGCCTCGTTAACCAACTATGAACGGGTGACAAACTATTCATAATGACGTCCTCAGTGTAATTTTTCAGCCATTTGCCACGTCATTATTGACATGTTATGAAAAGCATGATTTAAAATTCAGCTTAAACTAATTTTTTTTTTGGCTTTGCTTAAACTAATTCAAATCTGTATTTAAATTAGACTGTTGAATTTTAAATTATATTTTTGAATACATGTCAAGGGTGACGTGGTAAAATAACTGAAAAGGTACATGAATAACATTATTTGGATTAATCTGTAACATATTTCATAATAATAAGATCATTCTGTAACGAATTAAAATTTTAGGATTAGTTTGTAATCTGACCTATAGTTTTATGAGGTTTTAAGTTTTTTGACCCACTTGAGAAGAAATTCTTAAACCAAATAAGATAAATTAAATTCTTCAAATTTTAGGTGACGCGTATGTAGTTACTTGGCTTGTAAGTTACAACAACAAATCGTGGCTTGGCCACTTTATTTGGACTTCTTCTCTTAACTAATAGAATATTTGTATTATTAAAAAAGGCTATAAATCCATCTAGAATGTATTCATAAGTTTGGCTTGGTGGTTAATGGTTGGTGGGTCATGACCCAAGAATCATCATTGGGTACGGGGAGCGAAAGTAGAATTCAAATTTGGTCAGATGAGGTGTAAAATCAGACTTGCGAGAACTTGTTTTGGTACTTGTTAATAAACATTTACGTTAGTCGTTTGCCTGCTACGTTATGGTATGTCTATCCGTGGTCACAGTTGATGTCGGGGGAAGGGGTCAACTAGCATTTAATGCGTTGGTCAGTTGTTTTACTAGTTTATCTCTACCCTCACATCATCTCTCTAAGACTAAATTATCTTTTCGAAGTCCAATCCACGTTAAGCTCGAACGAGTTTGTGAGTCATCACTGTTCAGTATTTAACCGAGTGACTAGTTCTTTTTGTGTATAAGTGTTTGGGTTTGATGGATCATGACCCAAGATAAAAAAACAAAGTTCAAATCCAATTCAACCAGGCACGTGCATCCACATTCATCAGGATCTGTTCCACTACTTGCTAATTGACCTTATCTTCAATCACCCTCCCATCATTATCAGTGGTCACATAATGTGTTGTCGGGTTAACTCACATTATTACATCAGTTACACGTTTTACTAATCTTTATCAGTCCATTCAAGCATAAAATAATGTCAGAAAAACCCTAATTAATCACATTTCTCTAAGATTAACTCGACTTTTCGAGGTCGGATCAAATCAACCTCTACCAAATTTATGAATCCTCAATCTTCACTAAATCAAATCAATCAATGTGTGATGCAATTTCATGTAACGTTTGCAATCCAAACTCTCTAAGGACATCATTAATAGTCAAAACGACCACCGTTTCGAATCACGATAGCGTGTGGGTTAAGATTCTTCATGGACAGTTTTACACGTCTAGTCCACCATTAATTATGATATTTGCAACTTAGTTTCTCAACTTTTGCTATTTGATGAAGCACGTCACAAATTTCAAAAGGTCCATATATGACAAGTAGAGTTTTTCTTAAATAGTCCTAAGTCGACTTCTTACATGACTTTTTGTTAACTTAATCATTGATCGAAAAAAAGGGTTCATTTATTAGTGAATCGATTGTAGAAGGACTTGATTTATCGTAATAAATGGGTTCATTTGTTCTTTTTTTCTTCTTATATAGAAAAGGATACCTTAGGGAAATAAGCGCAAGGATTGTCTATAAACAGTTCAAACCCTCATAATCAGTTTGATTCATGGTGGAGGCAGATATATATCAACCATTTCAGGATCACCAGAGGCTGAAGACTGACTCGGTCTGGAGGATCACTACTCATGAGCTCGCCAACCCAGAAGCTAAGATCGGTCATACTTGGGGAAAGAAGTCCCAGAAAGACCCATTGGGTCAGTCTACAAGATCACTTTGACCGTCCACGTGGAGATGATCATGTTCACCCGCAATTGTTCACAAAGTTTTCATCATGATCGTTAATACAACACAGTCTGGTGGATCCAAAGAAGCCTAACAAAGCCCGGTATTTTGTCATTAGAGGCAAGATACGTGTGATACACAACACAATACAAAGAACTTTGAACCTATTACTCAAGAAACCCATCTCCCACGAGTACCCTATCCACCAACCACTACCAAAAACACACTCAAGTACTTCTCTGCCTCTCTCACATTCTACTTTCAGCAATCGCCCGTACCCGTTACACACACTCCCTAACCCCATCATCTCTTACAACATCCAACCAATTAGCAAATTGCCAAGTTCCTAACAAGATTTAGAGCATAAACAATCTGATTGGGATAACAAGCCAAGTACAAAAATCAGGATAAACTTGTCTAGCTTAAAAAAGTCCATCAACAACATTATAAAACCTTCAGAAGAGGAACTAAAAAACAAATCCATACAAACTTAACCCAAAACAAACAATGTCACACCCGCATAGAGACATCGACAACGATGTGACACTACAAATGTCTCATAAATAATTTTAGGGAAATTCGTCAGATGTTGAATGCATTTCATACTGAATATGTGCTGAATGAAATCTCAGCCGTCCATGTTATAGTGGACCCCAAGATCAGCGGCTATGATCAAATATATGTAGTGAGAGTGTCAGAAGGATATAAATAGTAATCTCGTAAATTTGTTTATGTGATGGGGAAATTGACAGAAAAGTAGGAAAGAGGGTACTAAATTTTTCTATTCTCTTTCTTCTAATGATAAAAAATTAACATAACACTTACGATTTGAATGATTTTTCAGTAATTTTAACATCAAAACTCTTCTAATTAAATTATGAATCTAATGATATCACTCTTGATAGTGTTTAAGAAATTAATCATTTTTAGATTTCATATAAGTTATGTTAGGAATTTGTATGGTGTTACAAATTTAGTTGATTCAAGTTACTAATCATGATTCGTATGATTTTATAGCATGTTTCGTAACGTTTGAGACCCAAGTTTGGTATAGGTTGAGATCATGTTTCGTAACGATTGAGAATTACTTTCGTATTAGTTATGTGGGAGGTTCGTAATTGTTGGACATGTAGGTTCATATCACATGGGGATGTCATGATACACTGTTATGGATTTTAATTACATTTTTCAAGTAACAGGACGATTTGATCATGTTATGTTAATTTTTTTTTTTGTAGATTCCATAATTTTTTTTGCAACAGATATTATTTGTTTAGTAGGACGATTGTAATTGTTATTGTGTTTTTTTTTTCATAGGAGAGGAGGCCTAACGAGAAGTAGGCTAGGTCAGCTTCCAAAAGGCTCAAAGTGTTGTCGAAGTACATAAAGTCTTCGAATCAGGTGTAAAACCATGACAACACATGAAGAATACCAAACGATCGCGGTACGCGTTTGTCAATTTTAAACATCCTTCCTTTTTATTCGTATACATAACTAGTCAGATTCGTACACTTTATGCAACATATTCTTTTTTCTTTCATTGTGAATTCGTAGTTGTTTCGTATCTATTTTTGTAATGTTTTCCATATATTTCGTATTGTTTTCCAACTATATTCGTATGGTTTTCCATCAGTAAAGAAAAGTCCAAACTAGATCCTACAGTGCCATCATCGTAGTCGTATCGTTTGGAGGGATATCTTGTATGGTTTTATAGCATGATTCGTATGATTTTATAGCATGATTCATATGGTCTTATAGCATGTTTCGTAACGTTTGAGAACTAATTCCGTATTAGTTTATTGGGTAGGATCCTAATTATTGGCCATGTAGGTCCGTATCACATGGGGGATATTTGTGATTCACGTAACATTTTTTGTACATGTTTTGTCGACCCTTCGCATCATTTGTTGTTATATTGCTTTCGTAAATTTGTCATATGTTTTGGTAATTTTTTCATTGTTATTTATTTTTTCTTTCATTATGAATTCGTAGTTGTTTCGTATCCGTTTTCATTCATCTATTTTCGCATTGTGAAATGTATTCGTATTATTTTCCATCAGTAAAGAAAAGTCCAAACTAGATCCTGCGGTATAGTGCCATCATCGTAGTCGTATCATTTGGAGAGATATCTCGTATGGTTTCATAACATGATTCGTATGGTTTTATAGCATGATTCATATGGTTTTATAACATGATTCGTAACGTTTGAGAACCAATTTTGTATTAGTTTATTGGAAGGATCGTAATTGTTGGCCATGTAGGTTCGTATCACATGGGGGATGTCATGATACACAATAATTTATACAAGATATCTCGTACGTTTTGATTTAATTTTACTAAAGCTACCAATACATTAAGTATATAAATTTATTAATTCATAAATCAATCTTTGGCACCCTCCAACAAGAAAAGAACATGAAAACCAGTAAACCGATGCTTGTCGTCTTTTTATTTAGGTACCTCTACAATAAGAAATAACATGAAATTCATTAGTTACAAACACAAAAGTCAGTAAATGAAAACCAAGAACAAAAAAACATGAACAATACGAATGAACAAGTTTTTTCGAATTTAGTTGATGTTACGAAAAAAGTTGGAAAACAATACAAAAACATATGGAAAACATTACAAAACTAGATGGAAATCATTACGAAAATATATGGAAAACATTACGAAAATAGATGGAAATATTACGAAAATAGATAGAAAACATGAAACACACGAAAAACGAAAATAGTTGGAAAACAATACAAAACTAGATGAAAAACATTACGAAAAAGGATGGAATATACGAATGAATTAACAAACTAATACGAAACAACATTGCAGATATTACGAACCATATATGAAAATATTACGAAAACAGATTCAAAACATTACGAAAACAGATGGTAGATATTACGAAACAGCTGCGAAAGTATTACGAAAATAGATAAAAAATATTACGAAAAAAATATATTACAAAACAACTACGAAAGTGTTACAAAAACATATAAAAAACATTACGAAAACAGATTTGAAACAAAAACCAAACGTTATGAAACCCAACATATCTCAATGAACGACTACGAAAGTATTACAAATACATAGTCAAAACAAACGAGAAAAGAAACTAAAGTAACCTAGAAATTTTAACTAAAAAATATGAAAATACAGAGATTCGTACACATTGTGAGGGTTGTATGCAGTCCCCCGACGTTTTCACGCGTAGATCCAACTCCGACGTGCTATTTCCCGACATAATGAACGCTCAAATCTGTACTTTGTTTATGAAAATTTGAGAGGAAAAGGAGAGTGAAATGAAGATTTGAATTTTGAAAATGGAGAGAGAAACAATGGTGGCTTCTCAATTATATAGTGATAGTTTCATGTTAGATTCGTACTGTTTAAGTGTCAGATTCGTAATACTTATTTTTCCCAAAATACCTATCGCAGGTTATCTTCATCTTGAGCTGTAGGATCAATCCGATGGTCCATATAAGGTTCATTATAGTACTGAACTACCCCATTCAGCATAGGACTATTTACCTAATTTTAGTACTCAAAAACAAATATCCCCATATTCCAATGATACAAACCCCATAGGGACCATAAACTCACCAAAATTCATGAAATTCTATCCTATCCCCTCAAAATGTTCCCCCCCCCCCCCCAAATTCCCAAGTCACTTTCAAACACAAATCTCCATTAAAATCAATTTGCTCACCTATAAAAAACAAACAAAATACCCATAAATACCTTCCCAAAAATAATTGAAATAAAGAAATCGACTTTCTTCCTTATTTGAATCTACTCTTTAATGGGTTTCATTCCATTTCGGCCATAAGTGATTATTTCAGCTAAAACAATGGGTCAGTTAGACTACGGCCAGCAGCTGGAAACTGGGCTTCTACGACAGCCAAACGACATCGTGGGCGGCGGCGGGATGACTCCCGCCGTCGCCGTCACTGCTCTGGTCGCCGTGTTCGGGTCCATGGCTAGTAAAGTTGGTTTCTTTTGTTATATTGGGTTTGTTTGGTTTGGTCTGGGCTGGTTTGATCTTGGGTAGTTATGCATTTGGTCGAACTAATCAGTTATTGGGTTGGTTTTAAAATTCTTGTTCTTTGTTGTAATCTGGCTCAAAGGGTTTTGGTTTTTGTTACATTCGTTTGGCTAGCTTTAGTTTGGTTTGGTTATGATCTTGGGCGGTTCTGCATTTGATCGAACTAATCAGTTATTGGGTTGGTTTCATTAGGTTATTTCTAAATTCGGCATTTGATCGAATTAATCAGTTATTGGGTCCGTTTGATTATTGGGTTGGTTTTAAAATTCATGTTCTTTGCTGTAGTGTGGCTCAAAGATTTGTAAAGTTGGTTTCTTTTGATACATTGGTTTGGTTGGTTATGATCTTAGCCGGTTCTGCATTTGATCGGATTAATCAGTTCTTGGGTTGGTTTCATTATTGGGTTCTTTTTAAAATTCTTGTTCTTTGTTGTAATTCGGCTCAAGGTTTGTAAAGTTGGTTTCTTTTGTTACGTTGGTTTGGTTCGGTTGGTTATGATCTTGGCCGGTTCTATATTTTATCAGTCTAATCAGCTGGGCTAATAGATCTGAAGGGTGGGCTAAGCTATTTCTTAGGTTTATGGTAAGCCCAGTAGTTCTCTTGCCATTTTGAGCTGTGGGTCAAGAATTGGGTTAATCGGGTTATGAGCGAATTCGATTTGTGGGTTTATTGGGATGAGTTGATTAGATTACGGGTCATTCATATCACAATTTTTTCGGGTTGCGGGTTTTTTAGATTTTTTAATTAGGAGTTAAGGGTTGGTTGTATTATAAGTTGGGTTAGTGTGGTACGAGCTACAAATCAATCGATTTTGATGGTTTATCGAGCCACGAGTTGATCATGTATGGTCTTTTTGTAGATTTTATGTGTTTTTTTTACTTTAGGTCAAAATTACTAATCGGGTTGAGTCGAGTTAACTTTTGATAACTTTACACACATTCTAGAATGTATGATACATGATTGCACTGATACGATTTGAAAACCAATATAGAGTCAAGAATTGATTGATCTTTGATGTTGTTGTTTGTACTATGGATGTTCATCACCAGCAGAATCAGGACTCATGGAAGAAATGGGAATGTCTGTAGCACAAGTAACGATCTTTCCCCATTTTCATCACTCGATTTTCTCTTAGGGTGAGTTTGGATAAGTTGATTTAATTTGATTCATTTCAGTACTCTACCTTTGGATCAATCATGACAATTGGAGGAATGTTGGGATCTCTAGTCAACAGCAAGATAGGTGACCTCATTGGCAGACGATACGTAAGTTACTAAGTTTCCTCTGTCTATGAAACCGTATTTGATGATCGTCGAACCAATGAGACTAACGGTTTATAGTTTTCAAGGTTTTCCATCAGTCAATGTGGGTGTCTGAGGTGTTCTTTATGGCATCCTGGTTCATAATAGCATTTGCTAAGGTTTCATGGCTGCTGGATTTGGGGAGATTCATAATGGGATTTGCAGTAGCAATCACTGCATATGTTGTACCAATCTACATTGCTAAGATCACACCGAAGAGCATTCATGGCACGCTCACTTCTACTCATCAGGTTCGTTAAGGAATGTTGTATATGTCGAGAACTGTTATATCTCGAGTTCTGGATGGATTTTATATTGTTTACTAACATGACCTAAACGAATGGCTCATGAAAGAGCCTGAATGTTGCATAGTTTCGATAAGACTCTTGTGCTACAGAGGCTTTAGTTAGTGTATAAAAGGCTCTGATACCATGTCAAGAACTGTTACATCCCAATAACTCGAGTTATTAGGAGAAGATTCTGAATGGATCTTATATTATCAAATAGTTGAATTATTTTGGTTATTCCTTTGCAGTTCATGATTACATTCGGGTTTTCGATAGTCTACTTGGTCGGAACCGTGATCTCTTGGAGGGCATTGGCTCTAGTTGGAGCCGTGCCAGGTTTACTTCAAGTCATTGGCATATTCTTCATCCCAGAGTCTCCCAAATGGGTGGTAAGTAACTCGAGTTCTTGGGAGAGGTTATACAACATTTCTTAACACGATTCTGATGAACGCTTGAGAAATCACTCTGCAGGCAAAGCTTGGGAGAGATAAAGAGCTGGAAGAGACTCTCAAGTACCTTAGGGAGAAGGATTGTGATGTTTCTCAAGAAGCACTTGACATCAAAGTGAGCATCATAGAAAAATTAACCGACCCCTTATTGTGTATCGATCAGTTGTCATGAATCATTGCATCCCAATAACATCGGTCTGTTTACTGATTGCTCCCGCTCTTCTGTTGTATCTTCAGGATCACACTAAGCTCTTCGAGGGAATTTCAGAGAACAGTATCTTCGACTTGTTTCAACGAAAATACGTGAATGCACTCATTGTGAGGATCATTTTTTGAGTTCTTTTTTCGTTCAATGTTCTCTCTCTCTCTCTCTCTCCTCGATCGTGTCGTGATGGTGTATCTTTATGTAATCCAGGTTGTATCAGGATTGATGGTGCTTCAGGAGTTTGGAGGGACCAATGCAATTGCTTACTAGGCTGCTTCTATATGTGACATGGCTGGTAAGTAGTGTAATTAGATTCAAATACCGATTTTCTCATCGAGGCTATTTCGAGACACGATTTCTCATTCACCTTAGCTACATTTAGAACGAATTATATACCGATTCGAAGATCTTGTGTCAGAGATTACGAATGTGTAATCATATCCTACAAATACACTATTTAACCTATCGATAATTGTATCCCAAAAAGAAAGAAAACACACCTTGTTACCAATTTCGTGACCTTTGGTTCGCATTCACCTTAGCTCCATTTTGAACGAATTATATACCGATTCGAACCTCTCGTGTCGGAGAATACAATTCTTTAATCATCTCCCACAAATACACTACTTAATCTATCGATAACTGAGCCCCAAAATGATGGGAAGCACATTTTATTGTGAATCAGATGGTTCATGATCTATGGTTTCTATCTTGCAGGTGTTTCAAGCACTATTGGTACGGTATCGATAGCTATCATCCAGGTACGTAATGGTAAAGTCATGTAACATCCCGTCTCGACCCTCTCCATTGATTTGCTTTCTCAACAATGGATATATTAGTTTTTGCAGATTCCAGCTACTGTAACATTAGTTATGCTAACTGATAAACTAGGAAGGCGGCCACTTCTTATGGTAAAAAAGACTGAATCCTCTCCAAATCCTTTTATGCCCTGGATTAAGAAATCGACAGCCGTTGGATTTGAGATCCGATATTGAATTGGACATTACATATATCATCATTGAGATTGTTCTTGAGCACCTTCTTGCTTAGACTTGCATTCATGTTTCAGGTCTGTTCTTCTTCCCCTTTTGAAAAGAACTGATTTTTCAGATGACTCGATCCGTCATGGCCGATTTTTATGAAGCTTTAGTTATATGCTGTCAAGAACTTCAGAGCTCAGGAACTGTTAGTGGCCTATTGGCATACATTGGCTTCATGGTAAGTGATGACACGCTTTTGGCGTGTTTTCTCAAATAACTCATCTATAGAAGTAGACTAGATCGTATTCTCTCGAGGTTTCTTCAAATTGACTACTCAAAGAAGTTGACAATCTATTCGGTTTAACACGTTGTGCGTGGTGTGAGTTCCACGACTTCTAATCTAATAAAGCAGGAAATAAAAGACAGAAATATTAAAAGGTTGACTAACGAGAAGATAGACAAGCTTAGACTCGAATCCCCCTAAGATCACCAGAGCATTGGCGATCACAAGACCAGCGATTTTCAATTCTAATTCATTCAGTTCTCAGACACCACCACAACTCCTTACCCTTAGGTTTAAGACTGGCGAACGTTCGCTCTATCCGATCTAACTACTACGATTAATTAACCGTCCGTGTGTTCACTTCTGCAACGGAGAACTAACTGGTGCAATTGAGAACGACGAGTTACTCTAGAAGCGGATCAACCCTAAATGGTTTCTACGAAAGACACACTCCATTAATTAGGTTAATTTATTAATCTGAATTCCAAAGTAAGACGGATGTCTGGCGACTAACCTTAACTTAACAAGAATCTAATCTAGGCGTCAAGTAGACAAGAAATGCAAGAAACAAAGAACAAAACAACCACGCAAGAGAAACTGTCTGAATCTAAATCTAATTACCGCCGATCCGTGACCGCTTTAAAGCCCCGGGTCACTTAGGGTTCATCTAATCTAAGCTCTACGAGTTCAGCTACTCGTATTCGATACAAGAGAATCAAAGACAACATAGGAGATCATCATGCAAAGGAATAATAGATAGGAACTGAAAAACCTAATTATGGCGACTGATGTCTAGCGATTCCTGTGAAGCTTCAATCTCTGGCGATCTTCAACTCCTAGCTCAGAGCGCTCCGAGGTGGAAGGATTGTGTCACGATCTCTAGAAGAACTCCGAGGACGCTCTCTAATTTCTATCTATCAACCCTAGAGTCGTGGCGACTCTAAAAGTCTAATTGTGTGGTGAATGAATTCCTCCTTTGATGCGCCGGCTGCTGTGCTTAAATAGGATAAGTTAGGGTTTCCAACTCTGTCTCAGAAAAAGGTAAAGTTCTCGGTGAAAACTTGTGAAGTTTTCGCCGAAAACTTCAGTTAAAAACTCGGCTCAATTCTTCTGTCTTCTGCTGTGTAGTTTCTGCATTAGTTTTCGGCGAAGACTATAGAACTTTTCGCCGAAGACTTTAGTATAAAGCAGCTGCATGTCCTGTGGTTTTTTAAGGTAATTTCGGTGAGAACTTTGTAATATTCTCGGCGAAAACATTGTGCTGGGTAGTGGAAACTTGGTTCTTCACTCGGTTTGACTTCTGGTTTCGATTCTGGTTCACTCCTTGAGGTGTTGAACGCGTCCGAGGCCACGTCTTTGATGGCAAAAACCTGTGAACTCATAGAGACACTAGAAAACACATCAAATAGACCCAAAAAGGGCCAAAGAAATCAAATCGGTAGGAAAAAGAGCAGTTGAGTGAATATACGCTATTCTACCCTAAAATCGTGTTTCAAACAAGGAAATGTCGCTTAAATGAGGCTGATAATTACGTTAAATCGAGTGTCATCGGTAAGTTTGATACTTAAAAGGATTGTTACATAGAAAAATCACCTGCATTTTTCGATTCAAAACCGTTGATTAGGGTCGGATCTCGAGGCCCCCACCAAAATCTAAAAAAACGCGACCCTAAAGTCATTCACTTTGGATTTTTACGAATGATCAAATCCATTTTCTCGATACAAACGGTTGATTTGGGTCAGATCTCCATGTTCCAGCAAATCGCAAGAATTAACGATCCTAAAGTCCGGTTTTGATTCCAAAGACAGATCACTTACATTTTCACGATCCAAATTGTTGATTTGGGACAAATTGTTAGAACAAACGACCCTAAAGTCATCGAGATGGATTACAAAGAAGCATCACCTATATTTTTTCGATCCAAACAGTTGATGTAGGCCAGATCTTCAGTGAATGGACTCTTGTATTCTCAACTAGGTTCTGGTACTGCTCTACAGTCAAATTAAAATTAGTATCTTCTCCACCATAACCTAATGATTTCCCTAGCTGAAAATCCAATATCTGAAACAACGTGAACAGAGATTAGTTACTGATAATGGGTCGCATCCATTAATATCTGCTGTAAGAGCTGCATTATATTTCATCCTTCAAATCCCTCTTCTCAATAAACGAAATTCGTTATATATGAGAATACAATTGTTTTTTACAAACAAACCAACATTTTCTCCATGCCAAATAACCCTAGTTCTTGCTATAGGATGTTACCAGGAGTTCGAATGAGACACGACACGAGGAATAAATCATAGAACAATGGACAATTGTGTCCATTCCTCAACTCTTTAATAATCTCGATTGAGATTCCATCTAAAACTGATTGTACAAAAGCTCCTGCTCTGCTGTGTCCAGTTTCCATCCACAATTTGCTGAAGTTCTTTCTCATCGGCTGTGATCAGCCGTTTCACCAAGTCAAAGGTGGAAAGCTTAATGCTGCAATTGGAAGAGAGGACAGATTAGCTTCAAAGAGGAGAAAATTCATGTCAGATGTTTCAGCTGAGTGGTATGGAAGGTAGATAAACCTGTTATTGGGCAAGATCTTCAATGCATTAGGTACAAAGCCTCTGTACAAGCCGATAACTCCATCTCGTTCTATTATTCATGGATGGCAACATTAAGCAGAACATAAGATTTTAATCACATAGATAAGGTAAATGGTGTTTTTGAGATAAGGTGGATAAATTATGTGGTTCAAACATGTCCTTGATTTAACACATGAAATACTAGATGGAAAAATAGATTGTTGATTTTATTGAATTGGGTGACCTTTTAATACATCCAGAAAAGTTAGAACACTAAATATAAGTTAAAACTATTAGTATTAAGTGGACCAATGATGTACTACCACGTGACAACGTAACCGATGACGTGCGTCACTTGAGTGTTCACCATCAAAAAGTTTATATTAATGCAATAGGTTTTACTGCAAACTCCTATAGTCATCATATAGCGTCCGTTGACTAATTGCATTTTGACTTTCATTAAATGAAAGTTTAAACAAATTTTTTTTTTAAAAAAGGGTCATGTCCACGTTAGCAATTGCATAAAAAGTGCTACATCATCTTACAATTGGTCAAATTGCAAGGATGTGAATGCTAAGGAACTTTGGCATCGCTAGTGACAACAAAAATAATTTAATAAAAAATAATTACTACTTTGAATAGGAAATAAATAAAACACATTCTTTATGGCCTCTCTTCGCAGAATTTCTTACAAAATTTAATTCTGGTCGTCGATCTCATTTTTTTTTGTTTTCCTTTATTTTATGATTTTAATAATCTCTCTTTCCAATAAATTTGATTGTTGGAGGAACCTTCGACTCCCACTTCCTAAAAATTGATCCAATAAGTTTTGTTTAACTTATGATGCTAAACTTACTCTACTATACCTACTCTGCAATACATAATTAACACCATTTAATCAAAAATTGAAATTGGTTGATCCTAATTGAAATTGCAGCCAATACTAAGACGAAAGTTTCTGAAACATGAATTTTGGTAGAGCATACTAGTATTCTGTCGAATACTATTATCAAAGAAAACACTAGTATCTGACAGAATACTAGTATTAAAGCAACAACAACACATGTATGATTCTATTAATAGCACCTACAACAGAAAGGAATAGCAGTAGGCTGCAGTCTAATTTGGTGCAAAATCATCGCTTTTACTAAATACCAGATGTCCCAACAACCCATTTCTAAAAGCACCTACAACTTAGCAGCTAAGAGAACCCTCCAACAGGCAGCAATAGTTTAGGATATTGATTTGAAGCTAATACTATCGAAGCTGGGAACATAAAATTTCAATCCACTAGCTGGATTGCCAAGTATGATTCTATTAATAGTGAAAGAACTTACAAACTTCCCACCACTCCCAAGTTGAGTTTGTTGGCAAGGAAATGAGAAAGTGTAATTCTCAAGGGTGAGCCCACTACTAATAAGTGAAATTGAATGTAATATTTACATGGAAATTGTCATACTTGTATCGTTCTTACTAACGTTGTAATATATCAAAACAAAAACACCTAATTGGATTCCACCAAAAACCTGATATATTAGATTTTATACAAAAACTTGTAATAAGGAACACGCGTAAAGAATTGAATAATACTAGTATCTATTGGCATACTAGTACCAATCTACAAATCCTGAAAATTATTATTCACTAAGCCTTAAATTCGAATAATACTAGTATTCATTGTCATACTAGTATCACTTAAATAGTCTTCAAAATTGTACAATCCTGAGCGTTAAATTCGATTCGAACACAAAAACCCAAAACCCCCCAAATTTAACAACGTGATTGCTATGAAACAAAACCATCAGGAACAATCTCGAATGGAACAGTACATCTGAAACAAAACCAACAGCCCCTCATTGAACAGCTGCTCTGAAACAAAACCCCCAATTTAAACAAAAACCCAAAATCGAATTGTATAAAAAATCAAATCTTTGAACAAACCATCACCAAAAAGGGCATACAAGTAAATCTGAGACTTACTAGTATGGAGCGAAGCACGACGGAGAACTTGAGCAGAATCTTGAGACGATAGAATCGAAAGGGAATGGTGGCGGAATCAAAAGGGAATTGGTGGCGTCTCTAGAAGAAAATGGCGGCGAACATAGGGGGTTGGTGGCTACCTCTCGTCGGAAGGGAAGAAGGAGAGAGTTAATGGCGCCAGAACCTCAGAACCTACCGGCGCCATCTAGAGATTCGAAAGGAAACAAAAAAATGAATATTGGGGGTGGGTGTAAATCGTGAATTGGGGGAGTGGTTAAATGATATTAAATTTTATCCTAGGGTAATTATTGGGTCAATAAATGGTACTTTATTTACTAGTATCTTGAACCGTAGGATGTAATAGGAGTCGATCTAAGGGCTGATATTAAATTTTGTCCTGGGGATAAAAGATGGGCTTTGTCACCCACCACATTTAATTAGTTTTTACATATTTATTAAGTACGAGGAATTAGTGTAGTATCTACGTAGCACGTACTCGCACAATTAGTATATATTTAGAATTACGTACGATACTAATTACTATTAATAACAGTTATGTTATTACCTCTTCACTTCTCCCTTCATTCCTCAAATATTAGGATCCATATATGACACATACTTTTCGTCACTCTAAGAAGACCGTAGACTACGATCCTAGGTTCTACAAGATTAGGCCAGCCTTGAGACTAACCCCCGATCCAGAGCTCATCACCGTGTTGGTCGAGAGGTGGCATCAAGATACGATCACCTTCCATATGTACGACAATGAGGCAACCATTGCCCTCATCACAAGGATGAGCGTAGATGGTCTATCGGTCATGTCAGATTGTTGCATTCTTTCTGATACGACGCAACTGGCAGAGTATGTGGAGCGACACATAGGGAAGAGAACACCTACGACTGAGCTATCTTCGGAGAGGGTGAATATGACATGGTTGTGCAAGAACTTCAGATACGTAGAGGCCTCCATCAACGACAATGATCATGTGATGACAACATAGTATTGTCGGGCTTACATTTTGGATATGCGGGTTCTTGGTTCACTTTTTTTTTATATTCCAGCGGAGAAATAGACTGCAGAATTCCATGCGTTGACTCTCTTTCTGTATGGAGGTAATTCTTTTTTGAAATCAATCATTCCTCAGCTAGATAAATTTACTTATGTTTACACAATTCTTCTGGTTATGCCTTTTCTTCTTTACTCTCAATATTTATTGGTCCTATTTTTTCCTTGTGATCTACAAGGCAATTTTTTTTTTATGACCAACAGGCGCTTAAATCCACTTCTTCGGTAGTTGCATCTTCGCTGATCGGTCTGGGCGCACGTTCACCTCTTCTTCCTCCTCTTGTTGGAGGACTTGACTCATGTTGGAGACTACGCTTGGGGAGCGGTTGCACCCTCGTGGATATATAGAGAGCTCGGTCGTACCATGTTCCAGATAGATAGTGGCACCATATGCCTCTATATCAGAGACATTGGAGGCTAGATGGCGGTGGTTCGGGTGTGGGCGCTCGAGATATCCTCCTTTATCTCTCAGCGAATTCATGAGTATCGCATGATTGCACCGTTAGAGAGGATTGTACCCTACATGCCATAGTAAGTCGAAATACCATACTTCAGAAATAATCCATATTTCTCGTGTTGTTTAACTATCATAATTTTCAACGTAGGCATGAGGATTGGTTCCACGACAAGACCAAATACATCTTGGTAGCTGGATACCAACAGATTCTTGATGAGGGAACGCCATTCACGGTAGGGATCGCTTCAAATTATGCTATTAATAGGCTCTAATATAGGGTTTAGGCTTCTAATTTGTACTTTGCTTAACATTACGTATTGGCTACCGTGGGATGGGTACGAAGACCACATTTCGGTTACATACACCGCTCACCACGTCGTCGCTCCACTGATATACTTCTACACTATTTAGTGGCATAAGGTTGATTGAGTCTTGAGATATTTTGGGATGGATCAGCTAATCCCAACATTTCACTAGACACGGTCGGAGATCATTGGTAACCTAGAGATGACACATCGAGGTACCCTAGATATGTCCTGTTCTGGGCCGACCGCTTCGGGCACATCGTTATGGGTCCATGGTTAGACGACGTGGATGACTGGCTGATGACACTAAATTTAAAGTGTTTATCTTCACATATTAAACTACATTTTACACCCATGGATGCAATTATGATGAGTATTTGGTGTAAATATTAACTATGCAATTCTCGGCTCCATATTTTGGCTATTTTTACCTTGTTTGTGAGTTTTTTTGTTGAGTATACAGGTTACCACATTATACAGGACTCTCTCACGAGTCTAGCGCTTCAATGCGGACCAATTCGAAGTTCGGACGGAGCGGGAATTACCAAAATAAGAAGCTGAAATTACTTTTTCCCAGTTTTCCGCATTTGGACGGATTTTGGGTATTTAAACCCCAAAAGAGGCATTATTCATTCATTATTCAATTGGGAGATTTTTCCATGACCTAAAGAGAGTTGAGAGATTATTTCGGAGCAATCGGAGAGGTCGTTACGTCATCAATCCATCTCGAAAGACGCTCAGAGCTAGGAATTGAAGATTCTCGAGATTGAAGCTTCACGGAATCATCCGAAATTAGGTTTTTTCAGATTCCTTTTATTCTTCCCTTGTTTTAAGATGAATTCTTCTGTAGTTTTCAAACCTTGTTTGTCAGATATGAGTAGCTAAACTCTTATAGCTTAGATTAGATGAACCATAAGTGACCCGTGGCTTTAAAGCGGTCACAGATTAGCGGTAATTAGATTCTAATTCAATCAGTTTCTTATTCATAATTGATTTGTTCTTTGTTTTATGTTTCTTTTCTAGCTTGATCACCTAGATTATTCTTGTTAAAATAAGGATAGTTGGCGAATGTCTGCCTTGTTTTAGAACGTCAAATATATTAATTAACCTATTCAATCGATTATGCCATTCGTAGGAACCGTTTAAGGCTAATCCATTTCTAGAGCAGCTCATGAAATCAATTAGGTGCACTAGTTAGTTATTTGTTGCAGAAGTGAATGCACGGACGATTAACTAATCTTGGTAGTTAGATCTAATAGAGCGAACGTTCGCGGACTTAGACCTAAGGGTAAGGAGTTATGGCGGTGTCTAAGAACTGAATGAATTAATATTGAAAGTCGCAGATTTTATGATCGCCAATGCCTTGGTAATCTTAGGGGGATTCGAGTCTAAGCTATCGTCTCTTTAATTGAATAAAAACTTAATCAATTAATCTGTTTCTTCATTTCAATTTCAATTTCCTCGCATAATAGTTTAGAAGTCGTGGAACTCACACCACGTAACTTATTTAAACCTGAATTTTTGTCAGCTTCTTTTAGTAAACAATTTGAAGAAATCCTTGGAATTCGATCTATCCTACTTTAGTGGGATAGTATTTGATTATTGTTTTTACAACTATCAAATTGGCGCCATTGCCGGGGACTCTTCTCTTCGAGTGAGTTGGTATTTATTCTTCTACTTTCCATCTTTCCACTTTCCATCACACTTTGATTTTACACCAGTTGTTCTTGTTTTTGTTGACTTGCAGGTAGAGCTGGCGAAATGTTGGCCCGACCCGATAAACCCGCCTAGCCTGCCCAACACGTAGCCCGATTGACAAAAAAGTCAACAGTCCAACCCGCAACCCGACTAACCCGCAACCCGCCTGCCCAACCCGAATAACCCGATTGTCACACAATTCATAATATCATGTGTTTCAAATATCAACATTATGTCATTATTGAAGATATACAATTTTCATCCACTTCTGACTTCACCAAGTTTATTTCCAAACCAATAAAATGAAAAACAAAAACGAAACGTTTGGCCTAAAAATATCATATAAAATGAAAGTGGCTAGATTTGATATTTTTTTGAAAGATTTGTCTAAATTTATAAATTAGTCCATGTTAAACTCTAGAACTTAAAAGCTAAATTATATTCAATTTCATTTATTTATTATAAGTATATGTAATTTATGAAAATGAATTATTATTTTTAATATATTAACAGCGGCTACAACCTACAAGCCTAAAGCCTACCCGCGAATAAAAATTTAATATTTTTTAAAATTATTTATCACATAAAAAATTTATATAAAATTTTGCAAATTGTAGTTGAGAGTTGAGACTAGTAACCCGAGACCCGCCCGACCCGTGACCGATGAACCCGCGACCCGATAAACCCACGACCCGACTAACCCGCAACCTGACTAACCCGTAACCCGACTAATCCGCAACCCGATGAACCCGCAACTCGACTAACCCGCAACCCGATGAACCCGACCCGTGGCCCGCCCAGCCCGCCCGTTTGACAGCATTACTTGCAGGTTAAATGCAGGTATATGAACCGCCCACTCACTCGTTCTCAGTTCAATCCTAACATGACAAAGAGCTCAGACATTCTGAGCAGTTCTGTGCCGACCAAGCAACAGAAAGTGAAGAAGAAAGTGACAATCGATCCACCCCCATCAAAGTTGAGGAGTTGAAGGAGAACTCCTCTTCTTCTTCCACGTCATCTACGTCATCAGATTCGCCACCACCTACTCCTCCCTCAATGGCTTCTCCATGCACCATGGCGGACTACAACAAGCCGAACGCGACTAGCATCCTGTCAAGCATCACCGTCCCTCACAATGATGTCAATCCTGACTATGAGATCAAAATCCCATTCCTAGGTATGATCTCTAGGGATATCCAATTCAAATGAAAGCTGCATGACAATCCATGCACTCATCTGACAGACTTCCTTTCCATGTGCGAGACCTTCAAGAGTGGGAATCTCGACAAGAACACCCTATGCTTGCGAGCATTCTCATTCGCACTCAGAGGCGCGGCCAAGAGGTGGCTTAACAACAAGCCACCCGGTCACTACACCAACTGGGATGATCTCGCCCAAGACTTTGTGGAGGAGTATTTTCCTCCGGCCAGAACCACAACTTACAAGGATAACATTGCTCGGTTCAGACAGAAGGACGAAATGAGCTTATATGACGCTTGGAATGAATTCCAAGAACTTCTCTACAACTTCCTTCATCACGGATTCGAGTAGAGATAGTTAGTTGAGATCTTTGCCCGAGGGATGAATGATGAGTCTGCCAAGTGGGTTAACTCCTTGGCTGAAGGAGATTGCACCGCCCTCACACTAGAAGCTGCTCTACTTCATTTTGCTAGTTGCGCCTCCAAGTCCAGGAACTGGGAGAGACAATCTGAAGCATCCAAGAGTCGGCTAAGCCTCGAAGAACAAATCAAGGCCGAAGTACAGAAACACATGAAGAAGGCTGGCGCACCCACCAACCCTCCATCAGCCTCTGCCTTCGTTGCTGATTGCGAGTGGTGTGGGGTTTGTGCTCACAATGGAGGAAGTTGTCAGAACTTTGGTAAAGCAAATGTTTGGTCTGTAGATGAAGTGAATTTTGTTGGTCAAGGCTTCACCAACAACCAAAAAGGATACTCCAATTACCGTCAGTTCAGATAGCCTCAACAACAGCAACGACAAGGGAGTTTCCAAGAGCGTCCTCCTTACAACCCCGAAGCCAATTAAAATCAGAATAATCGACCATCTGGGTGGTACCAAGAGAACAAGCCAGCTAATCACCCAAGTGGAGCTTACCAGCCACCTCACCGGAACCAGGGTAATTATAGTATAGCACCTGGCAATCGCCAGAATCAGTACTTCAACAATAGTTACCAAAGGCCACTTGGGTTCACCGGAGGACAACAACATCAAAGGCCAACGTCACAATACACTAGGGAGAGGGAGATAGATAAGAAGCTCGACCTAATCATGACAAGGCTTGACGACCATGATGCACAGTTCAAACCTCAAGCCGCCTTGAATCAAGGCCAAATTGCTCAAGGTTAGAGGATGGAAGACTAGCTCAACAACATTGTTAGCCTTCTGACTAGTGGTCGCCCTATGTGTCAGTTACCGATCCAGACAGAAACGAACCCAAAGAATGATCATGTCAAGGCCATCTCTACAAGAAGTGGCAAGCAAGTAGCTGGTCCTACAGCTCCTAATCCGTAATGGTTCTCGATGATATCGTTATAGACATGCCAGAGATCGATGATACCACAGAAGAAGAGGAATATGAAGACAAAGATGAGGAAGTGACTGCCCCGCCTCATCAGAAACCGACCCCTCAACCACCTCCTCCCCCATATCAGCCTAGGATCCCATTTCCTAAGGCCATGAAGCTAAAGACCATTGACACCCAATACAAGAGATGGTATTCAGTCTTGAAGAAGATAGAGATGAAGATACTAGTCACTGATGCCATGGAGATGATACCACAGGTTGGGAGAGTCATGAAGGATATCACAAAGAACAAGAAGAAGGGAGAGGTGTCTTCCGTCTCCCTTAATGAAGAGTGCTCTTCCATCCTCTGCCACACGCCATCTATACCCCCTCCAGCTAAGTGTTGCGATCCCGGTTCTTTCACTTTACCATGCATTATTAATGGTATTAAAATTGAACATAGCCTAGCTGATTTAGGTGCATCTATCAATGTCATGCCTACATGCTTATATGAAAATTGAATCTAGGTAAACTGAAATCGATTAGTATTCATCTGGTATTAGCTAATAGATTTGCCAAGACACCTATGGGAATAATAGAAAACGTGGTTGTCCGTTGCGGTCCTTTCACTATTCTAGCTGATTTTGTTGCTATGGATACCCGAGAGGTAGATGTGGCCCTCCTCCTCGGTCGACCATTTCTGGAAACAGCCGACATCACCATCGATGTCCAGCATGGCTCGTTGACTTTGAGGGTCGGAAAGGATATGGTCACATTCCGCCTCAAGGACAGTATGAAATACGCTCCTAAGGAAGATGCACATTGTTTATCAATTGATATTGTGGAGTTGGCCTTGGCCAACTCTGGTACTAATGATAAATCTAGCATTTCTTCAGAAATTTGTATGACAGGTGTTGAGCAGACGATCCATCCGAAGAGCCTCTGGCGTAAAAGGCAAGAAAGAAAGAGGAGCAGAAGACACCCACTGCTGGAGTTGGACAAGTTGGAGATCTCGGAGGTGGATAAAAGGCGAACAAGGCGACAACGAAGGTGGTTTGGAAGCAAGTTTATTCTCCATCATACACCAAGCCACCGATGAAGAAACGCATATGAAGAATCTGTTCGGACCGTTCGAACTCATGGGCAACCTCCCGATGGTAAACTCAATTAACTCACGTCGATGGGAGGCGATTTCTCTTGGAAGGAGGTACACCGAAGCTTTACTTCATGGTTTCTGATGCAAGCCTGAAGGAAGTCCTGAGTTGGGACGTTTCTTGATCGTCATCCAGGTATTGTCCAACTTTAGGACGTTTAACGAGAGCACTTCGTAGGAGGCCACCCATGGTTGGAGTCAACTTTATAATTATTGAGTCAGGTTTAATTTATTTTGAGTCATTTTATGAGTTTTGTGTCGAGTCGGTTGAATTTGGATGAAATAAAATAATTGAAAAAATATATCTATGGTTTTATTTGTGTTAAAAATATTGTTTGCAGGAAAAGGAGTGACCAAATTGTCAAAATTGGCCAAAATCCGGATTACACAGCCATGTAAACATCTGTGTAAGAGCTTACACGTCGTGTAAGCAAAAAACCAGGGGGTAAGTCCTTCCTTTCCTCTCATTTTTCAAAATTCCACTATCTCTCCTGAAAAACCTCTCAACACCAACTCCCACATCTTCTTCTTTCGACCATACCCCAACCACACCAAAACACCATCAACCACCTCCGTCGGCGGAGCTTGGACCGCCAGCGTCCTCCCGTCGCTGTCGACCCACACCATTGCCGGCATCTCGTCGTCGGTAGAAAAACACAGCTGCCGACCAAACCAAGCTACTCCGCGACATCCCTACTCCAAACTCGTCACCCACACAAGTTGCGCCACCCCTCCCTTATCGCCGACGTCGTTGGACCACCACACCCGCCGCCATCCTACCTGACGCTCGCCGTCCCACCTCAGCGCCAACCAACCGAGAGAAGAAACCCAAACCTCGAGTTCAGACTCGATTTTCATCCCTCCAACCCGATTTCTCCTATTTCATCTCTATTTCGAGTTTCTAACTCGACTTTCAGGTACATCTGTTCTTCCCTTGTTTTAAGATAAATTCTTCAGTAGTTTTCGAATCTTGTTTGTCAGACATGAGTAGCTAAACTCTTATAGCTTAGATTAGAAGAACCCTAAGTGACCCAGGGCTTTAAAGCGGTCACAGATCGACGGTAATTAAATTCTAATTCAATCAGTTTTTATTCATAATTGATTTGTTCTTTGTTTTGTGTTTCTTTTCTAGCTTGATCACCAAGATTAGATTCTTGTTAAATAAGGATAGTTGGCAAACGTCCGCCTTGTTTTAGAACATCAAATCAATTAATTAATCTATTCAATGATTATGCGCCTTTCGTAGGAACTGCTTAGGGTTAATCCATTTCTAGATCAGCTCATTAAAATCAATCATGTGCACCAGTTAGTTATCCGTTGCAGAAGTGAACGCACGAATGATTAATTAATCTTGGTAGTTAGATCCAATAGAGCGAACGTTCGCGGACTTAGACCTAAGGGTAAGTACTTATGACGACATCTAAGAACTGAATGAATTAGGATTGAAAGTCGCCAGTTTTGTGATCGCGAATGCCTTGGTAATCTTAGGAGGATTCGAGTCTAAGGTATCATCTCTTTAATTGAATAAAACCTTAATCAATCAATCTGTTTCTTAATTTCAATTTCAATTTCCTCGCATAATAGTTTAGAAGTCATGGAACTCAAACCACGCAACTTGTTTAAACCTGAATTTTTGCCAGCTTCTTTGAGTAAACAATTTGTACAAATTCTTGGAATTCTATCTATCCTACTTTAGTGGGATAGTATTTGATCACTATTTTTACAGCTATCACTGACACTTCCATGGTGATTACTTGCAATGGTACCACCACATCATCCGACGTGCTGTATCACGACGCGGCATCGTCATGGAGTCCATGGTACGTAACTCACCTAACCTAATTATCGTTTCACACTACTTAGTTACATTGCTAACTTAGTTTTTTATTTCTATTGTGGATTGATGGCATTGAGCGTATGTACGTCATGAAAAACTCATCTCACACCGCATGACCATTAGGAAATGCATGCTACCTTCCGATCTATGATGCACACATCTAACGGGATACAAAGGACGATTGATAGGAGGACTCCGAGGAGGGCACCTACTGAGCCGACACATACTCCATATGGAGGGTACCAGGTCCCAGTGCTCTCCCAGGCGAGGATTCCACCAGTCCACACTGTTAGGCAGAGGTCTATGGTTCCCGAGTTACCTGGCCTATGAGCGCGAACTTAGCCCAATGGGACGGCCACCAGCCGCATATATAGGCCACGATAAAGGAACTCCTTCGGGTTGATCCGCATGCCGGAGATGACTTCCAGCACACACAATATAGTTAGTTCACCCAGTGCACTCAGCCGTCTAGCCAGCCATTTTCACACTATCAACACGATGCCGACCAAAGTTCAAACCAGGTCACGCCTAATCCAACCATCCAGGTGGATGGTCGATGTGACGATGATGACAACGACTTCCACTGTCGGAACATAAAATTCTAGCGCCTAGCTGCCTAGTGAGCTACACGCTCACTAGCCAACGCCAAGGTCACTAGGCTGCTAGGCGCTACCCCCCCCCCCCCCTTCACATTTCTCCTAATTTGTAAATATTTTTACTTTTTGCCACTGATTCGTAAATTATTTCCCCAAACTACAAAGCCCAAATCTCTCCCCCACATATGCCTTTTGCAAAATTACCGATCTTTCCCTACCCTCTCATCCCCACTCGACCCCTATTTCCAACCCCCTTCCCTACTTAGCAATCCTTAACTTCGATCTCCCATCGTCTCACCATATTGATATTCTTTTCAAAATCTACATGATGTCACGATTTACACCAATGCTCGCATCTCTCTTAGCTTTCATCTATGATATCGCCACTAAGAATTTGTAATGGAGAACAAGAGAGAAGAGATGAATGATCAAACACTGTTGTCTACCATCAAAGAAAATTCGATAGTCATGAAGATGGTGTTGAATAAAGGATGAGTGAAGATTATATTATCATATGGCGAATAAGGTCGACTAGGTGATGATTGATTCTGGTTTAGATTCTCGATTTGATACAAGAACAAAATTGATTCTTGGATTGAGATGGAGAAATTACAAGAAAGAAAGAGAAGCAACTACCTTGGACGGTGATGGTTGTCAAGTTTGGGTAGCGATGTGGGCTTGAATTTATAATTGTGATGACCAAATTCTGGTTAACCAGTCAAAATTCAATTTTTTTGTTTTGTGTCCCGATGGTTAAGACTCGAGGTTTTGTTCGAATTAAATCATTAATACAAATAATTCATTTTACCTCAGTTATCGAAAATTAAGATCTTTAGTTATTTGAAATTTGAGTTAATCCACTACAAAAAAAAGATCTTTAGCTACTGCAAAATTACAACGGCATGAAAATGCAGTAGCAAATAGTTGATATTTGCTACGGCAATCACTATTTCATGTAGTAATTTGCAGTAGCAAATACTATTTGCCACACCACTATTTGCGACGGGATAATATATTGGTAAAATTTAATGTTGATATAAAATTATGAATATGATGATTTGTTGGGGTTCTACTATTGGAATTATACCGCCAAATTTCGTGTAAGCTTTACGATTCTACAACTAATTCTGCCATTTAGGGCTTAAGTTCCGTCAGCATAAGTCAATGGACATCTGACGATGTCAATGAAAATCTGATAGAGAAATTTATCGACGTCGACGAAAATCTGGCGACATAGGCAAAAATCTGACGGCAAAAGTGCAACGATGCCGACGAAAATATGGCGGCGAAAGATTGACGGTGGTGACAGAAATCCTGCGACATTGAAAAAAAATCAGAGGACAAAATTTTGAAAGTGGCGGCGAAAGTCCGGTAATGTCAGCGGAAGTCTTGCAAACTCAGCGAAAGTGTGATGATGTCAATGGAAATCCGGCGGCAAAGTTTCAACAATGTTGGTGAAAATTCGGTTTCATAGTTTTGTCGTTGCGACATAAATCCAATGGCGGAAATCTGTCGACATAAACTTGACTGTGAAAGTTGGCGGTGGCAACGAAAATCTGGCGAAAAAAGTACGACGACGTTGATGAAAATCTAGCGGAAAAATTTTGATGCGCAGCAACAGAAGTTCGACGATGTCGAGCAAAATTTGGTGATGGGATTCCAGTTATGTCGATGGAAATCTAGCGGTGGAAGTAAAACAATGTTGATAGAAATTCAGCTACTGATGTTGACCAAAATTTGGCAACAAAAGTTTGACGGTGTGTAACATCCCACCCTAGAACACCCGATTGAACCACTGGTTCAACCAATGCATTACTCGACTCTAGTGTTTCTGACTCAAGTAAACCATACAATTACACAAGATTGATCACAAGAACGGAAGCAAATAACTGAATTGACCGAATAAACCTCGACTAACCATTACAAAATCCAACTCGGAACAATCAACATCATACAAATTCAATTACAACATGCTTGTTCAAAGCTAGATTAAAATACTAGGCGAAACCAATAAATAACCCCCAAAAGTCCTTATCAGCTCACTTTCCAGCTCTAGCTCCACATACATGCCGTAAACCCATCCAGAAACGACAAAACATAAAGTAGAAAGTAGAGTTTCATTGCTAATCACTGAGTGTCTAACCTGCAAGCACAAAGTCATGCCAACTGAAATACCGTCATAAAGACGAAACCCGTGAACCAATACCAGTGACAAGGTAAGTTGTCACTTTTGTCAAGTTAAACATTAGAAGTGCTAGTAGCCCCTAACTCATCAGTCCAGTAAATCTCGGTCACTAAGGACCTCCCGACCACTCAAGACCTCCTTGTATGATCACCAAGGACCGTTAGAACCTTTACCTTTACCGTTACCTAGGGTACTACCAACACAAATACCTTTCGCAAACCTACTAATGATGGGGCAGTATCTCCTAATATCTCTTATCTCGGCCTCTGGCCTAAACCAGAACCGATGCCTGAATTGCCCATTACCCTTATCCTCATCCTGTCTATCCATCTAGTGGGTAGACTCGATTACCCGTCACAAGAACATACAAACCACCAAGAACCAAAATTTATTTCCTAAACCATTACTGATAAACCCTTGAGCTACAAGTAATTGTAAACCATAAACCCTCACCTTACATCGATGAAAATCCTTAGCATGGATCCGACCTCTGATTTGTCATTCTGAGAAGTCTACACCTCCAAGCTTCCTTGCTCGAACAAAAGAGAGCGAATCACCAGAGAACCAGATAATAAGGAAGATCGAGAAGGGATCCGCTTACCGATCTGAGGGGATTCCCGCTCTCAATAGCTTACGACTGCCCGACGAACTTCTGACGCTCCTCTAAAAATATGCTCTCTCTCCGCGACTCGACAAAACCCTATTTTCCCTTCAAATAAATCCAGAAAAATTCCTTAAATACGATTTACCCTGCCACCTCTTGTAACGGTCGTTGTACCTCCTGTAACGGCCGCTGCAAGCCACAAGCAGCACCCATTACAGGAAACATAACGTTTGTTACTCCTTTTACCACAACGGCCATGTTTGGCCCAACTCAAAGAGTGGACCGATTCAAGTGTTGGGCTGCGGAAGTCAGGCGACATTGATCAAAATTGGATGGTGGAATTCCAACGACGCCAATGTAGTTCCAGTTACGAAAGTCCGACAATGTTAACGGAAATCTGACGACAATTATAGTTCGACACTGATGGAGGTTTTTGTAGTGACAAAAATTCGGTGACATCGACCAAAATTCGATACAATTGATGAAAATCCATGAGGGAAAGCTTGGGGATGTCGTTTGAAATTCGGAAACTTAAAAAATAATTCAGTTACGAAAGGCTGGCGACGAAATTTTGACGAAGTCGATAGAAATCTGGCAGCAGAAGTTTGGCGATGTCGACGAAAATTTGGTGACATCGATGGAAATTTTACGGTGAAATTCCAATCACGTTGATGGAAACCCATCGACGTCGGTGGAAATCCCACGACAGAAGTTCGACAGCAGAAGTATGGCAACGTCGATGAAAGCCAATAATAACTGTGATAATATGGTTGGACGGAGGTCCTGTAGTGACACAGAACAATCTGTGCTTAAGAAGGAAATGTGAATTCCCGCATCAAAACGACCATTTTAGTTAATTGAATTATTGGATAAATTCCATCCAAATAAACCAAATCTTATTTGATCCATTTAGATATATTTGGATATTCATCCATCCATTTAAATTTGATATCCATTTATATGGGATCGGCTAGGATGGATCAGATGGATATCCACAGATTTGAATAAAACTGCCACCCTAGGTAGGATGTTGTTTGAGCTGATGAGGAACTTGGAGGGGGAAACCCCCTTTCTTTCTGCCTGCTAGGCAAAAGGCCCTTCGAGTTGAGGAGTGGCGGTGCGAGAAACGAAAGTCAAGATGGTGATGGTGGAAGCCACGACCCAGAGAGAGAGGATTCTAGCAGGGAACACGACCAGAGAAGCGTGTAAAGGGAGCTGGCGGAGATGCCAGGACTGGTGGCGAAGGTAAGGGAACCATGTTCCCAGGTTGTTGGAAGTTAAAGTTAGCGGCGGCTACATCAAGCTCACTGGCGACAGTGGTCGTTTGTCGAATTAGTTGGGAAGAAGAATGACTAATCAACAATTTAAAAGGAGTCTGAAGACCAAATCATGGTTTAAGAAGTTAAGTGGTTATCTTTTTCGAGTTGGGAACTATAAGAACTTTTTTTTGAACTTTGGATAAATTATTGAAATGGTCACTAACTATGGAAATATGACATATGAGGACGTGCGACGATTTTGTTAACTGTCAAAGTATCTTGACCAATTTTCATAACGGGAATAGTGGAGGGACTGCCACTCAAGTTCGGTGAAATGATAGAGTTGGTCATTGGAAAGTTCTTGAGCTTGTAGTTTGGTGTTTGGGGCATAACTTGCTGGTATGACATCCAAACAACGAAGTTTTGTGTGTTGTGCCGTGATTGATTGGTGGTTGTTTGATTGTGGTGATGTGGTACTTGTTATGCTTATAAGTGTTGGAAAATTGGGTAAATCAAATGGGTTTGTACTATTTTGGAATGTGATTATGAGTGGGTTAAGTGACACCTTTTTGTAAGGTGATTACATATTCGTGTTTTCCTATAAGAGAGCTTCGAAGCGATATATAATCCGTCCAAACTAGATTTAAGGTGAATGACAAATTGATTCTCAAAGTACCTTGGTAGGAAAAGGAGTAATGTGAGAAAGTGGTTTTATACCACATTGCTCAACTAAAGAGTTTGCTCCAGAATTTTCCCCTAAAAATACCCACCTATTCCTTCAGTTTTTAAACACGCCTTCAAATACTAAATCTCTCTCCCAAAAGTTCTATTCTTCTTCCTTTCTTTTTATTTGTCGGTTCTTTTGTTGTCGCTTTGCTCAAGCGTGGTTGCATTCGGCGGTGTTGAAACACCGTTGAGATCGTTGTATCCTGGGAGAATCTATCTTAAGGAAACTGTGCAAACACAGGCGTCGATTACAGTTTTCTTTCAATTTCGGTTTCGTTATGTTTTTCTAATCCGCGTGGATTTTGTCCAACAATTAGAAATTAAATAACTAGACTCTAGATAGATGAGAGAGTCAGGAGAAATTGTGAATTCGTTTTGTATGAGATGCTATTGTGATGTATTTGTGGTTGTAGAAGGATGGCCCTAACGAAGGGTCATCCTAGATATGATGAACATGTGGGTGATCATAGACACTCACTGAAAACTAGATAAAAGCTAGGTTCCAATTATAAGTTAGATGACCACGGTAAGGGTCGGAACCAGGAATCGAAGATGAACTGAGCTGAATTTGAAACAAAATTTCCATGAATCTAATCATTTGAGTTAATTTTAATTAGAGTTTAATTAATATCATTTCTACAAAACCAAAATATTGCGTTAAAAATATTAGTTATGTTCATATTCTCAAAGCTATTAGTAATACTCTAGGACAAATGAAAATTGAAATATGCCACCAATTTTTTATTGATTTGAATGATTTATCAACTAAACTGATAAAGAATTTACTCAATCATATACCCATGTTGACGAGATATTAATATTAAAGAAGGATATGGTAAAGATGATTAAGTCTATTAACTATATTAGATTTTCTTAAAAAGACAGATTTTAAAGTTGTATTTGGTTTTCAAGTTTGAAATTATAATTATGACTAAGGTGGATTAATATAACACTTGTGTCGAAATTAAAATTTGCACTCACCAAGATACCAAATAATAATAAATTTATGCTTGATTTTAATGCTTGAAACTGAAAGTGGGGTGAGTCGGAGCTCGGCCTGACTCCCCTTATCTCCACCCTTGAGCATGGTGCCATGAACCCTGAAATAGGTGAATGGTAATTAGGGCTGGAAAACGGGTACTATTAAATTTGGTTAAACCATAACTGCACCGGTCAAACTCAATTATTGAGTACCCGTAACCCGGTATATAAAACGGTGCTGGTTAGCTATTTTTTGAGATTCCATTGTTTCATTTTTTACGGTTATTTGTCTAGTTAAACCGATTCTAACGACAATATACAATAATCAATTACACGTTGAACCAAATTAAAGGCCCCAAACCCTAAATCACAAATTAAACCAGATAAATAACCGTAAAACTTAATCAGTAATTTTAATATATCTTTAACAAATTAATATGTTAATATATTATTATAATATGCCAATTAGCAACCTTACTCCCTAATAGACTAATCAGTAATTGGCGACAAGACGGCAACCCTAATTTCTCGAAAAAATAGAATAATATTCTAAATACTTACACAAGCACAGAGTTACACTTATAGCCGACAATCGATATACAACTCTCCTGTTATAGTCCATGCCTCACGATCAAACTTATACACGTTTTCTATTAAATAAAGTTCTGGTTAGTTATAACTTGATTACTTTTTCATCCTATTTTCATGTAATTTATTTCGTGGTTTCGACATTTGGAGAATGAACTATAAAGTACTCCCCAAACTAGCGTTATACAAGTTGACATCGTGACTTGTGATTCAGTGATTACACCGTGCATTTGTAAGACTAGGAGAAATGAGATTATTGTCTACTTAGTACTTAAAGCATCTCCAATGGTTAATTTTAAAAGATTTAAACCTTTTAGTAAAAGCTTTATGACCATAGAAGAATATGATGTGGAAGTATAAAAAATGTGGTGGACATAAAAGCTTTCTCCTACTAAAGCTTTAAACACTACAATAATTGGGTTTAAAAATTTAAAGCTTTAGTGAACACTTTGGAGATGATGAGGTGGAAATTAAAAAAAAACAAAGTGCCAAGCTTTATGTACATAAAGCTTTTGCATAAAGCTTTATGAAATTAACCAATCAAATCATTTCTCTCTCATATTCCGCATGCTTGTTGAAGTATTGCTGAAAGCCTTCAACTAATCCTCGAGACACCGATATTGGAGAATCAACCTCATCGTCTGACCAAGTACTTACTGCATTCCTTCATTCTCTACAATCATATTATCCAATATATATGATACAAGTATACATTATATCTTTAAGTTTCTAGTGCTGCCAGAATTGAGCTGCACCTTGTACAGTTGTCCATTGTGCTTGGAGGACTAATTTCCATTCCACATCCTTTCTTGCACCTTCTTGAATTTTCTTTAATCTCTTCTTTTTTGGGTCTTCTGAATATGTAAAGCTCTTCACCATTGTAGCTCCACTCAGGTATATTTCGTCTGCAAGATAAAAAAGCCCACACTAGTGCTGAAAAAAACTTATACTAGTGCATTTAAAAAGGCGTAAAGAGTACTAGTATGTACGAAATCAGATTTTATTACCTTACAACGGCAGCAGATCTGACATGCAACGGTGACGATATTCGAAGCACGGTTTGACAACTTGGACAACGACTACGCTTGGAGCAGATCTTAGTGGAGGAGGGTCGGTGAAAGAGCACGAGCAGATTTGAGGGGGAGAAAGGCAGCAAACAACAGATCTAGACGATGGCGCGTGGAATCTGCAAGAAGACTTGGGTGCTCGGAGTTCGACGGAGACGACACCGGCGCACCGTCTAAGGTGGATGGTCGGTGGTGGGAAGACGCAGCACACCGGGATGGGAGAAGGGGCAACGTTACGAAGTGGAAGACAAACCAGCTTTTGTAGCATTAGATTGCCGCCGCAAACTCTTTGTAGCATTAGATTGTAGTAAAACATACTGCATAGTAAAAGCTCATAAAAATTTATTTAAATTAATTTAAATAAATTTTTATGAGCTTTTAAAATGATTGACTGATATTTATTCAGTAAAACATACTGCATAGTAGTGCAATAACACAAAAATTGTCGTACTAGGCCCGATACATAAAATATATCGATAGAATACATTTTTTACGAAAAATACATATATTTTAGCTATTCGGTTCAGGAGTAGAGTCCCTGGCTTGGACACTTACAATAGTAGTGGTAATATTTTAGGATCATTTTGGTTAGAAGAATGAAATGAAAGAGTTATGAGTAAATCTTGTAGGCATGAGGTGGAATTAGGGGTGGGAAGTCCGGGTAGCCCAGCTCGGCCCGCGTTGACCGGGTTTCGGGCCGCCTGAATCACTTTTGCCCGACCCATTGTAATGACCGGGTAGCACGAAGCTCGGTCAACACGGGCCCGGGTCGGGCCGGGCTACCCGAATTAAAACCGATTACCCATGCCCTCTGTTCCACAGCCAGAGAAGAAGACAACGAAAATGGGAAATAGAGAGTGAGGTAGGATAGATTTAATCAAAGAATCAAACAAGAAGAAACGATGAACAGGCAAAAACCAATCCTCGTCCAAATCCATTTCTTCTCTCTTTTTATTCTCCCTTTCTTCTCCAGATTTGACTTACTTGAACCTTGTGCTGTGGAGATAGGATTGCGGCGGAGATGGGGTTGGATATGCGGAGATGAGGCTGTTTCTTGAAGTCCAGGAAAAAGAAGAAGGGTTTCGTAGCATCAGATCGACGTCGCCACTACCAGCTCTTGTAGCATTAGATTGCCGCCGCCGCAACTAATTCTTTGTAGCATCATATCAACGCACCACCAATTCCTATTTATTTTGTAAGTAATCATAAGTTGTGATGTGAATTTTTGTTACGAAGAGCAAAAGTAGAATAAGAAGAAAAGAACTAAGTGTGGTAGTCTGGAGGGTTCTGGAATTAGAAAACAGAAAGAGGGTTTTATTTTTGTTTTCTTGATAAGGCTTCTGTTTTGTCGATTGAAATTGGAATTGGAAAAGGGAGGCGTTAGGTTTCAAGGATGCAAACCATATTATGGTTTGTTTCATAAAGCATTATTTAGTATTATTGGGCTTGTGGTTTAACATTTATTCTTCATGATGTTAATTCTATCAGTGGGTTTGGATTGAGGATTTAATAAAATTGGGTTTCAAATATTTGGGCCGGTCCCGGGCTGGGATTTTTCGGATTTTATCCGAAAAGCCTGAAGCCCCAAACTACCATATTTTCAAGTCCGAGCCCGACCATATCATATGCATATTTGACCGGGCTTCCAGGTTACCGAAGTCCGGTTTGACCAGGCCAAGTTTCCTACCCCTAGGTGGAATGTGCATGAACATCGGGCGTCCGTTGAAAAAAGAAAATGTGTTTGTTTGACTAAAGAAAATAAGGAAGAAAGAAATAGGAGGAGGAAAGAAGAAAGAGATACATTGTGAAACAACACAAAAATGAAAGGAAAAAAGACCAACCAATTTAGGATCTTCCCGGGAACGAAGATCCTCCATCAATACTGTATTTGGTTCTCTTTGTCTCTTCCAAACAAAACACAATCACAACAACAACAACAACATACACGCCAGAAACAAAGAAAGAAAGAGAGATAGAGAGAATTCAAACCCAAAAAACAACTCAACCCAATCTTCTTCTTCATCATCATCTTCATCTTGTTGCAGTACTACAAGCCATGGTTTCATGCTTTCCAATCTTCACATTCTTGAACCTCCTCAAGCTATTTCTTCACACTTCTTTCCAGCAACTTCCCTGACGGATACTGTACTACTTGTGTATATAAATAAATAAATAAATAAATAAAGAAATCTGGGAGGAAGGAGGTGTAGTGTAGTGTAGTGTGTATAATGTTATTTCGTAATAACATGCAAATAAAGACAAAAAAAGAAGCATCATGGATCAAGCAAAGCGACTCCTCTGTACACACGATCTATGGAACCCTCTCAATACAACATTTGTACAGACATGTGGAATGCTCCTCGTCTCCCAGATCTTCCATGTCATCCTCAAGCCCTTGGGACAACCCGGCCCCGTCGCTCAAATTCTGGTACGACTGGATATTTGTAATTATTTTATTTTTATTTTCATAATCATTTATGAAATATATATATATGGTAAACGCTTTGGTGCACCCACTAAAAGTGGGTGCACCGGGTACACCCACTGACGTTTGTGCTATCTAGAGTGATATTTCTATTGAACTAATCGTTTATATCATAGATTTAATCTTAATAAGTCTAAATTGAGCTTAATTACAACTTTTAGTCATCATAGTATAAGATTATACCTATTGTTCTTCAGGTTTCTTTCTACAGCTGCATTTTTTCTCAATATGATAGATTATCATCTCTACCAAATTAGTTTTTTGTTCAAATCGTCTTATATATTCTTTAACAACATGTAGATTATTATACTCGAAAAAAAAAATATTAAAAACATGTTTATCTATCAATATATATATATATATGATATATATAAGTGCAGGCAGGATTGGTTCTGGGACCCTCATTACTATGCAAAATCGACAAAGTACGACACATATTCATACAGCCTACATTCGAAGACTACAGCTTCCTCCTTCTCTTCGTCTTCCGTATCCTTTTCATGTTCACAATCGGCCTTGAAGCAGACCTCCCTTACATTTCCAGAAACTTCCAGAAGATTGGCGTGATCGCCGGATGGGCCGTTTCCGTATGTGCAGCCTTCGGTGCCGCCGCATCCTTCTTCGTCATCAACGTTCTCAAGATCACTTCACACAAATTTGCATTCGCCAACATCATCATGATCATCGTCTCTAGCGTCGCCTCTCCAGTCGTTGTCCGCCTCGTCGCCGAGTTAAAATTCGACACTGCCGACGTCGGCAGGCTCGCCATCTCCACCGCTTTGTTCATTGAGCTCTTCTGCATCACTTGGTTCTCCACCTACTTGGCCTTCAGCGCCGGTAAAATGTTCGGATTCGCCATCGTCTGCGTCATCGGCACTGGTATCGTCGCTTACGCTAACAGGTACATATTATTTTCTTCTCTTTTTTTTCTTTAGAGGATCTAATAGTAAGAGGAACTATTTTCCATCATGAAATAGTAATTTGGCAATAGTATATGACTCGGTCTCGGTCGTTGATTTGTGTTTTGTGGAAACCTACAAATCATATAAAAAGTTAATGTGTGGTCACAACAAGTTTGAATCCGATATATATGTGACGTGACAACAAATATGATTAAATTATAACATATTAAGATGGAGGCAGATTCCTAGCGCTATGGTGCAACAAGAGGAGCAGGAACATGAAGTTCGTGCCCAACACGGAGATGTCTGCGATACTAGTTCTGGTGATACTGCTATCATTCATGACGGAGAAGCTAGGTTACAACAGCATGATATCCTGCTTCCTAGTAGGGGTTGCTTTCCCTAGGGAAGGAAAGACCACAAGGACGTTGCTTCACCGCCTCACTTACGCCGTCAACAACTTCATACTCCCAATCTACTTCGGATTCAATGGCTTCAGATTCGACGTCAACTACCTAGTCAACGTCAGGAACTGCATTGTTGTTGTCCTTGTAATTGTATTGAGCATGGGTGGCAAGATCATTGGCACCTTGTTCGCTTGCCATTACTTGAAAATACCTAGGAACGAAGGTGTCGTCCTTGCTTTCATCCTCAATTTGAAAGGACACGGAGAGCTCCTCGTCATTGAAGCTTTCTCCAGGTCAGACGTAAGTACTTACCATCATTACATTACATTTTCTTCACTTACTAATTACTTTTGGTTTGTTACGTACCATGCAATATGCATGCATGCATGCATGCACGTTCTCTTACTTAATAATTTGATACGGAGGTAACTAATTTTAATTAAAACAGACATGGTGGGACGACAACACGCACAAGCTAGTGATAATAATAGTAGTGATCAACACGTTGATAGCAGGGCCAGTAGTGTCCTTCATCCTCAAAAGAGAAGAGAAGTACTTCGCACACAACCTCACTTTCCTCGAATTCCTTGACCCTGACCATGAGCTACGCTTTCTCCAATGCGTATACGAGTCACGACACATCACATCCAAGCTCGGCCTTATTTCAGCCATGACCGGCTCCCAACGCTCCCCAACCGTGATCTACCTCCTCCACCTAATCGAGCTCCTAAAAAAGCACCGTCGAAAAAAGAAGCTCATGTACAACGAGCTCCAAGATGGGGACCAATTCAGCGACGATGAAGAGTACGGAGGAAACGACATGGTCGAGATCAACGACGCAGTGGACGGCTTCACCACAGACAGCAAGATCTTGGTCCACCAAAACAAGGCGGTTAATTCGTTTCCCAAAGTGTACGAGGACGTGTGCGCAATGGCAGAGGACATGCGGGTATCGATAGTGTTCCTTACATTCCACAAGCACCAGAGGCTGGACGGGAAGCTTGAGAACGATAAGGACGGGGTGAGGATAGTGAACCAGAAGGTGCTAAGACACGCGCCATGCTCGGTTGGGATATTTGTGGACCGTGGACTCACAGGGTTCCAACTACCTAGCCCTGAGGTGGTTCAGAACGTGGCGACGTTGTTCTTCGGTGGGCCAGATGATAGGGAGGCATTAGCATGTTGTAAGAGGATAGCGTTGCATCCATATGTGAATTTGACGGTAATTAGGTTCCAGTCAGCAGCTGTTCCGAAAAACAAAGAGTTTCATGGTAGGAAAGATGAGGAGCAGGATCAACATATATCAATATCAAGCTATGAGGTAGACATGGCGATTGATAATGTGTTCATGGAAGATTTTTGCAACAGGTATGTGACATCGGGTAAAGTGAAATATGTTGAGGAGAGAACGGAGAATGGGGAAGAAACGGTGGAGATATTAAAAGAGATAGGGGAGATGTATTCAATGTTCATAGTAGGGAAAGGAGGGAGAGGGAGTTGTCCAATGACCACAGGGATGAGTGATTGGGAAGAGTGTCCTGAGTTAGGTGCAGTTGGAGATATACTTGCTTCTGCTGAGCTTAATTTGAGTTCTTCCATTTTGGTTATTCAACAGCATAAGCATGCTACTGAAGGACGTGATGCTAATGAAAATCCTGTTCTCGATGACGATGATTGATTCACACTCACACTCTGACTCTGACTCAATTTTTGCCTTTTTTTTCTTCTTCTTTTTTGACTTTTGTGTTTTTTCAATCAGTCTCTTCTTTTCCTTTTTGTCCCACCCCGCCTATTTTTCAAAAGTAAAAACTTTGTTAATTAATCAAGTAGCTAGCTAGCTAGCGAGCTTAATGTAGTTATTATAAATTATAGTAGAATACGAGTTGAATCCTCATTTCATTTTAACAATTTATGAATGCATGTTTGTATATAGATATACAAATTTTAGGGATGGGAAGACCGACCCATTTGACCGAGTTTTGCCTGATCCAACTCGCTCAAATTGGGTATCGGGTTACCCGGAAGTTCGTTTTATAAATATTCAGTTTGGGTCTTGGTAACATGTATGAAAGTGCCTCGACCGAATATCAGGTTTTCCGGGTAAAGCCTTAGCAAAACCCGGCCTGACCCTGGGCCAACCCAGTCAAACAACATAAGTTAAAAAAGAAAAGTTCCCAACTTCATTCTGTAGATCAGATATCACCCAGATATCAAACAATCATGACAATACATTGTTGAAAAAAATGGGTAAACCAAATGGGTTTGTGCCATTTCGGCTGCTGCCTACAAGAGAGCTTCGAGTCAAGATATAATCTGTCCAAAATGGATTTAAGGTAAATGAGAAATTGATTCCCAAAGTACGTTGGTGGGAAAAGGAGCAATGTGAGAAAGTGGTTTTATACTAGTATACCACATTGCTCAATTAAGGGGTCGTTCACTTAGGTGATTTGAGTTTAGGTGATTTCAAATAGCTAGAGATTTGGGTTCCCTAGCTATTTGAGAAAGAGCCATGTTCACTTGAGAGATTTGGAGAGATTTAGTGGTAGAGATTCCTAAAACCTTAAAAAATGAGTTAAAATACGCATATTGTCAAAAACAAATATACCCTCATTATTCATGTTCTGCAATTTATTTGGGGGCATTTATGTAAAACTGTAACACAATCCCCCAAATCTCTCCCAAATCTCTAGTCTTATGAGAGATTTCATAATCTCCCACAAATCTCTAACTACAATTGCAATGTAAACGAGTGATTTCGGCCAAATCTTGAGCCTCAAATCTCTCACAATCTCCCTCCCAAATCACCCAAGTGAACGAAGGTTTTGTTCCAAAATGTTTCCCTACAAATATCCACTTTAGTTTTCCACACATTCAAAAAATCTCTCTCCCAAAAGTTCAACTCTTTTTCCTTTCTTTTTATTTGTCGGTCCTTTTGTTTTCGCTTTGCTCAAACGTGGTTGCGTTCGGTGGTGTTAAAACACCGTAAAACTCATTGTATCCTGGGAGAAAGACGTCATTGTGTACGGAGAATCTAAGGAAACTGTGCAAACACATGACTCAATTACATTTTTTCTTTCATTTTTTATTTCGTTATGCTTATTCTAATCCGTGTTAATTTTGTCCAACAACTTAAGATAGATTCACTTATTTATATGCGGATTATTGCTTTCTCGTTGGGAGCATCATTTTCTTATGTGTACAAGCTATAACGTTTGGAATAAATATATATTCCTAGACGCAAGTTACCAATTGCGAAAAGTGTTTTGGTTGATTTTTATCGCTTATCATAGTTTAAAGTTCATCGATTCATGAACTCTTTTGTTAATGGTTGAGTTCTATATCTCCATAGCAGAACAAAGAGTATCATGCAATAGCTTCACGATTGTCCTACGTTTTGATTACTAAACGCTAAGGATTGCTATTGCTATTTATGCGTGTGCATAAACCTTGAATAACATATAATGGGTATAGCCTATTATCATTGTCTTAGAGCATCTCCAATGGTCTTGTGTAAAAGCTTTAAAGCTTTTAGAAAAAGCTTTAAAACCATAGAAGAGTTTGAGGTGGCACTAAAAACTTTATGTACATAAAGCTTTAGGGACTACAATGGTATGGTTTAAAAGTTTCAAGCTTTAAGTGAAAATGTTATAATCCATAAAATAGTATGAGGTGGAAATTATGGAAGAGAGATGATGCAAAAGCTTTGTGTACATAAAGCTTTCGCATAAAGTCACTCGTTTATTTAATAATTTTCTACCAATTTCAATTAATCAAAATGACAAATAAATGTTGCACTGCGAATGTACATTAACATGAATGACTACATAAATAAATAACATCAATCTTCCAATAAAATTGCTACAACTAAATTTAAAATGCAATAAAAACACAAATAATATATAGAAAGCAGTGACACATTTATTAAAAAAATTGCAACGTGTGTTCAATGTTCAATGTCATCTCCGAAACATTGCCAAATATGCTCCACCAAATCAGCTCTCAGTTGTTGATGTACTTCACGGTCACGTAATTCTGCATGCTTACAGAGATATTGACGAAATCCTTCAACTAATCCACGAGACACTGGTATTGGAGGATCAACCTCATCGTCTGACCATGTACTTATTGCATTCCCTTCATTCTCTACAATCATATTATGCAATATGACACAAGCATACATGATATCTTTAAGTTTTTTGGGTTGCCAAAATCGAGTTGCACCACGTACAATTGCCCACCGTGCTTGGAGACTCCAAATGATCGTTCCACATCCTTTCTTAGAGCTTCTTGCATTTTCTTGAATTTCTTCCTCTTCCAATCTTCTGGATATGCAAAGCTCTTCACCATCGTAGCCCATTCTGGATATATTCCATCTACAAGATAATAACCTTTCGTGTATTTTGTGCCATTAACTATAAATTGAACATCTGGTGAGTACCAGCCAAATACATCATTGAACAATGGTTATTGGTTGAGTACGTTGATGTCATTGTTAGAGCATGCGAGGTCTTGTGATGCTTACCGCTCCTAACATTATTGTTGGAACGCCTTGATCACCTCTGGTAAATTGACCTTTCTAGGCAACAGGGCAATTTTTCCATGGCCAATGCATGCAATCAATACTCCCTAGCATGCCCGGAAAGCCATGGACTTTCGAATGTAACTAAAGCAATCGTTGGACATCATTACTATTAGGCTTTCTCAAATATTCACTTCCAAATACCTCAATAACACATCGAAAAAATTTCATTAGACACTAAGTTGCAGTGCTCTCTCCGATGCGTAAGTACTTGTCATAATGGTCAGCAGGTGTGCCATATGCCAATTGACAAATCGCAGCTGTACACTTTTGAAGAGGGGACAAACATTTTGTATGGAGTTCGAGTTTGCTCTTCTGTCATGCCAATCGTATCTTTCAATAGGATCTCATAATCAGCACCAATCAAACTACTATTAATGGTTTCCTGCATCCCTTGCATCACATCTTTCATTTGTTTGATCATGTCCATCCTCTCCACATTCATCGCACGATAATTCATTCCACTTGCCGCTTACGCTTTCATCTGTTTCATTGACTTTCACTTTTGCTTTCCTCTTCGCTTTCTTTTGACCCATCAGACGATTTTCAACTTCATCATCATTAGTGGTAATGGGTGTATATCCTGATCACCTATTGATGAGTCTAATCCAAATGCAGACACATTCTTCTTTTTCGAAGACGGTTCACTTGAGTTGCCCGCGTTTCATTTTGGCTCATCTTTGACCATCATCCACACATGCTCATACTAAAAATATTTGTTACGCATGGAGAAAAACAACTCTCGTGCAGCTCCCATAACTTGATCATCCGACCAACCGCTATGATTTTATCTTTTCGTTTGAATGAAGCATTGGTTAAATTCTTTAACAAAAGGAATTATATTAAACCAATGTGCTTTCAAGGTACGTTGCGTTCTATCATTACCGCTCGTAACATGATCGTATAGTATTTTGCTATTTGTTCCCAAAAGATTTTTCTATTTTGTGTGTTGCCTTTCACACTATCAGTTGAGATGATGAGGTAAGAGCTTGCAAGCAATTTGTCATCTTCAACGCTCCACCTCTTGCGACTTTCGTCATTACTCATTCCGTCGGACTCCACCATATCATCAGGTCTTGTATCGGCGAGCGGTGTTGGCATACTTTGCGGTGTATATTGTTGTTGCATTGCTGGATTGAAATACTCATAGTGTGGATACATGGGGATATGAGGGTTTGAATAATATGGAAAATTCCGGATACCTTTGCGTTCTTGAAACTATGAAGAACCTTGCACTTGAGGTGGTGGAGCCATGTGTTGAGGATGAACTGATTCGCCATTATGATGACTACCCAATAACCTCATGAAATAATTTGGCTCCATGTGAAAAAGTTAGTAATGATAAAGTTTATTGTAATTCAATTTATATAGGCATTTTCATTCTTATCATCTTAGATTATGCGAAGTATGTGGGGTACCTCCAACAAATCATGTATTTATGTTTCAGTAACAACAACCCTATATTGCCGATATATATTTTTAGGCTTGGACTAATTGATTGCATTTTGCATAGTTTTCCATCAAATACCGAATTTAAATTGAGTTTGACATGTTTATCTTCAGAGGGATGTATTAATTTAATAATATTTTAATTATATTATATTATTTATTATTAGATGATTTATTTGTCGATTTCATCATTTGTAATTATATATACTTATATTCTCAATCAAAAATACTTAGTCAGCTGATACATGGCTTTTGGAGCTAGTGTGGTGTATAAAATGCGTACCAATTGACGTAATGAAAATGAAAGGTGGAATGAAAAGACCCAAAATGCAAAGTGATCAAACTAGGAGGTTGTATTCATATAGGGGCTATTTGTAAAGTTGGAAAAGTGTATGGGGCAAAGTGCTATTTTCCCTTAATATTTTAATCATATTATATTATTAATTAATGTTTAAAACCTTATAAAGCTTTATAAGTTTTATGTCATTGTGGAAATAGGAGATCTAAACACCCTCTCAAACCGGAGCCAAAAAATGACTATTGACCCTTTGGAATATTGGCTAATTTAAAATATCGAAAACTTTAGAATACCACATTAGATAGTTTAAAGTGAAATTGAGAATTTGAGTTTTTACCACATGATTGGTGAATTTGATAGCAACCTTTCAATTAATAGTTCATCAGGACAGTAATACCATAAACCAATGTGTATATGAATTAATAATTAGGCTCTATTACTGTCAGGCATGCAAGACAAAACTATACTCTGTAGAAAAAACAAAGGAGAATTCTTTTTCTTTTATGAATGAATGATGTATTAATAAGAACAAACTATACATAAAACATGACAAAAACATCCAAGACAACCCCAGTGAAAATAACTCATTTATAAAAAAAAAAAAAACCCCAGTGAAATCAACCTCCCATCCCAATGAAACGCAGCCCCCCATCCCACCTAGCAACTACATAACCTGCCCCACCCAACACTTATCAATACCTGGGCAAAAACAACACCCTGCATGCGTCCAACACCAGATAAGAAAACTGAGCATCGGAACACAAAAGAAACACAAATCTCATGCGATGCACGCCAAACATCAATTAATCTGAATACAAAGATGATGGGCCCAGCCCTTTAGCAGCGTTTAGGCCCAACGGCGGCCCACATACTGCGGTCACCGCTAGCAAGACGGGTCAAGGACGAAACTCGGGCGACAGTCCGGCCAAGCAAACCAAGGAGGGCCCCAAGGAATAGGAAGGCCCAAGGCGACGACCCAACATGGTGGTCTCTAGGGTTTGGGAAAGACATGGACACGTGTCGGCATCCTGTGGAGACTACAACGAACAGCCAAGATTCAGCCTTGGCGACCAGGACAAGGGTACTATAAATACCCCCACTCTCCACAAGACCAGAGGACAACACTTTTACCCAGCGGACAAACGCTCCGCGGTACGTCACCCTTATCCATTCTATCTCATATTCCTATCGCCCCACTCACTTGAACTGACTACTACCCCTCCTTACTTACGAGGTAAACGATCACCCGAAGACCAACCATCTTGGGCTTCCATTATTGGGCCAGGCGACAAGGCTGTAACAATTGGCACGCCAGATAGGGGAAGTAGCAGGCGATCCTCACGACAAGTGGGCAGATGGATTCAGGGGCGATCCCAACTCAAACTAGAGAGGAAGGTGATAGAGTGACCCCCGTCAAGCACATGACTGCAGTGACTCGGATCGCACCAGAGCTCAACAGAAATTTAGAGCAAGAAATGGAGGGCGACTCTCAAACCCAAGGCTCAGAACCAACGGAGAGAGACGCGTATAACTGCTTGAGCAACGTTTTCAAGCTCTGGAAAAACACAATTTGGAGTTGACTAAGCTTTTGAAAACCATGATCGCCCAGCAGACCGCGACAGCTCAGGCTTCAAAAATATGGCGACCACAGCAGGGCACGAACCTTGAAATACTGCAACAGTTCATGCCAGCGACTCAGGTCACTCCTCACCAGTTGGCGGTTCGACAGCCGCTCGCAAGGGCGATTCTCGCTGAGCCACTTTCAAAAGGCTTGGTACCCCCAACTTGGAGCGATATGTGGGAACCAGTGACCCAGATGAGCACCTGCAAGCTTTCCAAATTGCTATGCAAATGTAGCAAGCTAGAGACGCGACGTACTGTAGGGCTTTCCCGGCTACTCTGGGAGGCCGAGCAAGGGAATGGTATATGAATCTCCCGGAAGGACTCATTTCTTCATGGGAGGGTTTTGCTCTAATCTGCTCGCAAAAGTATGAGTGTAAGAAGACCAGAACCATTCCGTTGCAAGCCCTGGTCGGTCTGAGACAAGGGGCGAGTCAATCATTGAAGGACTTCTTTGATGAATGGACAAGGGTAGTTCAATCCATTCGGAGAGTAGACCATGAGATCGCTGTCCAGTCAACACACAATCACAGACTACGGGAATCACTGTTGCAGACAGCACCAAAGTCAATGTCAGACCTAGAAATGAGGGTGCACAAGACTATACTGATGGAGGAGCAATTGTCAGAGCCCTCATTAGAAAAGTTAAAGAAGGAAGAGAAGTTGGAAGGGTATAGGTCAGTGAACAAGCAGGCCAGGTGGCGACGATCAGAAAGATCGCCCGATCGTGGAAATCGCTCTGAAGAGAGGAGAGGGAATCGGTTGGACTATCAAGGTGAAAGATCGAACTATACCCCCTTTTCAGAATCGAGGCGAAAGATTCTACTGTATATGTAGCACAAGGGCCACACCATAAAATGGCCTGAGACACTGTTCACTCCAGCAGATCAAAGAAGCCGTCGAAAATTTTGTGACTTTCATGACTCTCACGGACACAATATCGAGGATTGCAGGGAGCTGAAGAATGAAATCGAAAGATGGATAAGTGAGGGGCGACTGAGAGACTTTATCGTCAGTACAAAGCGAAAAGATAAGGCTCAAGTGGGAGATCGCTCTGGGAAGGAAGAATCACAAGACAAGAAGGGTGGAGTCTTCACCCGATTACAAGAGCCATAGGGCGAGGATAGTGCAAAGAAAAAATCATGACCAGAAGTTAATAAGGTCTACCAGACCATCATTGGAGGAGAAAGCTGTCCAACAAAGAAAGTCAGAAAAGAAGAGGTGCAAGAACTGATGATGATCGAGCAGAATAGTCGTCCCATATTAGGATTTACCGAGGAAGATATGAATCGCATTGGCGGGCCTAGTCTAGAGGCAATGGTGATTCAAGTTATAACAATGAATAGCGAGTTGAGCGAGTCATAGTTGAGAAGAGAGCTCGGCGGATATAATTTTTTGGGACCTGTACAAGAGAATGAACCTACCGGGGAACTTGCTAAGACAAACAAAGACGGCAATTTCAGGGTTCTCAGGCCACACCGTACCCATCAAAGGAATCGCAACGATGGAGCTAACCATCAGAGATGGCGACATACAGATAACAAGATCGGTCGATTTCCACGTCATGTATTGTAAACCTACATGATCCTGGGTCGGCCTGCCCTGGCGTCATTTCAAGCCATCTCCTCTCCTGTGCACCAAGTAATGAAGTTCGCTATAGAAGAAGGAGTAGGCTTCTCCTGGGGTCACCCCGAGGTCGCAAGGAGATGTTACCGGGCGGCGACCAAAAGCACCTGCTTCACCATAGGCTTGGAGGCGGAGAATGGAGGAGAAAGAGTAACACCGGCGAAATAGGACGTCCCAATACCACTTTCGGAGGAAGATGTAGACAAAACAATCCGAGTATCATCCTACCTGGGAGACAAGGAGAAACGAGAGTTGGTGATGTGGCCTTATTTCATAGATATTTATCCTACATTTTGCCCTTGTTTTCTTCGTGATTTGATATTCATCTGTCCTAGTTTGCATGCGTTTCGAGCCCTTTTACACAAGCTGAGTTATTGTTGCCCGGGGGTCACTTGTGGCCCCATTTGACGTGTTTTGTAGTATCTTTTGTGAACATTTCAGGCCAGGACGTTGTATTAGAGATGACAAGGAGTCCATAGGACCAAAAGGAAGCCAAATCGAAGCTCGGATGAGGGAGAAATGAGCGAAGAAAAATTGCGATCTGTGCAGAGTTTAGGGTACACGACGTGTATGCCCAGCAAATTTTTATATATTGACGATTTGTGGATTTAAAAGGGGATTCTATCACTTCTCTTTCATCACCTACAACCCAAGAACACCCCATTTCGTCCCCAAGACCTTTGGAACCCTAGGAGGCCATTTGAAGACCAAAATTGGAGCAATTGGAGCTAAGGATTGAAGTCCACAACCACGGAGGAGAAGCTAGAAGTGGAGGATTGAAGATTGTCCAAGGATCCAAGCCATGGTGTTCTTGGTGATCATCTCTCCTTCTCTTTCCTTCATTTCCTTGGCCATGTGTGACTGATTTCCTAGGTTCTTCTTGGATTTATAGATAGTTGTGCTATGATAGAGGTTGATTGTGTAAACATGCTCACTACAACAAAACGGCCAATTTGTGGCGGTTTTTTTTCCTCAACAGTGGAGGTTATAACCGCCACTGTTGAATATATAGTGGCGGTTAAAACCGGCACTATTGGTTATAACTTTTCAAAAAAAAAAAAAATTTCGTCGGTGCCGTTCCCACACAACAGACGTTCTGATTTCATATCGACGACGGTTCTAATTTCCCACACAGCAGACATTCCCACACAACATTCAGATCTTGTGGAAATCTCTAGCTCTCACGAACTTGTACCACACTATAATCATCGACATTGCCGCTCTAGGGTTCATATTTTACGAAAACATATCAAGAAATCGAATCAAGATTGGGGAAATTGGAGAGTAACGATGGAAGCAGAAGTGGTCGATTAAGAGCGATGAAAAATGGAACTCAAACAAACACATGATGAATTGATGATATAATGCTCAAAGTATGTGTACAAATTACAATTTAAAAGAAAACTCAAACTCAGAAGCATGGATGCCCAACAAACTATCAAGAACCTTGAATGCTTGTATCAAAAGCGCCTCGGCCGCCAAGGTTGAGCGTGGTTGCTGCCTTCCTTCAAGTCGTCTTGGAGAACGCCGCTTGTTCTTCAAAGTTAAAGGCGGAGGAAAGAAGGGATTCCACCGACATCATCTTTTTCAAAGTTGAAGACGGCTACATCACCGTCTTGACTCTTCTCTTTGCTCTTCAAAGTTTAGCATTGTTTGTGATTAGGGTTTAGAATTGATACCGCCGAAAGCGGCGGAGAAGGATGAGAGAGGGAAAGGAGAGACTGTGATTAGGGTTTAGAATACGCCTGTATATATATATTAAACAATAATGGAGGTTGCATTATGGCGGTTTAAACCGCCAATGTTGTTATTTTTCAACACTAGAGGTTTAAACCGCCATACTACAACCGCCACTGTTAAAATTATATATTGGCAGTTCTGCAACCGCCAATAGTCTATCCGCGAATTTCAGCCTTTTTTGTTGTAGTGGCTATGATTGATCTTGGATGTAAGAAGATGATCTCTAGACTTGTTGTTAATTCCATTCATTGCCATGTTTGCTTGATTTGGTATATTCTTTGTGATGTAATGCATGAGAGTTCTTAGATTACATGGATTGTATGTTTAGGGATTGAAGGGAGTGTATTCTAAGAGATTATATCATCTCAATTCAACCATAGTTGCATGATTTCTTCTTGTGCATTTTATCGAACACTTGGTGTGCACTTAGTTTTTCACTCAATTGAATTTTGATTAGTCTTTTGATGGTTCTTGATGACACTCAATTTGACGTGATTATCAGCCTCATTTAAGCGACATTTCCTTGCTTAAGACATGGTTTTTTAGGGTAGAATAACGAATATTCATTCAACTACTCAATCTCGTGCCATTTGTGTTACTTTGGCCCGTTTCGGGTCTATTTGATGGTTTTCTAGTGTTTTCATGTTAGCACAGGTTTTTACCGTCAAATAAAGTAGCCAAGGACATGTCTAAGGCGTTGGAACCTCGAGGAATCACACCGAAATCGATCCAAGGAGTCAATCAACTCGAACCAAATTCTGCTCCCATTTAGAAAGAAGTTTTCGGCAAAAATCCCCTGGAGTTTTCGGCGAAAACTCATGAAGAAATCGGCAGAGCATTCAAGAAGAAGTTTTCGGCAAAAACTTCAAGTTTTCGCCGAGAACCCAGCGTTCGAAAATCACAGGAGAAAATAGCCGGCGATCACCCCATTTACGAAGGAATTTTCGGCGAAAATTCCATCAGATTTTTGGCAAAAATTCTAGGCAAAACCGGCGGTATTAGGGTTAAATATAAATACTTAACCGGCGGCCCAAATCAAAAAATATATCATATATCTCATAATACCAAATACCTCGAGGATTCTCAAGAGTTCTGGAGTAGAGTTTAGAGTTCGAAGAGCCAGGAAGAGATCGTGACGCCATCCCTTTCATCTCGAAGACTCGGAGCTAGGATTGCAGATTACCGGAGATCGAAGTTCTGCCGGAGTCGTCTTAATTAGGTTTTTCAGATCCTTTTCTATTCTTCCTCTGTTCATGATGAACTCTGTCTTTGCCTTTGATTCTTTTTGTATGAGCATGAGTAGCTAAACTCGTAGAGCTTAGACTAGATGAACCCTAAGTGACCCAGGGCTTTAAAGCGGTCACAGATCGGCGGTGATTAGATTCAAAGTTCAATCAGTTTCTCTTTCATGTTTGATTTGTTCTTCATTGTTCATGTTTCTTGTCTGGATTGATCACCTAGATTAGATTCTTGTTAAGCTAAGGATAGAAGCGAACGCTCGCCTTACTTTAAAACATCAATTCGAACAATTAACCTAATCATTGGAGTGTGCCTTTCGTAGGAACAAATTAGGGTTAATCCACTGCAAGAGTAACTCATAAATCGTTAGTAATTGCACCAGTTAAGTTATGTCGTTGCGAGAGGCGACCGTACCTTGACGGCTAATTAATCTTGGTAGCTAGATTGGATAGAGCGAACGTTCGCCAGTCTTAAACATAAGGGTAAGGAGTTATGGTGGTGTCTTAGAATTGATTGAACGAGAATCGAAATCCGCTGATCTGTTGACTGCCAATGCTCTGGTGAACGAAGGGGGATTCAAAGTCTAAGCTTGTCTGTCATCTTTGTTTTCAACCAATCTTTTAATCTATTTTCAGTTTTAATTTTTAATTTCCGTGCATTTCTTAGTATTAGAAGTCGTGGAACTCACACCACACACTAAGTGTTAACTCTGAGTAATTTGCCTTTATATTTGAGTAGTCAATCATTAGAAGACCCGTGGAATATGATCTACCCTAGCTTCTAGCTTGGTAGTTATTTGATATCCCGCTCTGCAGCGTTCATCAGTTCTCTTAGTGTTAGGACATTGACATGAGAGTGATGTCTAGCCTTGTGGTCATAGAGTTATAGGAGAGGGTTTTGTAGCTTGGCATTTCATCAAACACCTTTAGTGCATCCTTAGTCGCTTAGCTTGAGAGCGAGAGCCTAAGTTGAGTAGTCTTAGGATAGGGATTTAGTGCTACGAGAGTGCATTGAGTCTACAAAAGTGATTTGCATGGTCATTCGATTGCATCCTTGATCATGTTTGGCTTGTTTGTTCATTGTCTCCTCTTGAGCATGATGAAGCTATCTTTCCCAAGTGAACCTCCTTTATCTTTGATTTGCACCGCTTTGTTTTTCTTTCTTGTTTAGTTTCCTTTAAGCTTTTGATTTCTATTTCAAACCAAAACTCCTTTAAAATGAATAGACCGTCTACGAGGAATGTGAGTAGTGGCCATTGAGAGAACCCCGTGGAATACGACCTTGAATGTTGTGAGTTGAAATTCACACGTCAAGTTTTTGGCGCCATTGCCGGGGACTTTCTCAATCCTAAGAAAGCATTTAGTAGTGGACCGATCTATTCACTTCCCTCCATTTTAGTTTTGCTTCTTTTTATTTTTGTTCTTGTTTTTGTTATCCCGCATTGTCGTGTTACTTTGGTGTCTTGTTGAGTTTGTGTGTAGGTACCTTGTGCTAGTGTATGAGTCGATTCACTTGCTTCCAAGCACAACCTCAAGGCCTCGAGCAAGTTATTGATCCACCAATACGTTCTCTACCTCATTTAGTTCATGGGAGCAAGGTTGCAACTAAGATGAACTCGTGGAATGGAAGTAATGGTTAGGGTACCTATCAAAGGTGGAATCCGTCTCCTAATCCATATTATGGTTATCCTACTTCATCCAACTACTACCAAGAGACTTTTGAGGGAAATGGCCAATGGTGGGATCAAGGTCAGCAAGCTTCAACACCAATGTGGAATGAACAATGTTCCTCTCCACCTCCACTCTACCATCAAATCTTGTCGGAGTATTGTCAAGAGGAATTCACAAGCCATGAATAACACCCTCAACCGCCTTCCATGCTAGAGGAACTCTTGAAGATGGTGAAAGAAAGTGAGTGTCCTCGAGAGGAGTTTGTAAGCCATGAGCAACACTATCCACCTCCCCCCACAATTGAGGAAATGTTGCAAATTGCGGGAAAAAATGCGACTCGGATTAGTCACTTAGCTCAAAGCATGGAGCTCATCACGGAGATTCTTGAGAATGAACGACGCCCCAATAATTTGGAGCACGTCTATGGTTATGAGGATGACACTTGTGAACCAGAAGTACTTGACATGGATGAAGAGTTGGTAGTGGAGGAGATTGAAGAACATGTTCTTCCCAAGGACACACCACATGACCACGATCCTTGGATAGGAGGATCGAGGAGACTTGAGGATGATGACCCTTTAGAGGTGGTGAGAGATGATTTGAAGACTCTTCAAGAAGAGGTGGTACCGAGAATGGAGCACGAAAGTGAACACCACCACCCTATTGTGGTACCACCAAAGATTGAGAGTACCCTTCAAACTTCTTGCTTGGTTATGAAGTATTTGTGCCAAGAGACCAAGGACACATGCATCTCGACCCCTCCTAAGGTATACATAAGAGTGGAGCCGCCTATACTTGAACCGGAGGACTCCTTGTGTGGCATCGCCAACTTGGAGACGATGGAGCTCAATGGTGGCCCCCCATCTCACTCTCTTCCTCAAGCTTCGAATTTTAAGGGTAGCAAGCCATCCCAAGGTACCAAGTGGTATGCAAGCATTAATGTGCATTGGCTAGTCTACCATTCTCTCAAGATGTTTCTTGGAGCTCAACTTTCATCATGGAAGAAGCTACTTGACTTCAAGGAGGTACTAAGTTGGATACCATAACACAGGTATCGTCGAGCTTAAGACAGTAACCAAGCGCTTCTTGGGAGGCACCCCATGTTATCTTTATTTTATCGCTTTTATGTGTTCTTTTATGTTTTTGTGTTCTGTTAGCTTTTTGAATAAGGTTTGGCAAGCACATGGGAATCACTCTTCACCAATGATCTTCATGAGACTCTTTCACCACTTTTGCCTCCTATGCTCTACCAAACGCGGTAACATCGTTCTACCTTACTCTCTCTCTCTCTTGACCATTGAGGACAATTCTCATGCTAGTCGTAGGGGAAATTTGAGGTTTGGTGTGATTGTTTGTCGGTAGAAGTAGAATGATGTGTTGTGATTGTGTGCATGCTCTTGATTGATTTCCAATTTCCTCTATCATAGAATCATTCGGTTCTTGACTTTTACTTCAAGTTTTCACAATGACGTTTAGACTGTTCCACTTAGAACCTATCACCAGCATGTCAGCACTAATATCAAATGAGTTGATGAACCGCAGTCATTGTGCGTGCGTTCAAACAAATAACTAATAAAGCTAACAAGCTAGGGTAGATCGTATTTCACGGGTCTTCTAATGATTCACTACTCAAATAAGCTAGCAAATTACTCAGGTTTAAACACTTCGTGCGTGGTGTGAGTTCCACGACTTCTAATTCTAAGAAATGCAGAAAAATTAAAAATTGAAACTAAGAACAGAATGGAAATTGGTTGATTAAAACAGAGATGACAGACGAACTTAGACTTTGAATCCCCCTTCGTTCCGAAGAGCATTGACAATCAACAGATCAGCGGATTTCGATTCTCATTCAATCAATTCTAAGACACCACCATAACTCCTCACCCTTAGGTTTAAGACCGGCGAATGTTCGCTCTATCCATTCTAGCTACCAAGATTAATTAGTCGCCCGGGTACGGTCGCCTCTCGCAACGACTTAACTTAACTGGTGGAATTACTAACAATTTATGAGTTACTCTTGTAGTGGATTAACCCTAACCGGTTCCTACGAAAGGCACACTCCAATTATAAGGTTAATTGTTCAATTTGATGTTTTAAAGTAAGGCGAGCGTTTGCTTCTATCCTTAGCTTAACAAGAATCTAATCTAGGTGATCAATCCAGACAAGAAACATGAACAATGACGAACAAATCAAACATGAAAGAGAAACTGATTGAACTTCAAATCTAATCACCGCCGATCCGTGACCGCTTTAAAGCCCTGGGTCACTTAGGGTTCATCTAGTCTATGCTCTAAGAGTTTAGCTACTCATGTTTATTACAAAAGAATGAAAGACAAAGAAAGAGTTCATCATCCAGAGGAAGAACAGAAAAGAATCTGAAAAACCTAATTAAGATGACTCTGGCAGACTTCGATCTTTGGTAAACTGCAATCCTAGCTCCGAGTCTTCGAGATGGAAGGGATGGCGTCACGATCTCTTTCCAGCTCTTCGAACTCTAACTTTTTGCTCCAGAACTCTTGAGAATCCTTGGAATTATGATTATGAAAAGTATTATGAGGTATATCTGATTTTCGGCCGCCGGTTAAGTATTTATACGTAACCCTAATTCAGCCAGATTTTGCCTGATATTTTCGCCGAAAATACTATGGTATTTTCGCCAAAAATCTTGGCGTAAATGGGGAGCCCGCCGGTTGATTTCTTCTGTAATTTTCGGTCCAATAGTTTTCGGCGAAAACTTAGGGTTTTTGCCGAAAACTTCCTTCAGTCGACATCAGTGATTTTGTGCATGTATTTTCGCCGAAAATGCTGAGGTATTTTCGGCGAAAACTCCTTTGTAAACCGGGGCAGGAATTGTTTCGACTTGATTGGCTCCTTGGATCGATTCCGGTGCAATTCCTCGAGGTTCCAACGCTTTAAACACGTCCGATCACTGCTGGTCAGGTGGGCCGGGAGGTGGAAAGTGGAGGAAATCGCCGAGCTGACGTTGCCACGCCAGCTGTGCCTCATACCGCCTATCAGCGCGGTGTATATGTTGCTGCATAATAGTCCATCTCGCCTCTTGAGTGGCATTGTCGGTGATGCGCCACTCCTGCAGTCGCTCATACATCTCTCCAACATCCGCGGGATGCGGGTGAGGCTGCGGGTGAGGTGCCTGGTATGGATCTGGGATGGCCGGCGGCGACTGGTGTGCATACCCTGCCTGATGGTGTGGCGAGGGAGTATGGTCAAGAAACTCTGGCTCGTACTGAGGCTGGGACTCCTCAAAATCATCGTCTTCCTCCGACTCATCCTCGCTCTGGAGAGGAGGATCTGCTGCTACCTGGGGACTGAGGTCCAGCTCGAGGTCGTACTCGACCGCCAAATCTCCTCCAACGGTGCGTACTATGCGGCGTGGGATGTTCGGGCCATACTCATGGCTGAGGCCAAAGGAGATGATGAGCTGGCCGATGAAGTTGCCTCCTAGGAGTGAGCGAGGTGGCGTCCTCCTCTTGGTCTTCTGGCGGAAGATGCGAGCAAGCACCCATCCGGGGTGAAGAGGGTAGCTCTCCCGGATGGCGCGAAGAAGCAGAAGTTCCTCATTGCTGATATAGTGGCGGTCCTTCTCTGGAGCATATAATAGCGATCTACGCCAAACCATATGAATGTATCTATAGAGAGGGTGAGAGAGAGACTTAACTGAGTTATGGTCCGAGAGACGATCGTCGGGCACTCCAGTCATGTGGCTCCAGAGTGCATGGTAGGCCTCTCCGTCGTCCTCGTCGTTCGCCCAGCCGAGGTGATGACCGTGGTAATGCTCGTAGGAATGCCTAGATGAGCTGCAAACTCATTATAGGTGAGAGTCCTGTACACCACGCCCAGGTAGAAGGAAACGACCTTCTTGCTCTGCCTCCTCTTGTGCTCGTCCAGATCAAAAGTGGCCCAGAACTCCTGGAGAGCGACGTCGGGGAATTCTGAAGCTATGGTGGTCAGCTCTAGGAGGTCGGCCGGTGCCAGGGTGTCGTGCACGTTCCGGTGGTAGTCCTCATTATGATCGAAGAGGGACTCCATGGAAAGTGGTCGAACATTAGCTCCCGGAACATGCTCGAGCTTCTTGTAACACTCAAAGTAGTTGTCGGGTAGACGAGCGATAGTGCGATGGTGCCCAGCACGGCTCGGGAATGCTGGTGGAGGGCCCTGGACGGCGGGTGTGACGGGAGCGGGGGCTCTGGAGCTCGAGGCGGCGTCAAGTCTCTGCTTGGTCCTGCGCTCATAAGTGGTGTTTCTAAACAAGAAAACAACCAGATTAGTCAAACTAAAACCCTACCCCACACTTAGTCGAAAAACTCAATTTCACAAAGAAATGAGGAAAACCGAGTGGGGGTAAGCAAAGCAGATTTAACCGGTAATCACAAACGATAAAATACATGCTTAGGAACAGCCAGAATGGAATATTATCACAATCAGAATTCAGAAGTCAAACCGACATTCAAAAAGTCAACACAATAGAACATTGAACCCTAATCATGGCAAGACTATCACAAATCGGAGAATGACGGTATAATATGATCTCAGCTGGCAAACACAATAATCGGAACGAGTATGAGCACATAGGGCAGCCAAATGATCAAAAACAGTTCATGGTCAAACCGACATTTCTCAAAAGTCAACCTCACAAGGAATAGGACTTAGGCATAGCAACACATGATCAAACGATATAACAATTAAGCACGATACTCCCTATGCATGCTAGAACAGTTCAACAAGTTCAGCTAACCTAGTTCACACGAAATCAGTCTGCACGCAAATCGAGGCAAACTGAAAAGTCAACCGAAAGTCAACCCCGACGAAATTCAGCATCCAACATGTCAAAAGATTCGCAATGAAAAGTTCTACAACTTACCTTGAAGCCATGGATGCTAAAAATGAACGGATCGGGAGGAATCGGTGAAAAATCAAAAATTTTAGGGTTTGGGTGAACTAGAGCTGTAGAGCTCTGATTCGGCTGTTCTAGGGCTTGGATTGATCGGAAATGGAAGGGGAAGGGAGCGGCGGCGACGGCGGCGAGATAAGGGGGCGGTCGGCGATTTTCAGGAAGACAGGGGGAGTTTTGGGAATTTTTCGAAAATAGAAAGTGGGGAGAGAGAGGGGGTTAAACCGGATTTTTAAGTGAAAAAGTTGGTGATTTTCAAACATATTTTCGGCGAAAATAGGTGCAAGTTTTCGCCGAAAATCTTAGTTAAAATAGTACTGCCGGTTTTCAAAGGTATTTTCGCCGAAAAGTTCAATAGGTTTTCGCCGAAAATGTTGGTTAAAATTGTCTGGAAACACAGTGGAATTTTAAAGGGAATTTTCGCCGAAAAATAGGGTGTATTTTCGCAAAAAATTTTGACCTACACGATTGAAAATATTTTCTCAAACCCGGCAATCTTCAGAAAATCACAGTTAAATCTAAAAAAAATCGGAAAGACCTCAAACGACTTGCAATTGACACTATGACACACAGACTACACACGAAAAATAAGAAAACAAACAAACTGACACTTTTGGCTCCCCCGAACCGACTCTAAAACACTATGGTTGACACAAATCAAAAACTGACTCCAGCCGTGTGTTGCCTCCCACGAAGCGCTCTTTTATTAACGTCCTTGAGCTGGACGATACCTGGACGGTATTAGGAGACATCCCAACTTAGATTCTCCTTAATGCTAGCATCGAGTTCATAAAGTAGAGCTTCGGGGCTTCTCCGGTGAGTATGAATTTCTTCCCGTTCGCGTGTAAGAGCTTGGTACGCCCGTCGGGAAGGTGGTCAGTGATCGCGAATGGTCTGAACAGTTCTGTCAAGGGATCATTTTCCACAAGGAAGACAGTGGACGGAATGAGAACGATCGGCTCCTTCTTTTCTTTAACCTCCGACTTGAAATCACCAGGATCGGTGATCGTCAGTATTTCCTTAGGAGATGCTTTTGGCTTCTCCTTCCATACTTGTTCCGCCGCCGGTAGCTTGGAATGATTGGTGGTGCAGCTGGCTCGGTAGAAGGTGGCGGCACAACTGGTCTCCAGACCATGTGAGTCTTCGTCTTCTTGTTCTTTCCCCGAGGTCTGCTAGGCTTTGTGCTCGGTGGCTTAGAAGAGGCTTTCAGTTCCTTCTTCTTTGGCGGCTTTTGAGGAGCAGATTTTGGTTTCTGCTTGATAATCTGTCCAGCACCTGCAACAGCAATTGATCTAGGCACACTAGAAGAGACATCATGATGAGGGCAGTTGTAGAGAAGTTCTTGGAATCGATTCCAAGTATCGTATAAGCTTTCTCCTTCTTTCTGGGAGAATCTGGCAATGCTGTCCTTGATGGCTGTTGTTTTGGCCGGAGGAAAGTATTCTTCAACGAAGTCCTGAGCCAGAGTATCCCAATCAGTGTAATATCCAGGTGGTTTGCCAGTAAGCCACCTCTTAGCAGCGCCTCTCAGAGAGAACGGGAAAGCTCTCAAACAAAGAGTATTCTTGTCGAGGTTTCCGTTCTTGAAAGTGCTGCAGAGATCAAGGAAATCTGCAAGATGAGTGCACGGATTGTCTAGGGGCCTGCCTTCGAACTGTAGATCCCTAGAGATCATAGTCAAAAATGGAATCTTGATCTCATAGTCAGGATCTCCTTCAATGCGCGGTACGGCAATGGCAGATCGAACGCTAATCGTGCAGGTGGTGGTGGTGGATTTCCGCCTGGTGGTGGTGGTGGTGCTAATTGATCAGTCATGGTAGGAGATGGAGGAGGTGAAAGTGACTTGGTGTATGAAACGGATGTAGGTGACGATACAGATGAAGATGTAGATGAGGAACTCTCCTTCAGTTCCTCGATCTTAATCGGAGTGATGGATGGAGGTGGATTGATTCTGCTTCTCCTTGGAATCTGTGATTGTTGAGGTGGAGCAGAACTGCTTGGTCTCTCTATACTCTTAGCCTTGTCGGTTTGAGAGCGAGTCTAAGGGCGGCGATGCATACACCTGTGAACAATCTACAAATAACAAAAACAACAAAACCAGTGTAAAATCGAAGTGGGTGGAAAAGTGAAAGATGAAAAATAGAAGAATAAATTGCCAGTTCTTCTTTCAAACAATCAAAAGAAGTCCCCGGCAACGGCGCCAATTTGATGAACCGCAGTCGTTGTGCCTGCGTTCAAACAAATAACTAACAAAGCTAACAAGCTAGGGTAGATCGTCTTCCATGGGTCTTCTAATGATTGACTACTCAAATAAGCTAGCAAATTACTCAGGTTTAAACAATTCGTGCGTGGTGTGAGTTCCACGACTTCTAATTCTAAGAAATGCAGAAAAATTAAAAATTGAAACTAAGAACAGAATGGAAATTGGTTGATTAAAACAGAGATGACAGACAAACTTAGACTTTGAATCCCCCTTCGTTCCCCAGAGCATTGGCAATCAACAAATCAGCGGATTTCGATTCTCATTCAATCAATTCTAAGACACCACCATAACTCCTCACCCTTAGGTTTAAGACCGGCGAACGTTCGCTCTATCCTTCTAGCTACCAAGATTAATTAGTCGCCCGAGTACGGTCGCCTCTCACAACGACTTAACTTAACTGGTGGAATTACTAACGATTTATGAGTTACTCTTGCAGTGGATTAACCCTAACCGGTTCCTACGAAAGGCACGCTCCAATTATAAGGTTAATTGTTCAATTTGATGTTTTAAAGTAAGGCGAGTGTTTGCTTCTATCCTTAGCTTAACAAGAATCTAATCTAGGTGATCAATCCAGACAAGAAACATGAACAATGACGAACAAATCAAACATGAAAGAGAAACTGATTGAACTTCGAATCTAATCACCGCCGATCCGTGACCGCTTTAAAGCCCTGGGTCACTTAGGGTTCATCTAGTCTAAGCTCTAAGAGTTTAGCTACTCATGTTTATCACAAAAGAATCAAAGATAAAGAAAGAGTTCATCATCCAGAGGAAGAACAGAAAAGAATCTGAAAAACCTAATTAAGATGACTCTGGCAGACTTCGATCTTCGGTAAACTGCAATCCTAGCTCCGAGTCTTCGAGATGGAAGGGATGGCATCACGATCTCTTTCCGGCTCTTCGAACTCTAACTCTTTGCTCCAGAACTCTTGAGAATCCTTGGAATTATGATTATGAAAAGTATTATGAGGTATATATGATTTCGGGCCGCCGGTTAAGTATTTATACTTAACCCTAATTCAGCCGGATTTTGCCTAATCTTTTCGCCGAAAATCTTGGTGTAAATGGGGAGCCCGCCGGTTGATTTCTTCTGTAATTTTCGGTCCAATAGTTTTTGGCGAAAACTTTGGGTTTTCGCCGAAAACTTCCTTCAGTCGACATCAGTGATTTTGTGCATGTATTTTTGCCAAAAATGCTGAGGTATTTTCGGCGAAAACTGCTTTGTAAACCGGGGCAGGAATTGTTTCAACTTGATTGGCTCCTTGGATCGATTCCGGTGCAATTCCTCGAGGTTCCAACGCTTTAGACACGTCTTTGGCCACTTTATTTGACGGCAACAACTTGTGCTAACATAAAAACACTAGAAAACCATCAAATAGACCCGAAACGGGCCAAGGTAACACAAATGGCACGAGATAGGGCAATTGATTGAATATTCGTTATTCTACCCTAAAAACCATGTCTTAAGCAAGGAAATGTCGCTTAAATGAGGCTGATAATCACGTCAAATCGAGTGTCATCATGAGTCTAAGCCAGAACAGATATTGGATCACTCTTGTATGTTGGTTGATTGGTTTGATACGTGTTTTTGTACCGCTCGATAACACCGTTCTAAGATGATAAAGGCAATTAGTATTTCACCACATTCAGCCAAAACGCCTACCCAAATCAATTTCCTGTAGGACAACCCGTTGAGCCTTGGCCTGTTTATTGGATTGTACACATTTTCAGCTCTACTCCATGTTTTTTTCATCACCTTTTGATCCCTCGTGATTGTGGCTTGAGATTAGACGAAAATCCAATTCGAAGTCTCTTGTGGAAGTTATAGCTAGCTAAAATTAAGTGGCTAATGTGTGAAGAAAGGCTTATGTGAGAAGAAAGTGTTCAAGTTACTCAAATTCTTGAAGTGCCGAAAGAAAAGCTAGGCAAGCTCGACACCTAAGTGAAGTGTCGGGTTGAGCACTAGCATAGGCAAAGACTGTGAGCTAGGCAGGTCCAATACCTAAGTGAAGTGTTTGGATCGAGCACTAGTATGCAGTAAGTAAACGGTGGAAGAAAAGCCTTCGAAGATGTCTTTGATGAAGCGATCCCAGCTTGAGCGTGTGAATTGCGGATCTAGAGGCGGATGAAGTCGAGTCGATAGCCACGTCACGTTCACTCACCGTTCCTCAGATATTTCCTACCTCCACTTAATCCGTTTCATATCCCGAGTTCAAGTCCTTTTGATTAGAGTTGGTGTTGTTGTGGTCGGTAAGAACTGTGTCCTAATTAACTACTTGAAGTGTGCAGAAAGTAGTGAGGTCTAGACTTGTTTGGTTGACATTCTTGCATGTGTAGGTTAAGTTTGTTCGTGGAACAGTCTAAGCCAAATTGTTAATGTTTGAATCTCAATTTGTCCAATCTTGTCATTTGTGAACCTGGATGCCTTCTAATTCATTTACTTGAGGACAAGCAAAAGCTTAGTCATAGGGGAGTTTGATGTGACCTTATTTCATACATATTTATCCTACGTTCTGCCCTTGTTTTCTCCGTGATTTGATATTCATCTGTCCTAGTTTGCATGCGTTTCGAGCCCTTTTGCACAAGTTGAGTTATTGTTGCTCGGGGGTCACTTGTGGCCCCATTTGATGTGTTTTGTAGTCTCTTTTGTGTTCATTTCAGGCCAGGACATTGTATTATAGATGACAAGGAGTCCATAGGACCAAACGGAAGCCAAATCGGAGCTCGGATGAGGGAGAAACGAGCGAAGAAAAATTGCGGTCTGTGCAGATTTTAGGGTACACGACGTGTAGTTCTACACGACGTGTATGCCCAGCAGATTTCTATATATTGAGGATTTGTGCAGCTAAAAGGGGATTCTATCACTTCTTTTTCATCACCTACAACCCAAGAACACCTCATTTCGTCCCCAACACCTCTGGAACCCTAGGAGGCCATTTGAAGACCCAAATTGGAGCAATTGGAGCTAAGGATTGAAGTCCACAACCTTGGAGGAGAAGCTAGAAGTGGAGGATTGAAGATTGTCCAAGGATCCAAGCCATGGTGTTCTTGGTGATCATCTCTCTTTCTCTTTCCTTCATTTCCTTGGCCATGTGTGACTGATTTCCTAGGTTCTTCGTGGATTGATAGATAGTTGTGCTATGATAGAGGTTGATTGTGTAAACATGCTATGATTGATCTTGGATGTAAGAAGATGATCTCTAGACTTGTTGTTAATTCCATTGATTGCCATGTTTGCTTGATTTGGTATATTCTTTGTGATGTAATGCATGAGAGTGCTTAGATTACATGGATTGTAGGTTTAGGGATTGAAGGGAGTGTATTCTAAGAGATTATATCATCTCAATTCAACCATAGTTGCATGATTTCTCTCTTGTGCATTTTATCGAACACTTGGTGTGCACTTAGTTTTTCACTCAATTGAACTTTGATTAGTCTTTTGATGGTTATCTTAGTGTTAGGACACTGGGCGACCATGCGAATAGGTGTGAAAACTCTCGGAGTAACTGAACCAACTGACGTGTGAATTTCAACTCACAACATTCAAGGTCGTATTCCACGGGGTTCTCTCAATGGCAACTACTCACATTCCTCGTAGACGATCTATTCATTTGAAAGGAGTTTTGGTTTGAAATAGAAATCAAAAGTTTAAAGGAAACTAAACAAGAAAGAAAAACAAAGCGGTGCAACACAAATATAAAGGAGGTTCACTTGGAAAGATAGCTTCATTATGCTCAAGAGGAATAAATGCACAAACAAGCCAAACATGATCGAGGTTACAATCGAATGACCACGCAATTCCCTTCTATAGACTCAATGCACTCTCGTAGCACTAAGATCCTATCCTATAACCACTCAACCTAGGCTCTCGCTCTCAAGCTAAGTGACTAAGGATGCATTAAAGATGTTTGATGAAATGCCAAGCTACAAAACCCTCTCCTATGACTCTATGACCACTAGGCTAGACACCACACTCTCATGTCAATGTCCTAACACTAAGAGAATCATCAAAAGACTAATCAAAGTTCAATTGAATGAAAAACCTAATGCACACCAAGTGTTCGATAAAATGCACAAGAGAGAAATCATGCAACTATGGTTGAATTGAGATGATCTAATCTCTTAGAACATGCTCTCTTCAATCCCTAGACCTACAATCCATGTAATCTGAGCACTCTCATGCATTACATCACAAAGAATAGACCAAATCAAGCAACATGGCAATCAATGGAATTGACAACAAGTCTAGAGATCATCTTCTTACATCCAAGATCAATCATAGCATGTTTACACAATCAACCTCTATCATAGCACAACTATCTATCAATCCAAGGAAACCTAAGAAATCAGCCATACATGGCCAAGGAAATGAAGGAAAGAGAAATAGAGATGATCACCAAGAACACCATGGCAATCCTCCTCTTGCAAGCTCCTCTCCAAGGTTGTGGACTTCAATCCAAGCTCCTCTACTTTGAGTTGCACCTTGCTCTAGGGTTGTGGATTGGAGATGAGGAGAAAAGTGATTGAGAAGTTGAGAGAAAAGGTTTTGAATAATGTGTGAAATTAGAAAAAAATGAATTTCCCTTTTAATTTCGGCTGCGTCCTCTTTAAATAGCCTGTCGATTTCTCTTCAAGTTTTCGGTGAAAACTCCTTCAGTTTTCGCCGAAAATTCCTTTGCAAATCACCGAGCCAGCCTTGACTTTTCTTCATAGGTTTTCGGCGAAAACTCTGGAAGTTTTCGCCGAAAACTTCTTCAGGAATCTGCTCCAAAGTTTCAGAATTCTTCTGTTGCAAATGGACTGAGAGTTTTCGGCGAGAACTTAGAGTTCTCGCTGAAAACATCCTCAGAAATGTTGTGCATTTTTCTCAAACTTGCATCGGCCATAACTCCTCCGTCCTAGCTCTGATTGACCTCCGTTTGATCCTACGTGCTTCTTGTCACAGGTACTTCAACACCAAATCCTAAAAATGCAAATAAAATAAATCCAATCACTATAAGAAAATCCGTCTTTTTGTCGCGGATAAATTCACTGTTTGTCGCGGTTATAACCGCGACAAACCATATCACTCGCGGATGCGACTTCCGCGACCAACTCGGCCCATACAACCAGCGCTTATTGCGGAAATGGCTTTCCGCGACAAACAGGACGCCTCGCGGAGGGTTTGTCGCGGACTCTCTTGAATCAGTCATTGGTTCGTCCGAAGTTTCGAGTCAAATTTTGGTTCGATTAAAGAATATCCGCGACTAACAGGAAGAATATCCGCGACAAACTGTAACAACCCTATCCGCGACTAACTCTTAAATATCCGCGAAAAACCATGCATCTATTTTTCCAAATCCCGCTCAAGCTCAAGCTCTCGCACGGCCTTCATGAGCATCAAGCTCAAGCTCAGCAGCTCTCCGATCCTGCACAATCTGATCCAAATCCTGTTCATCCTCCAACAAATCGTCCAATCCAACAGTCTCATACTGGTCTTGCTCGTCCATTCTCCGGTAATCACTGATCAATCGAATCGGAGCATGAGTAAACTGAAACGGCAAAAAATTAGGTTAAACTTAATCAGTAAGAGAACGAACTACTCATTCCAATAAAGTTTCGTGGAAGAGATCCTTTGCTTCTTCATCTTCATCCTCAACGAGGATATCCTCGTCCGGTATAATCTGAGGATCGACGGAGGCTTCATCGTCGTCATCGTAGTCATTGGTGTTGTTTTGGCTGGTGTTGTCAGAAGACCTAGAGAAGGGGAGATAACTATGAGAGGAGGAAGGAAAGGGAAGAGAAGAAGAAAGAAGAGAAAAAGAAAGAAGAGAAGAAGACTTACCGTCGCACTGCATCTTCAATCGCACGTCAATGGAGGAGAGAAGGAGAGTGTCCGATGAGAAAATCTCAACTGTGAGGATGGGGAAAAGGGTTTTTTTTCAGGGTTTGTCGCGGATAAATTAAGACATCCGCGACAAATATAGGTTCGATTCAGGCTTTGGTTTGTTTTTGATTCAGGTTTGGTTTGATTTATATGGTTTGGTCAGTGTTTGTCGCGGATGATGTTTAAATAACCGCGACGAGTTTGTCACGGTTAAATTAGTCGCGGATATATATTAAATAACCGCGACGAGTTTGTCGCGGTTAAATTAGTCGCGGATATATATTAAACAATCGCGACGGGTTTGTCGCGGAAGCACTTTTCGCGGATATTATATTTTATCCGCGACAAACTTAGTCGCGGAAGCTATCCGCGACAACTTTTCCGCGACAAAAAGACGGATTTTCTTGTAGTGAATAGACACGGAATTGGCCTCAAAGTGGCAATGGGACAACAAATGGACACTTTGCACAAAACTTCAATAAAAGCATATTAAGCATCGCATTTAAGGATCAACTACGGGCATTTCATAGGTTAATCATAAGCTCAAAATGCACAAAATAAAGTCACATCAGCTGGCTAGGCGATACAATTTGAAACTCCGACCGCATCACATCACACTCAACGATTTAGTGCTGCGAAAAATTTTCAGACCAGCGATCGGGGAAGCTTAGCTTAATCATGGTTGGGAAGGCCCGTATAGAGTGTGAAGGGTAGTTGGGGCCAATACCTTCAAGTTGGCAGAATTAGACGGAACAAAGATCCGCAAAACATGGAACTCCATGCATCTTAAGCGATATTATGATTAAAATAGCCCTGTAAGAGACGCGAGTTCTAATGAAATGACTAAGTGTGAAAATGTTCTTTTTCATTAGACGACGCTTCACACATTGAAAATCGCCATGTAAGATCTAAGGGCATTGAATCGTTAAGTAAGACATAAGGGCATTAAAAATCGCCATGTAAGACCTAAGGGCATTAAAAATCGCCATGTAAGACCTAAGAGCATTTAAATCGATTAAGTAAGACCTAAGGGCATTAAAAATCGTCATGTAAGACCTAAGGGCATTGAAAATCGCCATGTAAGACCTAAGGGCATTGAAATCGTTAAGTAAGACCTAAGGGCATTAAAAATCGCCATGTAAGACCTAAGGGCATTGAAATCGTTAAGACCTATGGGCATTGAAATTGCCATGTAAGACCTATGGGCATTCAAATCGCCATGTATGACCTACGGGCATTGAAATCGCTAAGTAAGACCTACGGGCATTAAAATCACCATGTACAACCTACGGGCATTGACCTCAACCAAGGAAGCAAGACGATCCTTAGTCGGTGAAATACCGTCTGAGGGCAGACCACAATTTGAGTTTAATAAAGAGCAAGAAATAAGGCAGAGCTAAAAGTCATGATTAAAGTGGATATAAAGTTTTTTAACATAAAAAAAAGAAGAAACAAAGGAGAGAACAACAACAACATGATTAAGAAGCAACCCCTTTTCCTTTGTCGCCAGGGCCCTTAACAGCGGATTTGACGAGTTGGGAGTCGGAGCCCTGGTCGCCAGACAATGGAGTAGGCTCAGGGGGAGGTGGCTGAACTTTCGTGCCATTAGGGTTTAAATCGGGTAGGCCGCACTTTCGGTGTTCGGCCACCACATACTCCGTGTCCTTGGCAGTCACTTCACGTTCCAAGCGATCTGCGTCCCGGAAAATGATCTCCTCGTCATCATCAATAGGGTCAGGCACCCCAGCGCTATAGCGATTACGACCTTTAAGCACAACACGAACCATTTTCCGACCAGGCCAGCTCCTAGATGAGAAGAGCTTGTAGAACTCATTACGGCAGCTGCGCATAACCACACGCATACTCTCACCAATAGATTGGGTAAAGTATGCTACGAATTTAGCATACAGTGCTTTTTGGGCAGCTAGCTCGGAATAAGTCGCTGCTTGGGGCGCTAAGGAGTCATTTAACAGATCTTTCGCATTGTCTCGCTCCGCAATGATCTCATCCACGCTGACAGCTTCGGCCTGAGCTTCTTTCAAATCGGCCTCAAGGCGGGAGCGATGGTCGCGGGCGACTTTCAATTCCTCTTTCAGATGATCAGATTCCCCCTGAAGAGTTTTTTGTTGAGTTTCCAGGCGAGCGACTTCGTCAGTCTTCTTGTCTAGATTCTCCTTCAGGTTGCAAAGGGCGATACTCGCCACATTGGCACGACACTATAAAAAAGAAGATGAAGCAACAACAACAACTGAATTCAATAACGAATCGTTATGCCAATACCAAACAATAAAGGGACATATATCAAGAATAAATAGCGTGTCCCCGTTGTGAAGACGAGTGAGGCTCATGCGCAGCGAGCGAAGATTTTCAACGTCTGCCTTAAGCTTGCATTTTCCTCTTGAAGATGTTTGGAGGCAAATGACAGATCACCAAGCTCAGTGATAGCCTGGTAACAAGGGTCATACATTTTTTAAATAAACAACGCCACGACGAATATATTTACTGATCACAGGACTTAAGTCTCAAGGAAAGGGATTATGACTTCACACACCCGAAGGATTCGGATCAAGGCCGCCCCATGAAGGTCCGACACCTCCGAGCTTTCCCCGGGTTCAGTCACCCCCTGGTAGACGCCACGAGAGAACTCCTCAGTTATATCGCTCGCCATCCTGGACGATATGTGAAAGGCCACTGGATGAATAATAGCGAAATATGACAGTCTGAAAGGACCCTCATTCTCGCGACCAGGAGGAGTAGGGCGGTCAAAAATGGTATTCGTCCGCTCAGTCCAGGAGGCATGGAGGAGGGGTCGTTAGAAATGGATGACGGTCGAGATGGATTTCGAAGCGGTTCTGAGGGACGAGGGTCGAGTTCGGGTGATGGCTCCACGTCATCGGCAGCTGTGTCTGAAGCATGGGGTGTGGAGACAGGCAAGGTGATGGGGCTGTCGACATTGGAAGAAACTGGATCCGTGTCACCCTGAGCAGCCTGTTGAACAAGCTCTCGAAGCGATAAACTATCTTCGTCTTGAGAGAGAGGGCGATGGAAACGTCGAACTAGAGGCTCGCTTTCCTCCTCGTCCATTTCGACAGAAAGTGGAGAAACCAATGGTTAATGACCCGATGACTTTCCCACTTTCTTCTTGGGCTTGGAAGCCCCAAGCTTCTTTTTTTTGGACGAAGCAAGGTTTTCTTCGCCCTCAGACGCCTTCCTTTTCCCCTTGCCTTTTTCGGCAGAAGGTAGGGGCACGGGGACAAAAGCTTATCCCGTTTGAAGTTACTTTATCATAATGGATAAGTTGGAAAAGGCGAAGGGTCTGAGCAACAGCTTTGGCTCCGCATGTACACTCAAAGGCCGACGCTGTGGCCAACACCCTACATTAAAAGCTCCAAGAGACGCGCCAAAGCATTCAAGAAGCGAGGCTACAAATGGAGATGGTGGAAGGCATAGACCGTTGGTGAAGGCCTCAGTCCATATGTCACGCCATCCAGGAGGACAATTGCCAATGGTGGAAAGCTGGGAAGCCACATCGAACTTCCAGGACGAAGGCAACAGAGACAAGGGCAAGACGCGGGCGATTTTCTGAGCGGTGCCCCGGGGAAAGTACCCATGACCAATGACCTTTCGTTTATCACATGGGGATCCTTGCCACATCGACTGCCAGTTGCCTATAACATAGGAGCCAGTGATGGCGTTTTCCTCAGGATTAATCTCAAAATGGTTGAGGGGCACTTGAAAGCCGACTTGATGAGAGCCCCAGAAAAGAAGGGCGGGAGAGTCGTTAGTATACTCTTCCACGTCAACTAAGGAGGGAAAAGAAGAATTTTTTCAGTAGGGGATTGAGGATCGGAAGAAGTAGGTTCACGGGAGGAATTATTGGAAGGAGTAGAGGAATCGGTGCCCAGGGGGTAAGAATAGCTCTGATTCTGACTGTCGTTTGAGGAGTTCATATTGGCAAAGGAAAGAAAGAAAAAGGCTACAACAAGAAGAAACATTAATGGAAAAAGTGAGTGTAGAGGGAAAGTTACGTACAGGGAGGTCGAAGGGGAGCTCCGAACATCCTGGAAATTAGAAACAGAGGGAAGGTTAGTTTGCCGGTCGACGAAAGGAAGGTGGAGGGAAGAAGACACCGGAGAAACAGAGAAGTAGGAAGTAGAGGGAAGCGTGAAAAGTGGAAGAAGGAGAAGAAAATGGGGGTTTATAAAGACGAAGGGTTTGAGTAGGAAGAGGAACTATCGCAATGAGTGAATAGGGGCACGCGCAGTTGAGAAGACGTATCGATAGGCTTTGGAAGGAGAACCGTTGCGACGGTTGATTGGATGCACGCACGGCTGAGGAGACGTTTAGTAGACTTGGGAAATGATGACTTCCGGAGAATTACCAAAACACCCCTGATTTCCCCAGCTTCCTCAACAAGCTAGAACGCGAAAAGACCATAGTACCCTGGAAAAGGAAAAGACTCACGGGTGACAGGAAAAGAGATAGCACGTGCTGCGTCGGTAATTTAAATCAAAGTGATCTGTGTTGCATCACTAAGGTGGTTCATCAAGGACTCAGAAAAATCGGGGAATAATCGCTTTGGATGGGCAGCGAGGTGATCAGGAAAGGAGAGAGTACACAGCGATAAAACACTTTGCAATCATAGTCCCTTACCCAATCGAAGCTCGGTTAAGGGCTTGGGGGAAATTGATAGGCCCTTCTACGACGATCATGGACTAGGCGACCGGGGTAGTCATAAGCCATTACCCAAGCGAAGCTCGGCTAAGGGCTTAGGGCAATTGATGGGCCCAGCCCTTTAGCAGCGTTTAGGCCCAACGGCGGCCCACATACTGCGGTCACCGCTAGCAAGACGGGTCAAGGACTGAACTCGGGCGACAGTTCGGCCAAGCAAACCAAGGACGGCCCCAAGGAATAGGAAGGCCCAAGGCGACAACCCAACATGGCGGTCTCTAGGGTTTCGGAAAGACATGGACACGTGTTGGCATCCTGTGGAGACTACAACAAGCGGCCAAGATTCAGCCTTGGCGACCAAGACAAGGGTACTATATATACCCCCCACTCTCTACAGGACCAGAGGACCACACTTTTACCCAGCGGACAAACGCTCCGCGGTACGTCACCCTTATCTATTCTATCTCATATTCCTATCGCCCCACTCACTTGAACTGACTACTACCCCTCCTTATTTACGAGGTACAACAATCACCCGAAGACCAACCATCTTGGGCTTCCATTATTGGGCCAGACAACAAGGCTGGAACAAAAGAATAATTCAAAAGTGGGAAAGGAATCAAATTTCTTTGTATTCTGAATACAGCAGACTTGCAAATCAAGAAGAAACACAAATTATTGTTCGAAGAGAAAAACATTAAAACAACTAAAAGCTACCTATTACATTAATTAAAACCATGAAAGTTGTATGCAAAGTTAATTGAAAATAACTAAGACCTTAAAGTCAAACCGTAAAAAACTAATAGTTCATGCGCACACCATTTTTTTCTATCACTCCAAGTTCGAATCATCACTTTCCTTCTTTCGCTTCTTCATAGTCTTTTGCATTGCTGCTATTGTAGTATCATCACCGAGGTCGCATGTTGCAGCTACATCTGTATCAGTTGCACCTTGCTCAACTGCAGCTTCTGTAGCATCATTTCCTGTTAATTTGGGTGGATGGGAGGTGCCAAGCATAGAGATGCAACTACTAATAGACTCAGAAGATAGATAGGTTGTGGTTATTATAGTTTCCTGTAAGAATAACAGGGCATAAGCACAAAAGGAAAGACAAATCATGATTTATTGTATAGTAGACATGTTAAGGTACAAACCATGGGGGTACAATGTCCAATTCATTTGGTCCAGCAAGTATTTTGGTTACGGTGAATTCATTCCTTGTGTTACTGATATTGTAGCGGTTTACTTGAACTTGAACCTTCAGTTCCTTGCCAACCAAAATGATGATTTTCTGTGGTGGAATGCTACTGTTCTGCCCATTGAACTCAAACAGTGTTTGGACTGTCTCGCCGATCCACTTTTGTCCTTCATAATCCAAAATCACTAAGTCTGCCTCAGCCGTATTATTAGAAACTTGAAGCTATACTCGGTATCTGTACAACAACATCTTAAATATATTAACATGAATGCATATCAAGTGAGTACATCAAGGTTAGTTGATTATGGTTTGAATAAGAAGTACCTTAGTGCAGTTTCAGTTCGGACATATCTGCAGTAAAAGTACTCATCGACGCCCCTTCAACCTTCTTCGGACAGTTTGAGCAGCCAAAATAACACCACCCATTCTTCAATCCCTTAATCGTGCATTCCACGATGTAGTAATTATTGTAAAACCATAAGATAAAACACAAATCATTAATTAAACCTCAAATGGCAGACCCATAAACTCAATCAGTAGGATAGTATTATACCTGGTTGTTGCTATCCTTGGTTAGATCATTCAATTGCTCAATAGTGACGACTGGAGATTTCGTAATGTTAGACGGATCATTAAGAACTGGTGCAGCAACTTCAGAAGCATACCTGATTTTCAAAGACAACAACACCATTAAAACAGTTAACTTAAAAGATACATCAGCTTGTAAAGTGATACACCAATAGAACCATGAATTAAGACTATCGGAGAATAGTTTTAGAAGTACCAATCAAAGAAGTGAACTACTTCTGGAATTTGAAGGTTTCCACACAGTTGTGTCGCACTTGATGCATAAAAAGCAGGTTTCCTTGTTCAATTAAGATAATTACTGGTTAATAGTGTACTATAATTCATTAGATGTATACTATGTACACCTAAGTTACTAACCATTACGAAGGCGAATGTAAATAGATGTTGCGATAAGGATCAACGATTTATGAGCATTAGCAGCAATTACTTCATCCATCATAGCAGCAAACCTGTTCCACGAACAAAGTTGCACCTGGCAATTCCTACAATCACGGGTAGAATGAGCAACGAATTAAGAGGGATGAAAGATAAACATCAACAAATTTGGATGGGTTGGGAGAAATATAATACTCAATAAGCTTAAGTGTGATGGTCTTCGGGAGGGTAGAAGAACCAACTTGAGTTTTGGTGTAGTGAATTACATGACCCATAACATCTACCAATACAATCACATGATTATTATTAGTACCTCAATCACAATACATTGGAAACTAATGTAAGATGCAACTTCTAGTATAGGAAACATCACCTGATAAAAGTGTTGGGTTTTCACATCTTGCACCTATTTCAGTTTCCTTGATAAAGGAAAACTTATAGTACGGTATGGATGGGATGTCTGGTATCTCCTCAACAGTAGTCCATGCAGAGAATTGGATGATGAATTTGTTTGATATGGGACGGTATTCTTTAGGGGCTGCAAGAACTTTGAACTGGTGAATGCTATAAGTCTTTCGATCTACCATGAGATTGGTGAATTTGTCAACCACAAACACCAGTATTTGAGCCCATATGTCATCACCTTGTAAGCCAAAATGAAAAACAAAGGTCATGAACTTGTGATTAGAAGGCAGAAAAGTTAGAAACAGTTCTAGTTCAAAAGTGTTGAAATATGTACCTTGCCATCCAAAAGAATGAATCCTTTGTGAAGCACAACATCTTTGAATGGATGAATAGCCATCCATGACCTGCTAACTCGAACTTAAAGCTCCTATTTCTTTGGCTGAGTAGTCATTATTTCGTCAATGGAGTTGAACTTCATCTTGCCTCGTGAAGGAGTAATGATCCAATTAAACTGAGATGGCTGGTTGTAGGTATGAAAAATGTTTGTAGAATAGAAGCAACAGATGAAGCTCTAAATAAATAATGAATAGTTCATGCGGAGACCAGGTAGTGGGGAAATGTAGACCCACGATCCCATGTAAGATATAATTACAGGTGAGGCCTAAACCAACGACACCTGCAATCTCATCCATGAGGTGGGAAATTTTATGGCAAGATGGATTATATAGTGTGGTGAATAAAGAGATAACAAAGGAAGGTGATAATTTATCGGAGGTGGTGGAGAAAGTGGGAGAGATGGAGCTAACGAAACGCTTTAGGTTAAAGTATAATGGCCGATGAGTGATTATATTTAAGGGATTAGGGTTAAATGACCTAATATAAAAAATTTGCACGACTCACGTCTATTAATAAAGGGCTTTTGAAATTGGATGATTAATGTGTTAAAGTTAGGTTGGTGGACTTATTTGGGCTAAAGCATTGTAAATCCACTAATTTAAGATTGGTCCACCTAACTAAATCAAAATAAATACATGTCATCTACTTATGATGAATAATTAATTAACATAATAAAGTATAAGTTCGAAATCATGACCTGTATGGATATAGGATTTTGGGCCCACCATAACGAGCTGAAGAGATGGAGATGAACTCTTCATCATTTTCGTAACTGGACCCAAACGAATATTCGTTGAGAATTGAAACCTACAACCCATGACACTCTAGAGAATTTAATTTCAGAATGGCGATTCAACATATTAGCAAATAAGAAGCTTTCATTTCCTAATAGATTTGTGTTTGATAATTTCATGAATACTTACAGAGTCAAAAACCGAATACTTACTTCTGAGGTTGTTAAAGATTGATATCATGGGAAAGGAAGTCTTTGCAGCCGAACACCTTTTGGAAGAGGAGTAATTGGAATGAATTCCAAATAAATCATGTTAGACATTTGATTGAACAATGGGGAGCCATTGGCAGAGGCTTCTTACTCTTCGATCCCCTTTTCTTCTTATGCATATCACACTGATTCCCTTAGTGTCAGCAAGACACAATAACATATAATAACAACTAGCTTGTGACACGCGCTTTGCAGCGGGCAACATACATTTTTTAGGAAGAATGAAAATTAATCGAGTCTCTGACTCTCTCATAAGGTCATACCGCTCCTAGTATTTAATTATGCTATTCGAACACTCTACTCTGTGTGTTCCCAGTCAGCTCCATGACCCTTATTCGCCAGTGCGTCCTCGAAGTGGTTCGCCTCTCTATAGATGTGTTTTTAACTAACCTTCCAGTTCCTCTCCTGCAGTCTTCTATATTGACAAACGATTGTTGCATGTTGGTGGCCTAGGTACATGGTCGTTGATAAGAGTTTAACTGTACATATGAAGTCGATTTGCACTTCTAGGACTCTCACCCCAACATTTCAAGCTCTCTCCATGCTTATGACAATGCTTGTGAGTTTTGTACAGGTTATTGAACATGTCCCAATATTTTTCATGAAGGCATCTATAGTATGTGCCTTATAGTCTCTTAGAACTTCTCCCAATGTCACCACTTTCGTTTGTTGCCACTGAACCGTCCGACCAGTGGCCATGTGTAGATAGTTAATATTAACCTCAATAGCTAAAACCTCATAAAATACTATTAAAAAAATAAGACACGGTTAAAGATCGAGTATAATAAAGAATGAATTAAGGATGAAAAACTTAAATGAAAAAGAGAGTCTAAAATTAAACTAAATATAAGTGACTTTTACTACATATTAAAAAATGTTATGGATGAATTAATTAAAAATAGCAGGAAATAATATTTCTAGTATTTTTATTTTTTTAATGCATTTTTTCATTTTAGCCCATGGGGTTTTTTATTTTAATTATTGGTAATGGATCTCAATATCTTAGTGTTTGTAAATATTGGCTATAGTTGGAGGTGCACCTTTTGATTTTTATGTAAGGATGTGTGTAGTACTTATTTATGTGTTTCTTTTATGAACATGTTCCATACCAACTGTAGTTTGAAATTTTTCGAGATCATGTACTTGAATTTGATTTGATGTTTGTAGGCTGACATTTCCTTTGTTGTTGACATATATTTTCTATTTTGTTTTTTCTAATTTTTCCATTGATTGTTAGATCATTATTTTTTTTGTGTTTTATTTCATTATTAACATATCAAGAACTTCTAAGTAAAAATTAAAAAAAAATTCAAATATAGTTTTTTTTTAATAAAGTAGAGTTGCTGTAATAATTTTTTATCCAGGTAATTATTGTTAATGTAAACTCGATCAATATCTTGTTTAATTAAAATCATGTGGATCGTATAAAATTAAATAAAATATAGAAAATGATGATTACATTCATAATGAACATGATGAGAAATGTAGCTTGAAAAAAGATAGGTTATTACTATAAGTTTATGTTCATTTGTGGAATGATTATATATAAAAGGTTGGTCTATCCAAATAGAAAATGTGAACATAATATTTACGATAAAACCTGTAATCATAAATTATTTCATGATAAAGACAAACCAAAAACTTATCTACTCCATTGAATATTTTATGAATAAAAAAACTCATTTTTCATTAGCAAAATAAATTCTATTTATCTAAATTGGAGAATAAAATACAAATATCATGAAAACCCAACATATATTAATCATATGCATTATTTTAATGAAATGTGAAAAAATAGCTCATTACGATATTGGAGAATGTTGAGTGTCTTGATCTATGTTAGTAGATGTTGGTTCTTCCTTATTCATCATGTCTTGCTAGATTAGTTATTCATTTAAAAAGTGCTATTTTCCCTAAAAATATTATAAAAACATGGTAAAATATTCATGAATCTCAATAGATACATGATATACGTTTATTGAAATGTTAATAATATAGGGTATCTAGTCATTACTTATTATCGGTTTACTCAATTTAGTGAAATATTAAAAATAAATCCAATATATATTAATAATAAGCTAATAATTTATTAACTTTTAAATGAAAAAAGTACAAAAAAAAGGTTTAAATGAAACCAAAAAAAAACCCACCAAAGTGGGTGGTAAAAAAAAGTGGGAGGAATAAAAGTAAAAGTGGTTGACATAGATTATTTTCTGTTATTATTTAAAATTTATTCAAAAAAGAATTAATTAATAAGAAAATTGTGATTGGTTAATTCCCTACACATAAGGAGAGAATGAATAAAAGGGGGTGTCTTTTAAATTTGCTTATATATTAGTAGAAGTAGATAATAGATAGATATTAGATGTATCATGAACTCCCTTAATCATGTATGTAGTTATGTCTTAGATGATTACATGTTAATGTTCATATTTACCGAGTGCTTACATTGTTTTTGGTGATGATTGAGAAATGCAAGGCTAGTTAAGGCTACTTGGATTTGGATGTGAGGTTGTACAGGTTTCTCCACTTATTACAAAGTATCAACCTCTCTATAACAAACTTGTCAATATGCAATATATATATATATATATATATATATTATATATATATATATATATGAAAACGACTACAGCGCTCCTGGAGCACCACATGCTCCCCTCTGTTTGAACCATTCAAGGAGAATCTCATTCGTTCATTTTGGAAGATCTAATCTGAGCCATCCATACATAAATTAATTTTATAATTTAATAAATAGTAATTAAAATAACTAAAAGGTCACTCAACATTTTTCATATGAATAATTAATCATAACTCTTTATTTTATGTTCAAATTAAGTTTTATCAAAGCCAGATTTTATTTTGATCATCATAATAACATTAAATACATAGTAAATACAATTATTTTGTAACTTGTTAAATCACTTCACCATTTTCAAACATCCATCCATATTTTTACTCAATCAAACTCACTCACCCATCTTACTCACTCATCCCAACTGAGTGTATGATTGCACTCCAACCGTCTCACCCAACTCACCCAAATCCTACTACCTCATGCAACACGATTAGAATGGGGGTTTCCAAAACACTAAGAACCCTAGAATTTCATTTTCTGCAATCACAACTCTCAGTTCATTATCTTTTCTCCCCCATTTCTTCACATCTAAACCTCAGCCGCTGGCGTTTGTGGAAACTCCCTCTCTGTCGATGCTTTCTGTCGTTGCGGTCAAGATTGGGCCGACCGGTTGAGCAGAGAATAGGTGGGGGAATGGGAGGCGGGACTCAAACTCCCAGGCTGAAGGTTTTCTCAAAAGAAATCGAGAGAGATGTAGTTTGGGAGGAAGGTTCAGCCAAGGGAAGCTTTCCGGTAGGGCAACGAGTGAGAGAAAGCGAAGAGAGTATTGGGCCACATCAACGAAGATGGAAATTTCATACAGCTAATGGATTATCTCGAATTTCAGGTGTATTCTCTCCTCGAATCTAACCACTTCGATGTTATCGTCACCATCTGTTAAGCTGTCGCTGAATTCGGATTGAATCCATCTGTTATGTGAATTGGGGTGGATTTTTGCAAGAGGAATTTGGTGTCAGACAAACAAAATAAGCTTTGGCTTTTGAATATGATGTAGGTGATTATACTGGCGGACCCTTTTCTTAATGAACTTACCAGCATGCTTGAGCACCACACTGAGAAAGACTGTGTTTGGGGCACTCTCAAATGATGTAAGCTGGTAGAGCTAATAATTGTTCTTATATTTCTTCAAAATTCATTGGGGTTTGATGTTTGAACTTTGAATGGTGTACTTGTTGTTTAAGAGTTTCCAATACTCCCATTCTATTGGGACGCATGAGTGATATGAGTTGGGTGAGTTGGTTGGAGTAAAATCATTTACTCAGGTGGCATGGGTGATTAAGATGGGTTGGCGAGTTAGAGTCAATTCAAGTATGGATGGATCATGGATGTTTTAAAAGGGTGAAGTGATTTAACAAGTTACAAAATAATTGTATTTAATGTTATTATGATGATCAAATAAAATTTGGCTTGGATAAAACTTAATTTGATCATAAAATAAAGAGTTATGATTAATTATTCATATGAAAAATGTTGAGTGACCTTTTAGTTATTTTAATTACTATTTATTTAAATTATAAAATTAATTTATGAATGGATGGCTTAGATTAGATGTTAGGAACGATTTCACTACAACGACACAACTAATGATTAGATGTTACATTCCTATTAAACAAAATACACTCAAGATAACGACTAAAGCACACAAAACTGGAATAAGAAGTCACGAAAGTGAGAGCATTTGGCATTTACAGGTCGTTTTCCATCATGGATTTGGTTGCAGCAATTGGTCAATTCCAGTGGCATTGGAAAATTCCTTGTTTTCCAGTGTCAAATAGTCCATCCAATTCCACAGGAATTAAAATCCAGAATTGGCCCAATTGCTCTCAAATCCCTGATTTCAAATCCTTTACGAAAGTATGGGATTCTCCAAAGCCATTACAACTTTTCTACTTTCTCAAAACTATCCTCATCCCTATCCCTATTCTTGTCAGCCCAGCCTCTGCTACCTAAAGAACAAAAAACGAACAGCTACTCCACCGCCGAACACCCTCCAACGAAGAAATCCGATCAGGTACCCTTCTTCCCTCCGTCGTTCTTCTTTTCTTAGTTGTCCGTCTTCTCTCCGTCGTCCACCGACTTCTTCCTCTAGTTCTGACGAACAACAGAAAGTTAGCGTTCCGTCCTTCTGCCCCCGTTCGTCCTTCTTCCTTCATCATCATTGCAGCTAGGGTTCAATGTACCAAGCAGAACAAACTAGGGTTGAGTGTTTTCGGGTTCAATTTCTTTTACTGGTCGGAAACCTACTGAGCTCAATTTCGAATTTGTTTGCAGCCTTAGGTAGAAAAACACATTGATGTTGTATTAGTGAGCTTCCATCATAGTTTTCGTTCTTCGGCTAGTCTGATACATGGTAGTTTCCATTACATTGTGTTTTAGCAGTAGCTGATTTCTTTAACAGAGCTTGCTTACACTAACTGTTGTATTGTGCTAGTTTTTCATAAGCACACAGTTGTTGTTGGATCCTTCTTGTTTTGCAGCTACAGTTGGAGTTGTCGTTTTGAGTCAGTTTGTTAGAGTCAATAATTAGTTGAGTCAGTTCCTGTTTTGTAGCTAGATAATAGTTTGTTAGCTAAGTTTAAGGAAGTGGGAGTTAGTGGTCAAACATACATTTATGTATTTTTTTTGAAAGTATCATACATTTATGTACTTAAGCTATTTCTGCAGTCAATAAACTGTTGTTGAAGTTTGCTGCATTTTTTCTCTGTTTACAGTTGTTTGAATTGGTCTGCATATTGTTTTTTAGCAGATTTTGCATTGCTTGAAGAACTCCATAAGCATAGTTCGACAAGATGATGGACTCCATTCATTTTCATGAAGAGATTCAAATGCCTCAGAAGCAGCCAGTTTTACTCCATGGAATCCTAAACACCACACTGTTGTGAAGTTGCAGAAGGTTTAACAAGAGCTTCAGAACCAGGAGAAAGCTTGCTGATTCTACTGTCCTTCTTGAGCAGAGCTGGTAACGGTCATCTTCGACATCGAGAAGAACGAGACAGCCCTTTCGCGATGGTCGAGAGCTAGAACTAGAGCTGTTAAGGTTGGGAAAGAGTTGTCTAAGAATGGGAAGGCTCAGAAGGTGGCGAATTTCTTTAACATAGGTTATTCTGTTCAAGGTTTTGTTGGGATTATAGATGGAGGGCAACTGATGTTATGCTGTTACATTGGCTGAGGTTATTTTGTTTAATGATTTGTTGGAATTATAGATGGAGGGTAACTGATTCCTATGTATAGATTTTGTAAGTAATGGTATGAACAAAATAAATGTTGCTGCTACATGAACTGAATGGTTTCTGATTTTTGGATCTGGTTTTCTGGATTTCTGTTTGGGGTAAGTTGTTGCAGAGTGTGAATTTAGAGTTAAGTTGGGGTTAATATGGACATTTCAGTTATTACTGAATTCAATTGCAGTATGTCAAAATATACAGAAAACAAGGAATTCAATTGTAGTTGCATTGGTAATTACTCAATAATTGAATTCCGGAGGAATTGATTTTTTTGGGAGGATTCTAAATCCATGATGGAAAACGACCTGTTAGTAATTTGATCTTACTTACGATAATATGATTGAGGAGTTGTGGCAATGGAAAAAATTCAGCTTTGGCCAAAAAGGATATCACAATCTAACAAAATTGATAATGATGGAAACATAAGGCGGAACCACAACAAATGCCAAAGTGAAGTACCAAACCTGCTGTCATGAAGAGTTGATGTAGCTATGTTACAATATGAAGTGGAAGGAAGGTTGCAGGATGTACATTCAAGACTAAGAAATGGATTGGAAAGAGAAGAGAAGAAGCATTAATTGTGGGTGGGTGTGTGGTGCACGAGAATGCCTAAAGGCATATTTTCTTTTTTCTTTTCTAGGTAAATTACCACCTACAAATTTATTACTTTCCTCATTCAAAACATGTTAAGTAATTATTCAATTCATAAAATCAGTCCACTAAAAAGTATCATGATGCAATAATCTTAATGTTTACAAATATCAAACTTCAATCTCTAGTCAAAGACTTCACGAAATACAATATTCGTCATCGAATAACTTTGATCACCATGCTCATCACAACTAATAATCTTCAAACCAATTTTTCTAGATACTAGTGACAAAGCGACGTATAATTGTCCATGTGTGAATACTTGTCTCTTCAAGCAGATTCCAACATGATCCAAAGTTTGTCCTTGACTTTTGTTAATTGTCATGGCGAAAGAAAGAGAAATCGGGTATTGTCTTTTGAGTAGCGTGAAATCAAGACTTTTCTGATGAGATGTCAATGTCAGGCTAGGGAGATATACTCTTTTCCCAATATGAGTACCCGTCAATATCTCCACTTCTATGAACCATTTCCCGAGCATTTTTATAATCAACCTAGTACCATTACCAAGCCCTGCTGATTGATCAATATTTCTTAATAGTATCACTAGCGCTCCGACTTTATGCTTCAACTCGTGGGCTGGAAAATTTCCAATCTCTAATGAATTTAAGAACTCAGTTGGAAATTCTCCTGCAATTGTAGTAGGTTGAATGACATCATTTTCAATACTATCAGAACTATAGTAACACATTTCATCTCTGGGAAATTGGGCCAACAAATAAGAATTTATTTGAGAAATGATCTCATGAAAAGGAGCTAATATGGCTCTTCTTGAAAAATACCCAAGATCAGAGAAATGATTAGAGATGTCAGCATACATTGCTGCAACAATTTCAGGAACCGGATCAACTTTATTTGCCACAATTAGATCACTGGGAACAGTAATATCAGCTTTGTCATATTCTGATGTACCCACACCATTACCAATGTCTAATATCCAATTCCCAAATGCAGCAATCTCATTAGCTTTAGCCACTGTAAACTGTAGTTGTAGCAACCACATGTTTTGAGATAACTTTATTATTGTCATATAATCCCAAAATTTTGATCTATTGATTGAGTAGTTGATAATTTCAGTCCGACTACCCTTTGTAATTACATGTAGTATTTGCCTAAAGTCTCCGTCGAAAACAACTGTGATTCCACCAAAAGGTAGTTCTCCATTAGTTATGTGCTTTTTGCTTATAACATCTCGTAAAGTCCTTTCAAGAGATTCCACATTATTCTTATGGGCCATAGGAGCTTCATACCAAATAATCAAAGATGTGTGCTGAATCAATTCAGCCAACTCACTATCCTGTTCTATATGACATGTTAATATAGAACGAACATCTATCGGAATATGGAATCATGAATTTGCAGTTCGACCCCCAGTCATAAGTAGCCAAGCAATACTAGAAGTGACAACACATATAAAAACTTTTTTCTCAGACCTCAACTTCATACTCACTACTTCCACAAAAAAGTCTTTCTTGTGCCCCAAAACCATCAACGAAGAACAATTTATGCTGATCTTGATGACCTGATTCAATAATCTGATCAAAAGCGTTCTGTTGTTCTACATTTAGTTTTCTCACTTGTAATTCAAATGCAGCAACTAAAGCTGCACTCCATATTGCAGTTCGTCTGCCAGCAATGTGTTGGACAAAAGATTTAGGGAATTAGTAGCAGGAATTGGCAAACCTAGAAAATCTGATAGTTTTTTCCCAAATGTGCGCAGTAGCTTTTCAATCTCAACCAAACAAAGATTTTGAATATCATCTGAACTTAATTCCAAATGTGGTGATTTCAACTCACGTCGACGCAGAACTGAATATCTACAGATAATAAATGCCAATTCTTATTTCATAAATCACCAACACTTGCTACTTGCGAGTACATAATGATTGTCACAAACAACTTTCGCAGCTGGCGTGGTGTGGCTATTTGGCTGACTTCAAGAATACAATTATTCCACTCTCCATCATCTGTAAGAAATCCATATGCGTTACATGTTTCTTTGAAAGAATGAAATGTTACCCCATTTAAAGTTTATTGTGCTCGTCAAACATGTCTTTCAAACTGCTAATAATACTCTCTCGAAGTTTATTGGAATCCACACTCTTGCAGACAGAGTTCATTCGACATTGAACCTCATTTTTTGTATCAACAATATATAGCTGGGCAAATTGCGGATCATTCCCTTCTGGCAGTAATAATGCTCCAATACGATGAAATATATGACCCCCAATAGAGTATATGTAAGGTGCGCTCCCATTATTCAGTTGTCGATTCACTTTACCACATAATGAAGTGAAGTAGAATGCGGCATTGTACCCACGTATTTCCTTACGAAAATGATTACCATTTTGGTTATCAAACTGCAATAGTTCCTTCAAATACAAAGGAGGTTCTCTTCCCATTGGTAGCTTGACATTTCCATCCCTACAACATAACTGGAAATGTGGTTGCGACATGTTACACGATACATGAGTACTCTCTTCTTTCCACATCGAAACTTTACAAAAATCACAAAAACATGTTGGAGCACCAAGAGTAAAACGTTCAATAGTAGGTAAGCCTGTAATACAGTTATTGACAATATATTAGCATAAACGTATATATGATGTAGACAATAAAGTATTAAGAAAAAAACATACTTGTTATTCTGGGTTGTGATCTGAGATGTAACAAATTTAGCTTTCGTGATATGCGATTGAGCTTTTGTTCCAGCCTCGTCGCCTGGCCCAATAGTGGAAGCCCAAGCCTGTTGGTCTTCAGAGAGCGGTGTACCTCGAAAGTAGTAGTGCGGGTAGTTAGTTCAAGGGAAAGGGAGGCGATCAGTTTAACGAATGGGAAGTGAGGCGAGTAACGTACCGCGGAGCGTTTATCCGCTGGGTAAAAGTGTTGTCCCCTGGTTAATGGGGTGTACGGGGGTATTTATAGTACCCCTGTCTTTGTCGCCAAGGTTGAATCCTGGCTACTCATTTGTAGTCTTCGTAGGACGTTGACACGTGTTCGTCTTGCCTTGGAACCCTGAGAGCTGCCGAGACTGGGCCGTCGCTTTGGCCTCCCTCTGCTTCTTGGGCTTGCTTGCTTAGCCCATCTAAACTGTCGCCCAGGTCTAACTCTCAGTGCTAGCTGCCGTGCTCAGGTCGCTGTGTGGGCCGCCGCTTGGGCCTCTGGGATTCTGGCGGGCCGGGCCCATCAATTGCCCCCAAGCCCTTAGTCAAGCTTTGCTTGGTTGAGGGCTTACTCATAGTTCAGACCACTTGCCTTTTGATCACCGCAGGAGGACCCATCAATTGCCCCCAAGCCCTTAGCCGAGCTATGCTTGGTTGAGGGCTTATGGCCGCTTGTGCCATGTCACTTTGTCGCCCCTGCTTTCCTTCATCGCCTTGGTTTCTTGGCTTTTGGCCCTTTGCTAGATCGCCCTTGTTTTCGTGCTTATATCGCCTTCGATCTTTTATCGCTGCTGCCAACCACACCTGACTTCCGTTTCTCATGTTCTCTTCCATCTCTCATGGTATTGTGGTCTTTTACTCTCTAGCGTACCGGAGAAGTTGGGGAAATTGGGGTATTTCAGTAATTGCCCAAAAGTCATCATTACCTTATCCTTCCAGACGTCTTCTCAACCGCGCGTGCCCCCAATGAAACATCGTGACAGTTCCATTTCCCGCCAGCACATCCCATCAGTCGCGCTTGCTCCCCATCATCCACCACGACGGTTCCATTTCCCGCCTACTGGACTTCCTATATAAACCCTACTCTTACCGTCTTCCTCCTTTTTTTACTCCTTTTCTACTGCCTCATCTCACTGTTTTTACTGTCCTTTTGCTTCAACTGTTTCCTCCTTCGTCCGGCGACCGGAAAACGACCCTTCTTCCCCCTTACTCCTTTTTCAGATGTCTGGAGCCCCCCGACGCCCACCTGGTACGTGACTCCTCCTTTTTTTCTCACTCTCATTGTAGTCCTTCTCCCTGTCGTGTGCTCCTTTTTCTTTTCTGCTTCTTGCTGCCTTTCTTGAATCATGAACTCCGACACCGATAGCCAGAACCAAAGCCATTCTTACTCCGCGGGTACCGATCCTTCACCTTCTCCTTCACCCTCTCCCTCATCTTCTAGTCAATCCCCTGAACGGGTGCCCTTAAATCCTCCACCCTTGGCCGAAAACTCTCCTGCCCAGGTTTCCGACGTAGTAGAGGAAACTTTTGATGAATCTCCCGCCCTTCCTTTCTGGGGTTCCCATCAAAAAGGATTCGAACGGGCCCGCCATGGGGTCGAGATTGACCCTGACGCGAGCAAGGTCACCGGGTCCTATTCTATTGGCAACTGGCGGTCTATGTGGCAGGGAACTGCTTGTGACAAGCGCACGGTCATTGGCCTAGGCTACTTTCCCTCAGGGTCAGTAGAGAGAATCGCCCGCGTTCTACCATTCGCCATGCTGCCGTCCTCCTGGGGGTTCGCTGTGGCCTCCCGACTCTCTACCATTGGCAATTGCCCACCTGGGTGGCACGGCATCTGGACTGAGGCTTTCACCAATGGACTTCGCCTTCCGCCATCGTCATTCATAGTCGATTTGCTTGGATGTTTTGGCGCTTCCCTTGGTGCCTTTAATGTCGGGTGTTGGGCCACGGCCTCTGCTTTTGAATGCAGTTGTGTGGCTAAAAAGATCGCCCCCACTCTTCGACTGTTTCAGCTGATTCACTATGCCAAACACACATTGATGACACTCGATTTGACGTGATTATCAGCCTCATTTAAGCGACATTTCTTTGCTTAAGACATGGTTTTTAAGGTAGAATAACGAATATTCAATCGATTGCCCTATCTCGTGCTGGTGGAACCTCCGGTCGTTGGTCGGGATTCAGCCAAATAAAAACTACTAATGCTAAGAAAAAGTGTATAGCAGATCGTATTCCACGGGCCTTCGAATGATTGGCTACTTCAGAACTAACAAATTATTCAAAGAAAAAAACACTCAGTGCGTGGTGTGAGTTCCACGACTTTACTTCTAAGAAATGCAAAAAAATTAAAAAGATTAAACTAAAGCAGATTGAGAATTAGGGTTTGGAAACAAGAATGACAGATGAACTTAGACTTTGAATCCCCCTTCGTTCCCCAGAGCATTGGCAATCAACAGATCAGCGGATCTCGATTCTTATTCAATCAATTACTAAGACACCACCATAACTCCTTACCCTTAGGTTTAAGACCGGCGAACGTTCGCTCTATCCGTTCTAACTACCAAGATTAACTAGCCGCCCGGGTACGGTCGCCTCTCGCAACGACTTAATTAATTGGTGTAATTACTAGTGATTAATGAGTTACTCTTGCAGTGAATTAACCCTAACCGGTTCCTACGAAAGGCACACTCCAATTATAAGGTTAATTGTTTAATTCGATGTTCTAAAGTAAGGCGAGCGTTCGCTTCTATCCTTAGCTTAACAAGAATCTAATCTAGGTGATCAATCCAGACAAGAAACATGCACAATGAAGAACGAATCAAACATGAAAAAGAACTGATTGAATTTCGAATCTAATCACCGCCGATCCGTGACCGCTTTAAAGCCCTGGGTCACTTAGGGTTCATCTAGTCTAAGCTCTAAAGGGTTTAGCTACTCATGATCATTACAAAAGACACAAAGACAAAGAAAGAGTTCATCATTCAGAGGAAGAACAGAAAAGAATCTGAAAAACCTAATTCAGACGACTCTGACAGACTCCGATCTTCGGTAAGTTGCACTCCTAGCTCCGGTTCTCCGAGGTGGAAGGGATGGCGTCACGATCTCTATCCGGCTCTTCGAACTCCAACTCCTCGCTCCAGAACTTCAGAGAATTCTGATCTTGAAAAATTGTATTATGATTAATTATGAATTTCTTTTCCCCCTTCTTCTCTCTTCGGGCCGCCTGATTAAGTATAAATACTTAACCCTAGTTGGGCCGGGCTGAGCTGATGTTTTCGCCGAAACCATAGGGATAGTTTCGGCGAAACTGGCTTTGAGTTCAGAGCTCCGCCGGCTGTTCAATGTCTTCGGTCCGAGCAGTTGATTTCTTTCGCCGAAACCATCCTTCTGTTGGCATCAGTTGATTTGAACTGCTGGTTTCGCCGAAATTGTAAGTGTGAATGGCAGATTTTTGGTTTGACTTGATTGGCTCCTTGGATCGATTCCAGTTTGATTCTTCGAGGTTCCAACGCCTTAGACACGTCCATGGCTACTTTATTTGATGGCAAAAACCTGTGCTAACATGAAAACACTAGAAAACCATCAAATAGACCCGAAACGGGCCAAGGTAACACAAATGGCACGAGATAGGGCAATCGATTGAATATTCGTTATTCGACCCTAAAAACAATGTCTTAAGCAAAGAAATGTTGCTTAAATGAGGCTGATAATCACGTCAAATCGAGTGTCATCAAATACCCCACACTTAAGCTTTTGCTTGTCCTCAAGCAAACTGAATAGAAACGCTCATGTTCATAAATGATAAGATCAATTAAATTGGAGCTCAATCAAGCACAATGAATTATTAGACAGATCGATCCTAGAACAAGAAACCTAACATGCATACTGATCAGCCAAACTACCTGGTCTCACTAATAAACTGCACACGACAAGTAATTAGCAATCAATCATGCACGAATTTGACCTGACTGACCAGACTCCTCACACAGGATATATTTAGTACAATGGGGACTCTCACTCTCTGTGTTTAAGGACGTGTTTCTGCTCTCGATCATTCTCTGTTACCGAATTCTGTCATAGGTTTGCATTTCGACCACATCTCCACCACTGTGACAACACGAGTATCTAGTCAAGAAGGACTTCCCTGCTAGGACCGTAATGAAATCTACACTACTCGGGTTATAATGAGATGGATGATGGGAATGAATGATGATGGCTTGGTGCGGTGTAGCTTTCGACTAACTTCCCTCGAATCTAATCTATGGCTTCCTACCGTCTAACCAAACATTGGTGGAATGATGAACGCTCGTCCTATGATACCCTCAAGCAACCTAGCACTTATTCTTTTCCTTTTGCATACACATTTTTTTTCTTTTCTTTTCAACTTTTCTTTCTACTTCGTTCTTCCATTTATAGGGAGAAGAACGTTTTATTTGAACTACACTTTGAACTTTTTCTGATTTTCTTCTTTCTTCATTTTTTTTTGAAATTTTTCTCTTTTTTTTTTCTTTTGTGCCAATTTTTCTTTTAGTTGCTAGAGGGGTTTACACGTCCGGACATATTAGCTATGACCACCTGTTTAATGGCTATAGGCAGGTTACCACAAACCGACTTCCGGTAGGTCAATCTAGAACTACAACCACAGGGAATCAACGGGGAATGAAAGAAATGGGGAATGGCTGTAATGTATTATCGAACCGAAAGAACAGGCCAAGCTCAAGGGTCTAAACCTAGTGGATTTTATCGTTTGGTAGGCTATCTGGCTTAGTAGCTGAATCTGGGTGCCCCTATCCTTCTAGAACTCGTGTCATCGTGTGGTCTCGAGTAGGTCTCATGCAAATTCTAACTCATTCAAGTAAAACATAAAAATTCACTCAATGACAAAATCACAGGTTGCTAGTCAGATTCGGTCATTTTCATGCAATCAAGGCTACAAACTACAATTGTGATTTTAAAATTCTGTTCTGACCAGGCAATTTAGCATCAAAGCATACAAGTTGGTTCTCAAGTTCTAGGTTAAGCAGTCTAAGCATCATTATGAAAGGTTGAACAACAACTTAACATCAAAAATCAAGAACTCAGCCATTCTAATGCTAGAGAGACTGGAATGGAATCATGAGGCACACAAAACACAATCAAGGGCAATCAAGTTCATGCAAGGTTCTCTAGCATCCTACCCCACACTTAAATCGGACTGTGTCCTCACAGGACTAATTTTAGAGTTCAGAGTGGAATGGAAGAACCTGGAAGAGGACGGTTGATTTCAGAGGGTAAGCACAGATCCTCGGAGCGGAGGGAAGTGTAACAGAACCTGAAGCAAAGGGAATCTCCCAACTGCCTACAAAACAAAAACAAATGAAACATAAGAAGGAAACCGGGACAAGTGCCCCGGGTCCACACAGAAAAAAAAAAGTTGGATCGAAATCCAAAAATAATAAATAAAAAGAAGACACCAGAAAAGGAATACAGCCCGATCACTGCTGGTCCAGTGAACCGGGAGGTGAAAAGTTGAGAAATTTGCCAAGCTGGCGTTGCCACGCCATCTGTGCCTCATATCGCCGGTCGGCTCGGCGCATATGTTGCTGCATAATAGTCCATCGCGCCTCTTGAGCAGCGTTGTCGGTGATGCGCCACTCCTGCAGTCGCTCGTATAACTCTCCCACATCCGCGGGGTGATGTCGCGGCTGGTGAGTATGCGCCGGAAATGGATCTGGAATGCGCGGCGGCGACTGGTGGATGTACCCTGCCTGATGGTGTGGCGAGGGTATATAATCTTGAAACTCAGGCGGCGGTTGCGGCTGCTGCCCCTCAGCATCATCTTCGTCCTCCGACTCGACCGCAGGTTGGAGTGGAGGATCTGCTGCTACATGGGGACTGAGGTCGAGTTCTAAGTCGTACTCGACCGCCAAGTCTCCTCCAACGGTCATAATTGGGTGTCGTGGAATGTTAGGGCCATATTCATGGCTGATGCCGAAGGAGAGGATGAGCTGACCTATGAAGTTGCCTCCCAGGAATTTGCGTGGTAGCTTCCTCCGCTTGGTCCGCTGGCTGAAGATGTGAGCTAGCACCCAGCCGGGGTGGAGAGGGTAGCTCTCTCGGATGGCTCGGTGAAGCACGAGCTCCTCCTTAAGGATATGGTGGCGATCCTTGTCTCTGACATATAAAAGTGACCTCCGCCAAACCATATGAATAAACTTATAAAGCGGTTAAGAGAGAGACTTAACTGAGTTGCTCTTCCCGAGGCGATCGCCAGGCACGCCTGTCATGTGGCTCCAGAGGGCGTGCAACTCCTCGTCGTCATCATCATCGCCCCAGCCGAGGTGGTGATCGTGATAGTGCTCGTAGGGGATGCCTAGATGAGCGGCAAACTCGTCGTAGGTGAGCTGCCTGTACACCCCACCAAGAAAGAAGGTGATCACCTTCTGGCCCCGTCTCCTCTTATGCTCGTCCAAGTCAAATGTCGCCCAGAACTCCTGGAGAGCAATGTCTGGGAACTCGGCGGCTATGGTGGTCAGCTCTAGGAGATCGACCGGTGCTAGGGCGTCATGCACGTTCCGGTAGGAATCCTCGTCATGCTTATGGAGTGACTCCATGGATAAAGGACGCACGTCAGCTCCATGGATGTGCTCGATCTGCTGGAAGCTCTCAAAGTAGAAGTCCGGTAGACGGGCGATGGTGGGATGATATCCAGCATGGCGAGGGAGTGCAGGTGGAGGACCCAGAATGGCGGGTGTGACGGGAGCGGCAGCTCCTGAGCTCGAGGCGCCATCGAGTCGCGCCTTAGTCCTGCGCTCAAAGGTGTTCCTAAACCAGAATGAAACCAAATTAGTCGACCAAAACCTTACCCCACACTTAGTAGAAAAACTCCATTTCACAAAGAAACGAGGGAAACTAAGTGGGGTAAGGAAAGCGGAGTAACCGGTAATCATAGACAGTAAAATACATACGTCGGAACAGCCAGAATCGGATAATTACAATCAGAGTTCAAAAAGTCAAACCGACATTTAGAAAGTCAACCTTTAAGCATATTAGACCCTAATCATGGCGAGACTGTCACAACTCGGAGAATGACGGTAAAATATTATTTCAAATGGCAGCACGATAATATGAACAAGAATGAACACTTGGGGCAGCCAAATGATCAACACAGTTCAAAGTCAAACTGACATTTCTCACAAAAGTCAACATAACAAGAAATTAATCGTATGCATAGCAACACATGACCAAATGATATGGAGATTAAGCACGGAACTCCCTAAGCATCCTAGAACAGTTCTATAAGTTCAGTCAATCCTAGTTCACACGAAACAGTCGGCACGCAAAACGAGGCAAACCAAAAAGTCAACCGAAAGTCAACCTCGACGAAATTCAAAAATCTATATGTCAAAAGATTCGTATTGAAAAGTTATACAACTTACCTTGAAGTCATGATTGCTAAAAATGAACGAGGTGAGAGGAATCGGTGAAAAACTTGAAAACTGGGGTTTCGGAGAACTGGAGCTACAAAGCTCCGATTCGAACGTTCTAGGGCTTGGTGGGATCGGAATGAAGAGGGGAGAGGTGCGGCGGCGGTCGGTGGCGGGTTGAACGGCAGCGACGGTGGGTTTTAAAGTGGAGGGTGGTCGGCGATTTCAAAAGGAGAGGGGGGTTTTCGGGTAGGCTGTGCGAAAATGGGATAAAGAAGAGAGAGGTCCAGATTTTAAAGGGAATAATTATGTGATTTTTCAAATCAGTTTCGGCGAAAGTAGGGGGGTGGTTTCGCCGAAACTACAAGTTAACATGGATTGACCGATTTGAAAAGGCGGTTTCGCCGAAAATGGAAGCTCGGTTTCGTAGAAATCTTAGTTGAAATGGTTTCGCCGAAAACAGAAATTTTTCGAACCGAAAATGAGGAACAGGAGAAACAGGTTCAAAATTTGAAAATTGGTTTCACCGAAAACAAGGGTGGTTTCGCCGAAAATTTTGAACTGTTCGGGTTTAAAATATTTTCGCAAATCCGAACAACTTCAGAAAATCACAGTTAAATCCAGAAAAATCGGAACGACCTTAATCAACTTGCAACTGACTCTATGACATGCAGACTGTACACGAAAAATAATAAATCAAACAAACTGACACTTTTGGCTCTCCCGAACCGACTCTAAAATACCAAGGTTGAAACAAAACAAAACTTACTCCAGCCGTGGGTTGCCTCCCACGAAACGCTCTTTTATTAACGTCCTTGAGCTGGACGAAACCTGGACGGTATTAGGAGACATCCCAACTTAGATTCTCCTTCACGCTCGCATCGGAGTTCATGAAGTACAGCTTCGGGACTTCTCCGGTAAGCGTGAATCTCTTCCCGTTTGCATGTAGTAGTTTGGTACGTCCGTCGGGAAGATGATCAACGAACTTGAATGGTCCGAACAGCTCTCTAGAGAGGTCATCCTTCTTTAGTGTGACGATGGAAGGAATGAGGACTGTCGGTTTCTCTTTTTCTTTCTTCTTCAGCTTGTTATCACCAGGATCGGTGATCGTTAGTACTTCCTTAGGAGATGCTTTCGGCTTCTCTCTCCATACTTGTCCCGACGTCGGTTTCTCGGAACGAATTGGTGGTGCAGCTGGCTTGGTGGAAGACGGTGGAACTTTTGGTCTCCAGACCATTTGAGTCTTTGTCTTCTTGTTCTTTCCTCGAGGTCTGCTCGGTGATTTAGAAGAGGCTTGCAGTTCCTTCTTCTTCTTCTTAAGCGGCTTCTGAACCGAAATTTTTGGTTTTTTCATAGTGACCTGTTTAATACCTGTAGCAACAACTGATCTAGAGACACTGGAAGAAGCATTAGTAACGGAGTTGACCGGAGTCAACTCCACAGTTTCAACAGCTAAGCAGTGAGATTCTTCATTCCTAGAGTCATATTTCATGCCGTCTTGAAGACGGAACGTTTTCGTTTCTTTACCAACTCTTAAAGTCAAAGAACCATTAGGAACGTTAATATTCATTCCAGTAGTATCCATGAAAGGTCGACCTATGAGAATAGTAGCGTCATCTGTACTAGTATCCATAATCACATAATCAGCTAAGAACGTGAACGGACCACATTTGGTGACAACGTCTTTAATCTCTCCCTTAGGGGTTTAAGCGATCTATCAGGAAAGACGAGTTGCATACTAGGCGGTTCAAGTTCCCCTAGGTTTAACTTTTCATATAGACTCACAGGCATGACATTAACAGATGCTCCTAGATCAACTAAGCAACGTTCAATTTCAACATCATTGATGACCAAAGGCAAAGTAAAAGAACCAGGATCAGATAACTTAGCTGGATATGGAGAGACAGGTTTCTTAATACGAATGTCAGGGTATCCTTCCTTGTTCCCCTTCATGCCAGTCTCGATCCTTGCGTTTGGCAGTAGTGCTCTAGGAAAAGGAGGCTTCACGACGTATGGTGCAAGAGGATCATCCTTAGGCGCTGGTTTCTGTTCCTCTTCTTCCTCTTCTTCCGGAGTTTCAGCGATCCTGCGTAAAACAGAAAAGGCATCAGCAATTAAGTTCACAAGTTTTCGAGCAGTTACCATTTTAGCCTGTTCTTTTCTCGAGTTTGGCTCTGTCTGGCTTGGAAGCTGGCCAAATGGTCGACCAGATGCTAGCATGCTCGAGATGTTGTTCACGACTTGCTCAATCCGTTGTCCAAATGCTATTTGTTCTTGATTGAGAAGAGCTTGAGCCTTGAACTGACTGTCATGATCATCGAGTCTTGTGATGATCTGGCTGAGCTTCTTATCCAGGTCACTGACATTATTATCTCTTTGATGCTGCTGTCCTGGATAGGTATTGTTAAGATATTGATTCTGGCGATTGCCAGGAGCAGTTCCATAATTACCCGGATTGCGATGCGGCGGCTGGTAGACACCTGCCGGCGGATGGTTAGGCTTCTGATCCTAAGCTTGACCAGCCGGGCGGTTATTCTGGTTCTGGTTATGATTGGCGCCAGCATTATAGGGAGGTCTGTCGTGATAGTTCCCTTGCTGTCTGAAGTTACAATAACCAGCATAACCATTCTGATTATTAACGAAGCCTTGTTGGATGAAATTTACCTCTTCGGCAGACCAGACTTCTGCCTTACCAAAATTCTGACAACGGCCTCCGTTATGTGCACAAGCTCCACACCACTCGCAATCGGCAACATAGACAGAAGCTGCCGGTGGCTTGATTGGTGTGGTAGACTTCTTCAAATGCTTCTCTACCTCTGCCTTGATAGCTGCTTCAAAATCTAGCTTGCTCCTCGATCCTTCATATTGTCGCTCCCAGTTCCTTGACTTGGAGGCACAGTTTGCGAAGTGCAGAAGAGCAGCTTCAGGAGTGAGTGTAGTGCAATCCCCTTCAGCTAGAGAATTGACCCACTTGGCAGATTCTTCTCGAAGTCCTCGAGAGAAGATTTCAGCTAACTGCCTCTGCTCGAATCCATGATGAGGGCAGGTGTAGAGAAGTTCTTGGAATCGATTCCAAGTATCATATAAACTTTCTCCTTCTTTCTGGGAGAATCTGGCGATGCTGTCCTTGATGGCGGTTGTTCTGGCCGGAGGGAAGTATTCTTCAACAAAGTCCTGAGCCAGAGTATCCCAGTTAGTGTAGTAGCCAGGTGGTTTGCCAGTAAGCCACCTCTTAGCAGCACCTTTCAAAGAGAACGGGAAAGCTCTCAGACAAAGAGTGTTTTTGTCGAGGTTTCCGTTTTTAAAAGTACTGCAGAGATCAAGGAAGTTTGCAAGATGAGTGCACGGATTGTCTAGGGGCCTGCCTTCAAACTCTAAATCCCTAGAGATCATGGTCAAGAATGGAATCTTGATCTCATAGTCAGGATCTCCTTCAATGCGCGGAACAGCAATGGCAGATCGAACGCTAGTCGCGCTCGGCTTGTTATAGTCTGCTAGACTCTTCTGTGCAGGTGGGGGTGGCGGCGGTTGATCGCCGTTTGGTGGTAATCTATCGGTCATGGTGGGAGATGGAGGAGGTGAAAGTGACTCGGTGTATGAAGCGGATGAAGAGTGCGGTGAAGACGGAGATGAGGAACTCTCCTTCGTTTCCTCGATATTGATCGGAGTGATGAATGGATTGGATCTGCCTTCCTTCAGAATCTGTGATCGTAGAGGTGTAGCAGAACTGCCTGGATTCCCTGCAATCTTAGCCTGTTCGGTCTGAGAGCGAGTCCAAGGACGGTGAGGCATACATCTGTAAACCTACAGATAACAAAGACAAACAAAACCAGTGTAAAATCGAAGTGGATGGAAAAATGAAAGATGGAAAAATGAAAGATGGAAAATAGAAGAATAAATTGCCAGATCTTCTTTCAACAATCAAAAGAAGTCCCCGGCAACGGCGCCAATTTGGTGGAACCTCCGGCCGTTGGTCGGGATTCAGCCAAATAAAAACTACTAATGCTAAGAAAAAGCGTATACCAGATCGTATTCCACGGGCCTTCGAATGATTGGCTACTTCAGAACTAACAAATTATTCAAAGAAAAAAAACTCAGTGCGTGGTGTGAGTTCCACGACTTCTACTTCTAAGAAATGCAGAAAATTAAAAAGATTAAACTAAAGCAGATTGAGAATTAGGGTTTGGAAACAAGAATGACAGACGAACTTAGACTTTGAATCCCCCTTCGTTCCCCAGAGCATTGGCAATCAACAGATCAGCGGATCTCGATTCTTATTCAATCAATTACTAAGACACCACCATAACTCCTTACCCTTAGATTTAAGACCGGCGAACATTCGCTCTATCCGTTCTAACTACCAAGATTAACTAGCCGCCCGGGTACGGTCGCCTCTCGCAATGACTTAATTAATTGGTGTAATTACTAGTGATTAATGAGTTACTCTTGCAGTGAATTAACCCTAACCGGTTCCTACGAAAGGCACACTCCAATTATAAGGCTAATTGTTTAATTCGATGTTCTAAAGTAAGGCGAGCATTCGCTTCTATCCTTAGCTTAACAAGAATCTAATCTAGGTGATCAATCCAGACAAGAAACATGCACAATGAAGAACGAATCAAACATGAAAAAGAACTGATTGAATTTCGAATCTAATCACCGCCGATCCGTGACCGCTTTAAAGCCCTGGGTCACTTAGGGTTCATCTAGTCTAAGCTCTAAAGGGTTTAGCTACTCATGATCATTACAAAAGACACAAAGACAAAGAAAGAGTTCATCATTCAGAGGAAGAACAGAAAAGAATCTGAAAAACCTAATTCAGACGACTCTGACAGACTCTGATCTTCGGTAAGTTGCACTCCTAGCTCCGGTTCTCTGAGGTGGAAGGGATGGCGTCACGATCTCTATCCAGCTCTTCGAACTCCAACTCCTCGCTCCAGAACTTCAGAGAATTCTGATCTCGAAAAATTGTATTATGATTAATTATGAATTTCTTTTCCCCCCTTCTTCTCTCTTCGGGCCGCCGGATTAAGTATAAATACTTAACCCTAGTTGGGCCGGGCTGAGCTGATGTTTTCGCCGAAACCACAGGGATAGTTTTGGCGAAACTGGCTTTGAGTTCAGGGCTCCGCCGGCAGTTCAATGTCTTCGGTCCGAGCAGTTGATTTATTTCGCCGAAACCATCCTTCTGTTGGCATTAGTTGATTTGAACTGCTGGTTTCGCCGAAATTGTAAGTGTGAATGGCAGATTTTCGATTTGACTTGATTGGCTCCTTGGATCGATTCCAGTTTGATTCCTCGAGGTTCCAACGCCTTAGACACGTCCATGGCTACTTTATTTGATGGCAAAAACCTGTGCTAACATGAAAACACTAGAAAACCATCAAATAGACCCGAAACGGGCCAAGGTAACACAAATGGCACGAGATAGGGCAATCGATTGAATATTCGTTATTCGACCCTAAAAACAATGTCTTAAGCAAAGAAATGTTGATTAAATGAGGCTGATAATCACGTCAAATCGAGTGTCATCACGTGCCATTTGTGTTACCTTGGCCCGTTTCGGGTCTATTTGATGGTTTTCTAGTGATTTTATGTTAGCACAGGATTTTACCATCGAATAAGTAACCAAGGACGTGTCTAAGGCATTGGAACATCGAGGAACTGAACCAGAATCGATCAAAGGAGCCAATCAAGTTCAAACAAATTCCTGCCCAGTTTACAAAGAAGTTTTCACCGAAAATACCCTATCATTTTCGGCGAAAATATCATCACAAATCGACTGGTGCCAAGTAAAGGAAATTTTCGGCGAAAATGTAAAGTTCTCGGCCGAAGCGAAAATTACAGGAGAAGTCAGCCGAGGGTCCAGCCATTTGCACCATTATTTTCGGCGAAAATAATCCCTTATTTTCGGCAAAAATATCAGAGGAAATCCGGGTCAATTAGGTTAAGTATAAATACTTAACCTGGCGGCAAAAATCGATATACCTGATAATCATAATTTCAAATACTTCAGAATTCTCTGAAGTTCTGGAGCAGAGTTAGAGTTCGAAGAGCCAGGAAGAGATCGTGACGCCATCCCTGCCATCTCGGAGACTCGGAGCTAGGACTGCAGATTAGCGAAGATCGAAGTTCTGCCAGAGTCGTCTCAATTAGGTTTTTCAGATCCTTTTTCTGTTCTTCCTCTGGATGATGAACTCTGTCTTCGCCTTTGATTCTTTTTGTATGAACATGAGTAGCTAAACTCGTAGAGCTTAGATTAGATGAACCCTAAGTGACCCAGGGCTTTAAAGCGGTCACGGATCGGCGGTAATTAGATTCGAAGTTCAATCAGTTTCTCTTTGCATGGTTGTTTTGTTCTTGATTGTTGTTCTGCGTTTCTCGTCTAGTTGACACCTAGATTAGTTTCGTTGTTCTTGTGTTTCTTTTCTGGCTGATCGCCTAGATTAGGGTTTGTGTGAGCTAGGGTTTGTCGCCAGACAACTTCCCTGCTTTAAAACATCAAAAAACTTGTCTTTCGTGATCACATAGTTTAGATTCTAGTTAAGCTGAGGATAGAAGCGAACGCTCGCCTCACTTTAGAACATCAATTCAACCAGTTAACCTTATAATTGGAGCATGCCTTTCGTAGGAACCGGTTAGGGTTAATCCACTGCAAGAGTAACTCATAGATCACTAGTAATTGCACCAGTTAGTTAAGTCGTTGCGAGAGGCGACCGTACCCGGGCGGCTAATTAATCTTGGTAGTTAGATCGAATAGAGCGAACGTTCGCCAGTCTTAAACCTGAGGGTAAGGAGTTATGGTGGTGTATAGAAATTGATTGAATGAGAATTGAAAACAGCTGATCTGTTGATTGCCAATGCTCTGGTGAACGAAGGGGGATTCAAAATCTAAGCTTGTCTGTCGTCTGTTTAAACCTACAAATCATTCTGTCTTTTAAGTTCATTTTAAGTTTCCTGCATCTTAGATTAGAAGTCGTGGAACTCACACCACGCACTAAGTGTTTAAACCTGAGTAATTTGCCAGCTTCTTTGAGTAGTCAATTAGAAGAAACCCTGTGGAATACGATCTACCCTAGCTTCACAGCTTGGTAGTATTTGATACCGCTAAAACTGCAGCATCAAATTGGCGCCGTTGCCGGGGACTCTTCTATATTGTTTGAAAGAAGGGTTGGCATTTTATTCTTTTACTTTCCATCTTTCATTACCCGTCACACTTCGATTTTACACCGGTTGTGCTTGTTTTTGTCCCGTGCAGATCATAGCAGGTACAGAATCGAATCACTTCCGTTCCATCTTCCCTACCGCGAAGGCTACTCAAAAGAGTCTTGCGGATTACAATAAGCCAAGTGCTGCTAGCAGTCGATCTTCCATCTTTGTACCGCGCAATGAAGACGGTCCTGACTATGAGATCAAGATCCCCTTCCTGGAAATGATCTCTAGGGATTTACAATTTGAAGGCAGACCATTAGACAATCCGTGCACGCATCTGACGGATTTCCTTGATCTCTGCAGCACTTTCAAGAATGGGAATCTCGACAAGAACACTCTTTGCTTGAGAGCTTTCCCATTCTCTCTGAAAGGTGCAGCTAAGAGGTGGCTCACTGGTAGACCACCTGGTTACTACACTGACTGGGAGACTCTTGCTCAGGAATTCGTAGAGGAATATTTCCCTCCTTCTAGAACAACTGCTTATAAGAAAAACATCTCAAGGTTCAGACAGAGAGAAGGAGTAAGTTTACATGATGCTTGGAACGAATTCCAAGAACTCCTCCACAGCTGCCCTCATCATGGTTTCACTCAGAGGCAGCTAGCAGAGATATTTGCTTGGGGTATGAACGAAGAGTCATCTGAATGGGTTAACTCCTTAGCTGATGGAGATTACACCGCACTTGCACCGGAAGCTGCTCTTCTTCACTTTGCAAAATGCGCATCTAAGTCGAGAAGCTGGGAGAGACAGTTTGGAGCAGCTAAGAGCCGACCAAGCCGTGAAGATCAGATCAAGATTGAAGTGCAGAAAGAAATGAAGAAGATTTTTGGTAACTGGTCTTCAGAGGAAGTGAACTTTATTGATGAAGGCTTCACCAACAGTCAACAGGGCCACCCCGACTATCGTCAGTTCAGACAACCTCCTCAACAACAAGGAAGCTTCCAAGAGCGTCCTCCTTACAACTTCGGATACAACCAGAGTCAGAATCAGTACTTGGGCGATAGTTATCAAAATCAACCTCAGAGATCTACATCAAGGAACACAAGGGATATCGAGGTAGCCAAGACGCTCGACCTGATCATGGAAAGGCTCGATAAATATGAAGAAAAAGTCAAGCTTCAAGCCGCCATAAATCAAGAACATGAAGCTCGAGGTCAACGAATGGAGAGCATGATAAATAACATGGTCAGCTTGATAACTAGTAGCCCCCTCCTTAATCAATCCTCGGTTCAAGTCGACTCTACCATTAGGAGGGAGCACGTCAAGGCCATCTCCACAAGAAGCGACAAGCAATCAGCTGATACTATAGCTCCTGAACCAGCCATAATCCCCGAAGTTATAACCATTGATAAGCCAAAGATCGAGGAGGAGAATAGAGAAGAAGAAGAGGAGGTGACTACCCCGCCTTCCCTGACAAAGACAGCACCTGCGCCACCTCTCCCTCCATATCAGCCTCGGATTCCGTTTCCTAAGGCCGCACAATCAAAGGAGAAAGATCATGATACCCGGTACAGAAAGTGGCATGGATACTTGAAGAACACGAATATGAATACACCAGTTATTGATGCTATCCAAGTAATACCGAAGGCTGACAAAATTGCAAGGGATCCTGCGAAGAACAAGAAGAAGAAAGAGTTGTCTCCCGTCCCCCTCGAGGAAGAATGCTCTGCTATCCAGGGCCATGCGACACCCATACCACCCCCAGCTAAGTGTCGAGATCCCGGTGCTTTTACTTTGCCTTGCACTATTAATAATGTGAAAATTGATCGTAGTTTAATTGATCTAGGTTCTTCCATTAATGTCATGCCTACCTGCTTGTATGAGAAATTGAACTTAGGAGAATTTAAACCGATTAGCATGCATTTAGTGTTTGCCGACAGATCTGTGAAATTACCTAGGGGATTGATAGAAGATGTGGTTGTCAATTGTGGTCCCTTTACTATTCTGGCTGATTTTATTATTATGGATACCCAAGGGGAAGATGCCACTCTTCTCCTAGGCCGATCGTTTATGGCAACAGCCGGCATTAACATTAATGTCCCGAATGGCTCGTTGACATTAAGGGTCGGCAAGAACACCATGACATTCCGCCTCAATGACGGTATGCAAGTCCCAGTCAAAGAAGAGATGCATTGCTTATCTGTTGAAGCTGTGGAGTTGGCTTCGGTCAACTCCGTTACTAATGAAAAATCTAGAGTTTCTGCAGAAATCTTCTGGCCAGGTGTTGGCCAGGTCCCTAATCTGAAGAATGAGCTACCGGCACAAAGGCCGAGAAAGAAGGAGGATCCGATGGTGTCCCCTCATGAATCACCAAACGTTAAAGATCCTAGGGAGATAAAGGAGGAGAATAAAGAGAAGACGAAGGAGGTTTGGAAGCTGATTGCTCAGCCCCCGTCTACCGAGCCACCAGAACGAACCAAGATAATTCACGCAAATGGGAAGAAGTTCACACTTGCCGGAGGATCCCCAAGGCCATATTTCATGAACTCCGGCTCAGGCCTAAGAGAAATCCTGAGTTGGGATGTCTCCTAACACCGTCCAGGTATCGTCAGGCTCAAGGACGTTAAGCAAGAGCACTTCGTGGGAGGCAACCCACGGCTGGAGTCCATTTTTTATTTTTGTCGAACTTAGTGTTTTAGAGTCGGTTCGGGGGAGCCAAAAGTGTCAGTTGGTTTGATTTTTTATTTTTCGTGTGTAGTCTGTGTGTCGTAGTGTCAGTTGCAAGTCGATTGAGCTCTTTCCGATTTTTGTGGATTTAACTGTGATTTTCTGAAGTTTGCCGGATTTGCGAAAATATTTTCACCCGAGTAGTTAAAAATTTTCGGCGAAAATACACCCCTATTTTCGGCGAAATCGCCTTTAGAATTTTCACTGAATTTCCCTGTTTCATATTTTCGGTCCGAAAATCCATTGTATTTTCGGCGAAATTTTCTTTGAAAACCAGCAGTGCTTTTGAACATACATTTTCGGCGAAAACTCCCTATTATTTTCGCCGAAAATATCTTAAAAAATCACCCAAATTTCCACTTCAAAATTCGGTTTTCAGCCTCTCTTTCCTTCTTTCATTTTCGAACCAACCCCAAAATCCCCCCACTACTGTTTTCGAAACCGCCGACCGCCGCTCTTTTAAAAATCGCCACTGCCGTCATTTCCCGCCTTGAGATAGTCTTGCCATGATTAGGATTCAATGTGCTATAATGTTGACTTTTCGAATGTCGATTTGACTCCCGATCCCTAATTATGATATGAACGTTCCGGCTAGACATATACATGCTCTGTGATTTATTGTGATTACCGGTTACTTACTTTGCTTACCCCCACTCGGTTTCCCTCATTTCCTTGTGAAATTGAGTTTTTCGACTAAGTGTGGGGTGGGTTATTAGTTAATTAATCTGGTTTCGTTTCTGGGTTTAGGAATGTCACCCATAAGCGCAGGACTAAGGCGCAACTTGATACCGCCACTTAGGACGTCAGATGAACTATTATGCAGCAACACATGCTCCGCTCTGACGGGAGGAGCTTGAGTAGCTACTCCGCTCCGCTCCGGGCTATCCAAGCTCATCCCCTACACCGACCATCACATTCCAGGTTCTTCATATATCTCTACTCTAGTTTAGTCCTGTGAGGACACAGTCTGATTTAAGTGTGGGGTAGGATGCTAGAGAACCTTGCATGAATTTCATTGCCCTTGAATTGTGTTTGTGTGTGCCTCGTGATTCCATTCCAGTCTCTCTAGCATTAGAATGGCTCAGTTCTTGATTTCTGATGTTAAGTTGCAGTTCAAACTTTCATAATGATGCTTAGACTGCTTAACCTAGAACTTGAGAACTAACGTGTATACTTTGATGCTAAATTGCCTGGTCAGAACATAATTTTTAAAATCACACCTGTAGTTTGTAGCCTTGATTGCATGAAAATGACCAAATCCGACTAGCAAACCAACCGTGAGCTTTTGATCCATTGCACTTAACTTGCAATTTAATTATTTCTGAGTGGTTTTCTGTTTACTTGAATGAGTTAGAATTTGCATGAGACCTACTCGAGACCACACGATGACACGAGTTCTAGAAGGATAGGGGCACCTAGATTCAACTACTAAGCCAGATAGCCTACCTAACGATAAAATCCATTAGGTTTAGACCCTTGAGCTTTGCCTGTTCTTTCGGTTCGGTAATACATTACATCCATTTCCCATTTCTTTCATTCCCCGTTGATCCCCTATGGTTGTAGTTCTAGATTGACCTACCGGAAGTCGGTTTGTGGTAACCTGCCTATAGCCATTAAACAGGTGGTCTTAGCTAATATGTCCAGACGTGTAAACCCCTCTAGCAACTGAAAGAAAAAATCGGCACAAGAAAAAAAAATATAGAAAAAATAGAAAAAGAAGAAAAAGAAGCAAGCTTCGAAAAATGAAAAGAAAGAAGAAAAATCAGAAAAGTTTAAAGTTTAGTTCAAATAAACGTTCTTCTCCCTACAAATGGAAGAACGAAGTCAAAAGAGAAGTTGAAAAGAAAAAATTTTGCAAAAGAAAAGAAAATAAGTGCTAGGTTGCTTGAGGGTATCATAGGACGAGCGTTCATCATTCCACCCGTGTTTGGTTAGACGGTAGGAAGCCATAGATTAGATTCGAGGGAAGTTAGTCGAAAGCTACACCGCACAAAGCCATCATCATACATTCCCATCATCCATCTCATTATAAACCCGAGTAGTGTAGAATTCATTACGGTCATAGCAGGGAAGTCCTTCTTGACTAGATACTCGTGTTGTCACAGTGGTGGAGATGTGGTTGAAATGCAAACTTATGACAGAATTCGGTAACAGAAAATGATCGAGAGTATAAACACGTCCTTAAACATAGAGAGTGAGAGTTCCCATTGTACTATATATATCCTGTGTGAGGGGTCTGGTCGGTCAGGTCAAATTCGTGCATAATTGGTTGCTAATTACTTGTCGTGTGCAGTTTATTAGTGAGACCAGGTAGTTTGGCTGATCTGTATGCATGTTAGGTTTCTTGTTCTAGGATCGATCTGTCTAATAATTCATTGTGTTTGATTGAGCTCCAATTTAATCGATTTTATCATTTATAAACATGAGCGTTTCTATTCAGTTTGCTTGAGGACAAGCAAAAGCTTAAGTGTGGGGTATTTGATGACACTCGATTTGACGTGATTATCAGCCTCATTTAAGCGACATTTCTTTGCTTAAGACATGGTTGTTTGGGTAGAATAACGAATATTCAATCGATTGCCCTATCTCGTGCCATTTGTGTTACCTTGGCCAGTTTCGGGTCTATTTGATGGTTTTCTAGTGTTTTTATGTTAGCACAGGTTTTTGCCATCGAATAAGTAACCAAGGACGTGTCTAAGGCATTGGAACATCGAGGAATTGAACTGGAATCGATCAAAGGAGCCAATCAAATTCAAACAAATTCTTGTCCAGTTTACAAAGAAGTTTTCGCCGAAAATACCCTATCATTTTCGGCGAAAATATCATCACAAATCGACTGGTGCCAAGTAAAGGAAATTTTCAGCGAAAATGTAAAGTTCTCGGCCGAAGCGAAAATTACAGGAGAAGTCAGCCGAGGGTCCAGCCATTTGCACCATTATTTTTGGCGAAAATAATCCCTTATTTTCGGCGAAAATATCAGAGGAAATCCGGGTCAATTAGGTTAAGTATAAATACTTAACCCGACGGCAAAAATCGATATACCTGATAATCATAATTTCAAATACTTCATAATTCTCTGAAGTTCTGGAGCAGAGTTAGAGTTCGAAGAGCTAGGAAGAGATCGTGACGCCATCCCTGCCATCTCGGAGACTCGGAGCTAGGAGTGCAGATTACCGAAGATCGAAGTTCTGCCAGAGTCGTCTCAATTAGGTTTTTCAGATCCTTTTTCTGTTCTTCCTCTGGATGATGAACTTTGTCTTCGCCTTTGATTCTTTTTGTATGAAAATGAGTAGCTAAACTCGTAGAGCTTAGATTAGATGAACCATAAGTGACCCAGGCTTTAAAGCGGTCACGGATCGGCGGTAATTAAATTCGAAGTTCAATCAGTTTCTCTTTGCATGGTTGTTTTGTTCTTGATTGTTGTTCTGCATTTCTCGTCTAGTTGACGCCTAGATTAGTTTCGTTGTTCTTGTGTTTCTTTTCTGGCTGATCGCCTAGATTAGGGTTTGTGTGAGCTAGGGTTTGTCGCCAGACAGCTTCCCTGCTTTAAAACATCAAAAACTTGTCTTTCGTGATCAGATAGTTTAGATTCTTGTTAAGCTGAGGATAGAAGCGAATGCTCGCCTCACTTTAGAACATCAATTCAACTAGTTAACCTTATAATTGGAGCGTGCCTTTCGTAGGAACCAGTTAGGGTTAATCCACTGCAAGAGTAACTCATAGATCACTAGTAATTGCACCAGTTAGTTAAGTCATTGCGAGAGGCGACCGTACCCAGGCGGCTAATTAATCTTGGTAGTTAGATCGGATAGAGCGAATGTTCGCCAGTCTTAAACCTGAGGGTAAGGAGTTATGGTGGTGTATAGAAATTGATTGAATGAGAATTGAAAACCACTGATCTGTTGATTGCCAACGCTCTGGTGAACGAAGGGGGATTCGAAATCTAAGCTTGTCTGTCGTCTGTTTAAACCTACAAATCATTCTGTCTTTTAAGTTCATTTTAAGTTTCCTGCATCTTAGATTAGAAGTCGTGGAACTCACACCACGCACTAAGTGTTTAAACTTGAGTAATTTTCCAGCTTCTTTGAGTAGTCAATTAGAAGAAACCCTGTGGAATACGATCTACCCTAGCTTCACAGCTTGGTAGTATTTGATACCGCTAAAACTGCAGCATCACACATCAAATGGCATAAGTTTTGTTCGCCGGCCTGATCTCTACCCAAAGGGTACCTATTCATCGCCTAAGCCTCGTCCTACCTGGTACCATTCTTTTTTCTATTTCCAGCCCAGCAACACATATCGCCACTGGGCCTCGCTGCTTCCACCCTCATGGTCTTCCGGCGACGTGAGTCGCTTCAACACCGAACTCGATCCTACTCCCGAGGAAACACTCCTGCGTCGCCGAATCCTTCTCGACTGTCATCACCTATCGACAACCTCTGGCCTAAGGACCGCTCAGGCGGGAATACGAGGAGGTAAATTTTATGTATAGGCGACGATGGTCACCTCCCCTTTTAGCTAGCGTTGTCCAACTTGTGTAATTAAGTCGCTGAAGCCAAATCCTTAGGAATACACAACCTTCTCATTACCATCTACCCTTTTCCTGCCACTTATATGCGTTTATACCCTCTTTTTATTTTTGTGTTTTTTTTTATATAATAACCCTTGGGTTGTCCTTTTTCCAGGCACTGTAAGCCACGCTGGATGCCTCCTCACTACCGCCGCACGCGGGCCTGTTGGTGAAACTCGCCCTGGTCGTCCAGAGTCTGCTGCCGCCGTCCCTGCCCCTCCCAACCTCCTATTGAAAAATCCAAGGGGAAGAGGAAAGCGACTGAGACAGAAGAAGGCCTTAATTCTTCAAAAGGAAGAAAAAGGTCGGGGCTTCCAAGCCGAGGAAGAAGACGGGCGAGAGCTCCAGTCGTCCGCCGCCACCACTCCAACCGGTGGTAGAAGTCGAGGATGACGATGCTGAAATTCCCCTCCGCCGCTCTCGCCGCCAATCACCCCAGGCAGACAATAATCCTTTCGCGAGGGAGCCTCTTGACCAGCCTGCTGATGAGGACGCTCTTTTGTACGACGATTTCTATCTTCCCACCGAGCCTATCCTTCCTCCTCCAGACCTGGCTGATCCTGAAACAGAGCCTACCACGGAGCTTGATCCCCGTCCCACGGAGCCTCTTCGCGATCATTCTCGCCCACCGGCGGTCAACATCGATCGCGCCCGCCGAGCTAACTGGTCCGAGCGGGCCAATATCGTTTTTGACCGTCCTGCTCCTGCTGGTCGGGAGGGCGAGGGGCGCTTTCGCCTGCCATACTTCGCTATTGTCCATCCAGTGGCATCCCACATATCGCCCCAGATGGCGAGTGATATTGCGGAGGACTTCTCCCGAGGCATCTATGAGGGGGTAACCGCCCCTGGAGAAGGCTCGGAGATACCTGATCTTCATGGAGCGGCCTCTTGCCGGCTCCTTCAGGTATTGTAAAATGCTTTCCATCCACATGCTCGTTTTGTTCCGTTGCCATAGTTCGGCACTTTCTTTCTCTTCTTTTTTAGATTTTTTTTATGATTATTCTATCGTATAGGCCCTTGCCGAGCTCGGCGACCTGTCTTTTGCATGCAAGCACATGCAAGAGGAAAACCGGACGCTGAAGGAGGAGGCAGAGAACTTACGCTCCCTGCGTATGGATCTTACTCGTTATCACAACGAGGAGAAGGTATTTATCTGCTTGCTTCTTCTTTTCTTTTATACCTATCCCTACCATCGCCTCACGGTCCTATTGACACCTTTCACTGTTTATTGATTCTAGCGCCGAGCGGATGCGGCGACTTCTACTGCCAGCTCTTTGAAGGAAAGTCTGGCCGAGGCGACTGAGCGAATTGCCCAAATGGAAGGCGTCCAGGACGACTTACAGGCTACGAATGAGCGCGTTGCCGCCCTTGAAGTCGAGCTGGAGGAGGCGCGCGCCAAAGTCGCCCAGGTGGAGGAGATAACCGCCGAAAGGGACAGCGCGAAAGAGCTGCTCAATGACTCCCTGGTGGCACAATCGGTGGCGGATCGCGACCTTGAGGCTGCCAAGGCTCAATACGATGAGACTGTGGCATACTATACTCATGCTCTCGGCGAGAGTATGCGTGTGGTCATGCGTAGCTGTCGTAACGAGTTCTACGAGCTGTTTCCCAACAAGGGTTGGCCTGGGCGAAAAATGGTTCGAGCTGTCTTTCGTGGCCTTAACCGCCACAGCCTCGGGGTTCCCGACCCAGTTGACGCGGAGGAAGAGTCCTACTTTCGAGATGTTGCTCGCTTGGAGCGCGAGTTAGCAGCGGCAGATGCTGAATATATTATGGCTACTCACCGTAGTCGTGGCCTGCCTGATTTGAATCCCGACGGCTCGGAGGTTCAGCCGCCATCCTCTGACCTTGCTCCCTCGACCAGTGGCAAAGACCTCAACTCCGCCGCTGATCCCTCAAAGACTGGCGGGAAATACTCCAGCACCAAGGACCCATGATCCTGCCTCTGTCTTCTTATTATTACTGCTTTCTTTCCAGACAATTGACCTCATGTTTTTGCTGGTGTTATTATTGCTCTTTCCCTTCTTTTTTATAACATTCGCCACTTAGCTTCTATTTGTGCATTTTTAGACTTGGTCTTATATCTTGTTACGCTTTTCTTGACTGCTTCGTCTCCTTTCATCATTGGCTAGACGCTATACTGATAGTTTTGCCACCCTTAGGCCATACGCGGCGATTTGTTAATGCCCTTAGGTCTTATATAGCAATCTCACTGCCCTTAGGTCTTACGCGGCGATTCGTGCATGCCCGTAGGTCTTATGTGATAATATTGCTGCCCTTAGGTCTTACACGGTGATTTGTTAATGCCCGTAGGTCTTACATAGCGATCTCAATGCCCTTAGGACTTACATGATAATTTTGATGCCCTTAGGTCTTACACAGCGACTTGTTAATGCCCGTAGGTCTTACATGGCGATCTCAATGCCCTTAGGTCTTATATGATAATTTTGACGCCCTTAGGTCTTACACAGCGACTTGTTAACGCCGTAGGTCTTACATAGCGATCCCAATGCCCTTAGGTCTTACATGATAATTTTGATGCCCTTAGGTCTTACACAACGACTTGTTAATGCCCGTAGGTCTTACATAGCGATCTCAATGCCCTTAGGTCTTATATGATAATTTTGATGACGCAAAGATATTTTTGATTTAAATATTAGGCCCCTTGGTTACTTTTAAAACTAGCCTCAGTTACAAGTGCTTTTTTCTTTAATCATAATATCGCCTGAGATGCATGGAGTTCCATGTTTTGGGAATTTTTGCTCCATCCAATTCTGCTAGCTTGAAGGTATTGGCCCCTACCACTCGCCGTACTCTATATGGGCCTTCCCACCCAGGATTGAGCTTGGCCGCCCCAATCGCCGGCCTGAAGATCTTTCGCAGCACTAAATCATTGAGCACGATGTGATGTGGTCGGAGCTTTAGATTGTACCGCCTGGCCAGCTGTTCCTTTTCCGCGATCAGCCGCATCTGTGCCTTTTCTCTTCTTTCCTCAATCATGTCTACGTTAAGCATCAATTCTTGTTCGTTGACCTCGTCCCTGTATTCCTGTATTCGTATAGATGGGATTGAAATCTCCACCGGGAGGACCGCCTTCGTTCCATATGTCAATGTATAAGGAGTCTCGCCTGTCGCCATTTTATAAGCCGTACGATGAGCCCATAGCACATGATCAAGCTCTTCGACCCATACCCCCTTACATCCATCCACTCTTTTCTTTAAACCTTGTAAGATAAGTTTGTTGGCCGCCTCCGCTTGTCCGTTGGCTTGTGGGTAGGTGACTGAGGCAAATCGTAGATTTATCTTTAAATCATAACAAAATTCTTTGAAGACTTGTGAGTCGAATTGGGTCCTGTGATCACAGATAATACTCTCTGGTATGCCGAATCTGGTGACGATACTTTTAAACGCGAACTTTTGTATCTGCTTAGCGGTGATACTTGCCACTGCTTCTGCCTCAACCCACTTGGTGAAATAATCAACCGCCACGATGAGGAATTTCCTTTTCCCTGAGGCTTCCGGAAATGGGCCTAGGATATCCATCCCCCACCTCGCGAATGGCCATGGGCTAACATTCGCCTGGAGCGCTGTTGCTGGCAACTTGTGATAACCTGCAAATTCCTGACACTTGTGGCATTTTTTCACCAGGTCACCAGCTTCCTTTCTCATTGTTGGCCAACAGAAGCCCTGGTAAATTAAGTTCCTTTCCAAACTTCTTGTTCCCAAGTGAGTGCCGCACACTCCTGAATGTACTTCCTCCAGAGCCCAAGCTGCATCCTCCTCTCCCAGGCATCGCAAGTATGGACCCATAGCTGATTTTCGGTACAGCTCACCCCCTATTATAGTACATCTTCCTGCTTTTCGCCGGAGTTTCGTCGCCTCTAACGGGTCGCTTGGTACAGTGTCGTTATCCAAGTATTGGATAATAGGTGTTCGCCAGTCGCTTTTCCCAATTTCGTTGATCATGTGGAAACACTGCTTCATCCTTGTTTCCTTTTCCACTGTGACCATTCGCCCTTCTTCAAAATCTGTCGTCGTTGCTAATTTTGACAATGCGTCCGCGTGGCAATTTTCTTCCCTAGCAATCTGGGATATGACCACCCTTTTGAATTCCGATATAAGCAGTTTTACCTCGTCAAAATAGGGGAGGAGCGACTCCTCCTTTACCTCAAAGCTCCCATTAACTTGGTTGACTACTATCGCCGAGTCTGAGAAAACTTTGATGTTAGTAACTCCCATGCTCTTAGCGATTCGTAGGCCAGCCTCTAATGCCCCATACTCTGTTGCGTTGTTGGTTCGATTAGTTGCGAATCGCAGTGCCACCTCGTGGAGGATCCCACCAGGAGACCTTAGGACTATTCCCGCGCCCGATCCTCCCTTACTCGAGGCACCATCCGTAAATAACGTCCACTCATCGCCCTCTTCATTATCTTCTTGCACTGCCCCCTCTACTACAAAGTCCGCAAGGACCTGGGCTTTGATCGCCATTCGTGGCTGGTATCGATTGTCATATTCGCTTAACTCAATCACCCACTTAGCCAATCGCCCCGCCACGCTCATAGATCTCAACGCATTTTTAATCGAAGATTCGTGAGTACATGTATTGTGTGTGCCTGAAAATATGGTCGTAGCTTTCTGGCCGCGCAAACCACAGCATACGCCATTTTTTCTATCGCCGATACCTTGTTTCGGCGTCGACTAAGGTCTTACTTGTGTAAAACACAGGGTGTTCGGCTTTGTCCTCTCTTCGAACCAAAACCGCACTAACTGCCTTTGGAGAGATTGCGATATAGAGAAATAGATATTCATTTAACTTTGGAGATGCAAGTACAGGAGGGGTAATTAAAAATTGTTTCAGCTCTTCAAAAGCCTTGTTACATTTTTCATTCCACGCAAACTTTGATGCATTCTTCAAGGTCGTAAAAAATGGAGAGCAGCGATCGGCGATCCTGGGAATGAATCGGTTGATTGCCGTCAGTCTTCCAGATAAAACCTGAACCTCCTTCACGGTCTTTGGGGTGCCATTGCTGTAATCGCTGTGATCTGCGCTGGATTAGCCTCTATTCCTCTTCTGGTTATGAGATATCCCAGAAACTTTCCTGATGTCGCCCCGAACACACACTTCAAAGGGTTTAATCTGAGCGAAGACTCCTGCAGTGTATTGAAGGTTTCCCTTAAGTCGGCCAAGTGATCGCCAGACTTCCCACTTTTGACCAAGAGGTCATCCACATACGCCTCCAAGTTTCGGCCGAGCTGTTTGGCGAAAACTGAGTCGATCATCCTTTGGTAAGTCGCGCCAGCATTCTTGAGTCCAAATGGCATTACCCGGTAGCAGTTATTCGCCGTGGGCGTCATGAAGGCCGTCTTCTCTTGGTCTTGCTCGTTTAAAGGTATCTGTTGATAGCCTGAAAACATGTCTAGGAAGGATAGCATTTCATTATTCGCTGTTGCATCTACCAGCTGCTCTATGTTCGGCAGCGGGTACGGGTCTTTGGGACAAGCGTCATTTAGACTGGTGAAGTTGACACACATTCGCCATGCCCCTGATGACTTCTTCACAAGAACCACATTAGCCAACCATTCAGGATACTGTACCTCCCTGATAAATCCTGCCTTCAGAAGCTTTTCTACTTCAATCGCCACCGCCTGCTGCCTTTCTCTGAAGATGTTCCTCCGCTTTTATTGCACTGGCGACTCCCGGGCTCAATCGCAAGAGAGTGTTTGATGATGTCTGGAGCGATTCCCGGCATGTCACTTGGTGACCACGCGAACAGGTGTGAAAATTCTCGGAGCAACCCAACCAACTCCTGCCTCCTTTCGTTGCTTAGATAGGATGATACCCGGACTGTCTTGCTTTCATCCTCCTCAAAGAGCGGTATTGGGACGTCCGACTCTGCTGGTACAACTCTTTCTCCTCCATTTTCCACCTCCAAACTTATGGTGAGGCAGGTGCTTTTAGTTGCCGCCCTGTAACACCTTCTGGCGATGTCCGAGTGCCCCCAGGCAAAACCTATCCCTTCTTTTGTGGCGAACTTCAACACTTGATGCACTGGGGAGGAGATTGCCTGGAAGGCGGCGAGCGCCGGTCGCCCGAGGATCATGTTGTACGTGGATTGACAATCCATGACATGGAAGTCAATGGATCGGGTGACCTGCAAGTCTCCGTCCCCGATGGTTATCGCCATCGTGGCAATTCCCTTGATGGGGACTGTGTGTCCTGAAAATCCTGAGATGGTAGTTTTTGTCTGCCTGAGCAAGCTAGCTGGCAGGTTCATTTTCTTGTACAGCTCCCAGAAAATGATGTCCGCCGAGCTCCCTTCGTCAACCATCACTCGCTCCACTCGGCTATTTTGTGTGATTACTTGAAACACCATCGCCTTCAAACTTGGGCCTCCTACCCGCGCCATGTCTTCCTCCGAGAATCCCAACGTTGGGCGACTGACTTGATCTATCATCATTACTTCCTTCGTTTCCTCTTTTTTGACTTTCTTAGTTGGGCAGCTTTCCCCACCGAAAATGGTTTGATAAACGTGATTCACCTCGGGACGAGGCTTCTTCTTGCTATCTTCATTGTCTAGAGGCTCCTTAAGCCAGGCGAAGACATCACCCTTCTTGTCTTGTGATTCTCCTTTTCCGCGGCGATCATCTTCTTACGGCTTGTTTTTCCGCTTTGAGCTGACAATGAAATCCCTGAGACGTCCTTTGCTTATCCACCTTTCGATTTCATTTTTCAATTCCCTGCAATCTTCAGTGGTATGCCCATGAGAGTCATGGAAATCGCAGAACTTCTGGCGACTTCGCTGATCAACTGGGGTGAACATTGGTCCCGGCCAGTTGATGGTATGTCCCTTATGCTGCATATATAGCAGGATCTTTCTTCGCGATTCTGGGAGTGGTGTGTAATCCGCTCTTTCTTCTTGGTATCCCCTCTCTTGGTAACCCCTTTTGTTCTTCAGGGCGGTATCTCCTGTATGGCAGTTTCTCGGAGGGCTGCCATTTGGCCTGCTTGTTCCCTGTAACAGGCTTTTCTTCCCTCTTCGCCGCTCCTTGTAGGGGTTCTGCTAACTGCTCCTCAATCAAAATAATTTTATGCACCCTGGTTTCCAAGTCGGACAGCGACTTTGGAGCCACCTGTAGCAGCGACTCTCGCAGTCTGCCATTATGGGTCGACTGGAATAAACTTGCCGCAGCGATTTCATGATCTACCCTCTTGATGGATTGGACGACCCAGTCCACTCATCAAAGAATTCCTTCAGCGACTGGTTCGGCTTTTGTCTCAGGCTCACCAGTGCTTGCAACGGGACCGTCCTTGTTTTCTTGCACTCATACTTCTGTGAGAAGATCCTCGTGAAACCCTCCCACGACGTTATGATGCCCTCCGGTAGATTCATGTACCACTCCCTAGCTCGCCCCCAAGCGTTGCTGGAAAAGCCCTACAGTATGCGGCATCGCCGGCTTGCTGCATTTGCATGGCGATCTGGAAGGCTTGAAGGTGCTCGTCCGGGTCGCCTGTCCCCACATACCTATCCAGGTTGGGCGACACCAACCCTTTTGGCAGGGGCTCGGCGAGTATCGCCCTGGACAGAGGTTGGCGAACTGCCAACTGTGCAGGTGAGATTTGAGTAGTCGGGAGGAATTGCTGTAATACCTCGAGATGAGAGTCCTGCGGCGACTGCCTGTCCCGAGTGTTGGCCCCAAGGGCTTGAGCTTGCTGGGCGATCACCGTCTTCAACATCTGGGTCAGCTCAGCATTTTGCTGCTCAAGGGACCGGAATCGCTGCTACAACAGTTCATAGGCATCACCGGCAGGAATAGTACTTCGAGACTCCGAGTCATCTCCAAATTCGTGCTCCATGTTTCTAGTGAGATTTGGGTCTGCACCGGTGTTACTCCATCTCCTCCTTCACCATCCTCGCCCATCAGAGTGGGAATCGCTGATGAAGTCATTCGCCTTGAAGAGTCGCCTGATCGCCCCTATCTGGCGCGCCAATTGTTCCAGCATCGTCGCCTGGCCCAATAGTGGAAGCCCAAGCCTGTTGGTCTTCAGAGAGGGTGTACCTCGAAAGTAGTAGTGCGGGTAGTTAGTTCAAGGGAAAGGGAGGCGATCAATTTAAGGAATGGGAAGTGAGGCGAGTAACGTACCGCGGAGCGTTTGTCCGCTGGGTAAAAGTGTTGTCCCCTGGTTAATGGGGTGTACGGGGGGTATTTATAGTACCCCTGTCTTGGTCGCGAAGGTTGAATCCTGGCCACTCATTTGTAGTCTTCGTAGGATGTTGACGCGTGTTCGTCTTGCCTTGGAACCCTAAGAGCTGCCGAGACTGGGCCGTCGCTTTGGGCCTCCCTCTGCTTCTTGGGCTTGCTTGCTTAGCCCATCTAAACTGTCGCCCAGGTCTAACTCTCCAGCGCTAGCTGCCGTGCTCAGGTCGCTGTGTGGGCCGCTGTGTGGGCCGCCGCTTGGGCCTCTAGGATTCTGGCGGGCCGGGCCCATCAGCTTTCTAGTGAGCAGATGAATTATGGACTCAAATGGAGTTGTACAGTTCATAAAAGTAGGCCAAAATTATGGATTTAATTGTAATTTTTTTGTGACAAAACCATAGTCATTAAGATAATAAGGAAAACAATAGTTACCCTCATTATCATTGATCGGGTGTTGAGTTTGTCGGTGTACCAATTTATGACGACGTTTGTGATGATGTATAGTAGCTAACTCCTTTTTATTAGCATTAGCTGCTTCTTCAAAATAATGAATTACTGCATGATGTGAAAATGTTAATGACATAATAATTTTACATACAACAAAATGATACAATGTTTCAAAGGTGTGAGTGAACAACAACCTCCCAGAGGTGGTTTCTTCCAATGGTTGATTGGGTGAACTGCGAAAATAGCTCGTCCAATCCCTATTGAATAAGAAGAGATTCCGTATGAAATATAAGTTTGTAGTTGTCAATTGTTATAGAATATCTCATAACTCTTATCGTGTATGATCAGCACGTACATGGCAACTCAGTTTGCGTGCCAGAAGAGCTTCCTTCTTCAAGCACAACAGTAGGATTCAGTTTCCTTTTTCGAGGCATGATCCTAAACGAATGCTATGAACCTGTGAATATAAGTTGTGCAATGGTACTCTGTACAATGATAAATACGAAAGTCACTGTTATCAGATCCAATGAAATTACTCATACAACTGTTGATATATAACCCAAGACAAATACTTACCTCTGGAATGCTATTTAGATCCCCACCAATTATAACAAGAATGCTGCCCCATTCTTCTGATAACTGGTAAGCCTTCTGTAGAAGCAGTCAAACCTATATTGTAGAATGATGATTAGGGGACTTAAGGGCCTGGAGTTTGAGAATAAATAAAAAAGATTGAGGGTTAAGGATTGAATTAAGAAATAGTAAAATTTGGCAAGGAAAATTGAATTAAAGTTTGAATCAAAACCAGTAAAAGTATAAGAGAAAGAATTACCTTAAATTCGCAATGAACCCAAAATCCGAGAAGTGATAGACAAAGGTCAGATCGTGTAAATTTCAGAATTTTGTGAGCAAGGGTGTGTAGAAGCCCTATATCCCGGAACATCGATCACAAGATCTCAAACCATAGTCTGAAATTAGAAAATTAGTAACCGACGGCAGATACAATAAACTACTAGAGACTATCGGCTAGAAATAGACTATCGGAAACCAACCACGATTGGAGCGGAAGAGCTGTGGGATGACAATGCTGCTGCTGCATTGTGATGATCGGATATGTGGCAGAGTTGTTATGGCTGGAGCTCGTTTGGATCATTGAGTGGTGGGTTGATTGCAGCGGTCGCAAGTAGCAGAGACGATAGGAGAGTAATAAAGACTATCGTCAGACAGCTTGCTTCGTCCTCGTTCAGACTATCATCAAGAAGCTTGCTTAATCCAAAATTGTAAACTTAGATGGCATATTGATCTTCAAATCCTAATCAATCCCTAATCAATTAGATTATGTCACCAAACCTCATCAGTTGTCTGCCGTCAAATAAGAATTGAAATATAGAAGGAGAGAGGAAAATAAATAGTTAACGAAGGAATGGAAATAAAAGGAGAGAGGAAAAGGAATAGCTATTTTGGAAAGATTATTGATTAAATTTTTTATGTATTACTATTTTAGGAAGAAAAAAATATGATTGGGTGATAGCCTAGAATGAAGGAGAATGCAGGATTTTAATACTCTCTTTTTAAAATTCTTAGTATATAGTGTAGATAATAATTTATTAGTAAAATGATTGACTCTATAGTTTGCCTATAAAATCAATGTTTTGAGAGCATTTTAACACTATATGTCTGTTTCATTCTTACAAGCAAAACAATATTGATTTGCTTTGAATTTCAATTAGAATGTAGTTGATAACATTTGATCATATTTATTTTTTTGAAAACATCTAATTGTTGATGTATATCTAACGAGATTTTGTTGACCGTTAAGTTAAATCGATCATTTCTAGATTCTTTATTTTTAGATAACATCTAAATATTGATGCTTATCTAAAGACGTTTTTATTTATGAGTAGAGTGATTATGTGTTCAAACTATACGTGTTAGTTTCAAAATCATGGTTGTCGATTTTATAATTTATTTGAATTTTTTTGTCTTACGATTTTCGTATTCTAACAAGTTTATCTAAGATCTTGAATCTTATAGTATTGTATTTTACCAACTCGCTTAATTTTATAGAAACGTTATAAATTCGTTTAATAGAACTCGAGAAGCTGTTTGAATTCTATTGTTGGTTGTGCGTCAAATCACTTTGGATTCGGTAATGCAATTAAACGATAAAAGCAATCTTGTTTTAAATCAATCAAAGTTAATTGCACTTATTCCATTGATAGTTATTTTGTCTTAAATTACCTAAACTAGTTGTGTGCTTTAATGTAGGTTTCTATTTCATAAAATAATTAGACTTACCTTTTGAGATTAATTTGGTATCTAATCTTAATTGGTAATTTAATTACTTGAAAAAAACTTACTTTTTTACGCGCACAATAATTTAGCTAAGTTTCCCCAAATCATTTCTTGTTTCAATGAAATAAAATTTTAAGTATAAATTATTTTATGGGATTTTGTATCCCTCAATTATGGTTTAATCAATGTTGTCAGGACCAGACCAGTCATTGAACCGGTCTAATGAAAGGTTTGAGGGTTTAAGGTTTGACCAGGGTTAGACCGTAAAAACTTATATAAAAAACTGGTACCATAAACATTAAAATTTTATGTATTCATTAACCATTTGCCTATCTTCTATTATAATATATATAGGAATATAAAAGAGACCCCCTTTTATTCCTTCCCTCCTTAAATGTAGCTAACCAACCAATCACAATTTTTCTCATTTAATTAATTATTATTTAAATATATTTTAAACCTTTATTCTCTTTTAATAAACTTCCACAATTTAGGCAACCCATGTTTCATAATAATTCTAATTAAATTCACGAAAATTATAATAAATATTTGTTGAGTTCAATTTTTATTCATTTTCTCCTTATCTTTTGCTTTGATAAAATTAAAATTATTGTTTTAACAAAAAAAAAGTATGATTTTAAATTCTTTCATAAGTTTACCTTTCTTATAATTTTCCTTCTATTTTATGTATTATAGGAAAAATAAAAAAGTTATTATTATTATATCTTTTCCACAACTCCTACCCGCATAACAAAATACTTTCTCTCCCAACTTAATAAATTTTTTTACTCTCTTACGGAGTTACCAGCCACAAATACATGAAATCATTTATTGAGTCATCTTTTGTTTACTTATTTCACCACAATTAGTTGAAAGGAGTTTATCATTACAAAAAAAAAAAAAAATTTGGAGTGTGATTATTTGAAAATATAAATGAGGGTTTGGTTTGAATGCATCACACAACAATATTATAAGACTTCGAGAATCTAAATCATGCATAACATGTTTAGAGTTAGTTGAGCATAATAAATGATTAACTAATCTAGCGAGATATGATGAATAACGAAGAACCAACATCCACCAATAGGGCTGTGAGTCGGTTAATTCGGTCATTAGCCGACCTCCAAGAAGTTTTGACCGATGACCGACCAATAAAAACATCGAGCAAACACTTATCAAAATCTATCAACCGAATATTAGTATGAATACATGGTTTAACCGACCATTTTTTACCTAAAAAATTTGCTCAATTTTGACCGAATATGACCGATTTAACTGTTTCTTATTGAATTTGACCCATGTAACATACTTTTAACCTTGAAATTCCATGTGAATTGAATAATTTCATAAATATACACCATGTAAATAAGCACGAGTATTAGAACTCATTATTCCATTATTGTTTCGGTCAAGTTCGCTCAAGGTCGATTAAGCATAATTTAACCGTTGATCGAATTTCTAAAAAATGTTGAACTCCCCCAATCAACCGGTTAATCATTGGTTAATTGATTTTGATTGGTTAACCAATTGTAACCATTAACCTAAACCAAATTGTCACCCTTAGGCCCTATCCACCAACGTAAACCAAAATAAACTATGATAAACATCTATTAGACTTCACGATATTTTTATTTTCTATGTTATTTCTACTAAATAGTATTTACACAATTTTAATTTATTTAGATAAAAATGAATGAGTTTCTTTTATTCATAAAATATTCAATGGAGTAGATAAATTTTGTTTTTTTTTTCTTTCTCACGAAATAGTTTACTATTAAAAATTTGTAAATAGTATTTATTTAGATTTATCATAAATATTATGTTCATAATTTCTATTTGGGCAAACCAACATTCTATATACAATCATTCCTTATTGAATATCAAATTATAGGAATAACCCCCTTTTTTCAAACTTCATTTCTCATCATGGTCTACTTGGGTAAAAATATAATTATCAGTTTTCTCTATGTTATTTAATTTTATATTTCACATAATTTTAATTAATATGAGTACCGATTGAGTTTACATCAACGATACTTACCTAGATACAAAATTATTATAGTAATTCTTTATAAAAAACTATATTTGATATGTTAAATAGTAATTTTTACTTAAAATTTCATGATATGATTAATGATTAAATAACACAGCTTAACCACAATCTTAGCTTTTTATACTTCTTTTTATTCAAGTCTCCCTTTTATCATATGTTCATTCGTCATCATCATTCACTCTTATAAATAACAAAACCAACGTCTAGAGAAATATATAATTATTTTATACAAGAATTAATAAACTATTCTATTTCTTTTCATAAGTCTTTGATTAATTTAATTTTTTTATTTTTAATTGTAACCATGTGTGACAGGATATTTATAAGATAATATTATCTAATCCTTTATTTCTATTTTCCTAAATTTAACTAACCAACCAATATTATTTTTCATTTTTCTTTACCTTTTTTCACAGTGAATCCTTAATAAAATGAACGGGCCTAAAATAAATAAAAATCACCTCACATTTTCAATATTGAATTGATCTAAGTTTATATGTTTTTTTCATAAATAAATAATTCTTATATTTTTAATAGTTGAGAAATTATTTTTATTAAAATAAATAATATTATAGATTCACCACCATATGTTTTTGTTTCATTAATGATATATTTAATTATTTGTATTAGTCAACCCTCAATGTCTCGCCTTCCATATTTGTAAATTGTTCATGGTATAACATTATAAGTCTATAACTTCCAATGTTGTCAGGACCAGACCGGTCATCAAACCAGTGCAGTGAGAGGTTCAAAGGTTTAAGGTTCGACCGGGATTAAACCGTAAAAACCGGGACAAAAAACCGTTCTATCTATTTTCACAAAATATAAGTATCATTATGACATTTTCAAATCTAAGGGTATCAAATTGTAATATTTCTTTATATATATACATATTATTTCACTTAACCCTATCCTAACTCCATTCTCATCTTCTCCTCTCCGTGCGGCCGGCGTCGTTCCATTCTTTTTTCTGTTTTCATTCCCAGTACATAATTCTCTCTTCTTCTTTTCCCTTTATCTTTCTAAATTCAAACTCCATAATCAAATCCTCATAATCTGTTTTTTGACTTTCTTCTTTTTCCCTTTCTTTCCAAAATCAAACCTCATAATCAAATCCTAATAATCTGTTGAAGCTTTTGCCCCAAATCCATACCTAATCTTTCCTTCTTGATGAGTAGTTTGGTGTTGTTGAAGGGATTAATGGCTGGACGAGTTGAGCGGTTGATGATTGGAGTACTTCGAACAGAGACCACCCCTAGCGGAGGAGACTCGCCGGTCACTATCGATGTAGCCGGCAGGCAGAGTCAATAGAGTACGACAGAGAAGCGGGGAGGAGTTACGGCGGCAAGTTGAAAGTATAAGGGTTTCTGGTTTCAGAAACACAACTAATTAATTAAATGACAGCTTTTTCTCTAGACTCGGTTAAAACCGTTCTGACCGGGTCGACCCAGAAATACTGTGTAATTGGACCGTTGTTGTTTTTATGTTAAATCGGACCAGATTGGTGACCGGTTCCCAGTTTTACCGGTCAGACCGACCGATCATGTCCGGTTCTAACAACACTGATAACTTCAACTTCTTTTACATTTTCTACAACTTCTCCAATTCTTTTCATTATAGCGTCTACCATCTCTTTGTCTCTTCAATGTTGCAAATTAGTAGTTAATGGTTAGAGGAAAATTAAAACAAGTGAAGATGTCATTATTTTTCTATACGCTTCTTCATCCGTTAGTCGATTCTTATGTGATTATGTGAGACAAAGACACATAAGACTCACAAGATACATTTTTACTCCCTTCTTCATAGATATAAAAGGGTTGCGTCTATGTCGACGTCGCCATCGCTCTTCAATATGAGTGATTCTTCACTTAGCTCATCCCAAAAAATGATCATCGTATTTATCTTTGTCTTCTATACTATTTTGTTTCGTTAGCTAATTGAAGTAAAACTATTCGTGGTAACTAAATTTTGGATCAATTTTTAATAGGTAGATAAACGATTTGTGTTGCATATTCAGATTTGTTAATGAAAGAATTTTAGAGGGTGAAGCTTTTGATTTCAGGAGAGTTTGGTTTGAGATGTATACCTCTGTCTGTTGCAACTACCTAAGATGGTAGAAGAAGAAGATGTAGCCAATGTAAGAGGAGTTTGAGATTTTGAGTGAGATCGTTGTTTCCATGTTAATCAGTTTGCCATGATAAGAGATTTTAGTGGCAAACTATTTTTTCCACTTATTATTTCTTTTGACTATGGTAACTTTGTGTTTGATAATTTTGAGTTTTTTTCTTATTTTTTACAACTCACACACTAAGTTTAGGTCTATGTTGCTTTGTACATGAGTAAGGCTTAAATAAGAAAAAAATGATACAAAATGATATTTCTTTTAGTTGCAAAATGATATACCATGAAATTTCAGTTATTTATTTTGCCAAAAATTTATTTTATTTAAATAAATACAAATTTATGAGTAAGAGTTTCACATGAAAATATGATTCAAGAAGTCTTTTTTAACCTTTCTATTTTCCAATGCAGGAAATCAATAACTATGATTTATATGTGTGATTTAAACCAATAAATAATAATTTTAGGGACTTAGATATAAGTAATTGAATCAACCTAAATACAAATAAAAATGAGGGAAAATATTGTAGTAATTTTACTTAAAATCACAGATAATATCCACCTATAAAAATTTAATGATATTTTGATAATTAAATCACATACATTCTAGCGCATTCTTTACGTTTTCGATTTTAGCCAAAAAATGAGTTTAAAATTGTTTTTAGTGTGTTTTTATGTTTGAAAATTAATTTTAACTACGTTTAAGTCTACTATTTAAAATTATCAATATCCAAAAAAATTAAATGATCAACGAAAGAAAAAATAAAATTTAAGTTTTTTTATAAAGAAACTAAACTTTAATTGATTATAGAATTCCTTGCAAGAATATTGATATCATTCAAATAAATAAATGAAACCATTAAAACACTTTATATGGATTTATTATTGACTTTTGGGTACTATACAACGATTATATGATGTAGAACTATGTTGTTATGTGTACAATTTTATTGAGAAGTGAATTTCTAGATAAAAGATATAGGGGTCGTTTGGTTGATGGAATCGGGTCTGAGAATTGAAACCCAATTCCCTACCCATTAGGAATTAGCCCAAATAATTGCACTAAAATTCTTTATCATAAATATTTTTTCCTTTATTTTTATCCTATTCTATTGATTCTTCGAGAAAATTTTCATCTAAAACTAATTATATAACAAAAAATTCTTACAATTAATTTTATGAATAGCTGGTGACCTTTGCAATTGATTTAATTTGAATGCCGCTAGGTATAAATTGAGTGTTACTTGGAGTTAACACAATGATTTTCTATATTATGTGAATTTAACGAAGTAAGTGATATTGAAATCAAAGTGGTATAGATTATGAATAGGGGAAAATGTTTTATAATAAAAATATTGTTTTGCTCAAGCCCGCCAACAGGCGGGCAAAAAAGCTAGTAACTTATATACTGAAATGTAATAAAATTTGTGTTATTTGTATCCGTTATCATTATGTATAATTTAGGTACTAAAATAGTAATAAAATTATCATATAAATATTTAACAAACCCTAGATCTAAATCCCAAACAATCATTTATCTCTCAACTCCTCTTTCTACATTCTCTTGATCTTCAATTACCAAACAAAATCGTCAATCACGAAACCAAATATTCTTTCTCCTTATTTCTCTTTATCTTCTCCTTCTTCTCCCGAAACATTCTCCATTTTATGCTGATCGAAGGAGGACAATCTGAATCAATGAAAAGAGAGTTAAGAGAAGATGCACTGAGCCGCTGATTGACGATTCTACTTGACGATAGAGTTGTACTGACTTGGTGAAGGAAAAGGTCCTAGTAGAGGATGATGGTTTGGTGGAGTAGAGCGGTTGGTTAAGATGTTCTTGGCCTACTATGGGCAAAAGATACAAAGAAAAGATTCGATTTTTATTTTATTTTGGACTTGGATCATTTTCAACGTTTGGCGATTTTATTTGTACTATTTTTCTAAATAATTATTCAGTTAACCGCGAATAGAGTAACGAGTGTCATTTTGACAGTAGAACCGTCATAATTAAATTTATCGGGTTTACCCGATCAACCCAATAAATCACCACAATTGAGTCGGAAGCCATTTAACATTGGACTGTGTCGGTCACCTGTTTGACCGATCCGATCCAGTCTGGTTCTTATTACACTGGGTTTAATTGGGAAATTTTTTATTTATATTAGTTAATTGATTATAATGGAAATTAATTAAGGTATTTGAATTAGGATTATTTGGTTGCTAATTTGGATAACTCATAATTAATTTTTGTAATGCAAGTTTCAACATTATGGTTATGCATTTGTGTATAAATCATTGTATTTTCATCAAACTCGTTTTCGATCTGGTGATGCAATTAAGTGGTTTGAATCGGTTTTCATTTTAAACCAACCAATTCATTACACTAATTCTGTTGGTAGCGAGATTGGTCTTGAGTACCTGATTTGAAATATTTTGTATTTTAATTGAAGTGTTACATTTGAAATATCAATGTTTGACACGTTGAATTGACTTTGTATCAAATTGTAACATTTTGGGTGGTTTGATTGATGATCCATATTGAAACAAGAAACCTTGAACATGATTTTTCATGAATCAAGTGGAAAATGTATGTTTCGTGTGGAAACATGACAAAACCAGTCAACGAGTGTTGAATAGTGGATGAATTCTCTTGTGAAGATCATTAAATGACTCTTGTCGTGGTGTGGTTGAAAATTCTCATGAGTGTATGGTTAATCAAGTTGATAAACCAAATAAATTCATTGTATGAATTTGAGAAGTGGCAAAAGAAAAATATATTTATTTTGCCCTCATTTAATATATTAAAGGAAACATTAAAGTCATGTAGACCACAAAATATTTGAGAACATTCATAAGTTCATGCCATGTTGAACAATTGGTCGATGGGTTGTACAATGTGTGTAATCTTGTTGGTACAATCAAAGAATGGTAGCAAATTCTTACATCTTTTATATGAAAATCAAGGACGCTTGATTCTTATATAATTAGGTGGTGGTACTGTACCATATATATAAGTCTTGGGACGTTTGGATCTTATATTGTGGCTTAGTGCTACACGAATTTAAATTATTCTACATGAAATTTGTGTAAATTGAATGTTCTTGTATTAGAGATACGAGCATGAACAATTGTTAAGGAACGTATGAGTTCCTAAGTTGAATGTTAAGTCAATAAGTTTTGAGTTCCCAGAAGATGTGGGGCGAGCTATTATGTCAGCTAATTACCTTTTAAATAAGGTATTTGGAAAGGTTATGAATGAGACTCCATATAAATTATTGAATAGAAGAAATACTTCTTTTCATTATTTTGAATATGGAGTGACTAACAAAAGTAGTCCACATTATTTGATGGTAGTCTAGACAAAATCGTCGTAGACAAAATAACGTAAGACAACTTCTCTCAAAATAGAGTTATGATTTTGAATATAAAAAGTCAAGATAACCTTGCGGATCCGCTAACCAAAGGGTTAAATCGAGAGGTTGTGCACAAGTTGTCTTCGAGAATGGGATTAAAGCCCTTGACAATAAAGTTTATTAGAAGGAAAACCCAACCTAGTTTACTGGAGATCCCAAAATCTAGGTTCAAAGGGACAACCTAGTAGAGTCACTATGTGGGCAACCCTAACCCATTCTTATAAACAGTGATAATGTATAAGGATAAACATAAAGGCTTTTAATAATTATGAGATAAGGATCACCTATTTTAGAGTGAAGTGGGGTTGCTTGTGGAGGCGCAAATTCCTTAAACTCTCGCAGAACTAGGCAGACGTTCAGGGCCATATGAACATAACAGTGAGAACAAGATCACGTTGGGAAAGATCCTGTGTGCAGTGTATCATCGTCTACACGAGTGGCATGATGGTTCAAGGACATCGCGTCTACCATCTAGCTAGTAGAGTCGGTATGCTTCACAAGGGAAGGTTCAAGGGGTAACACCTACCAATCCTATGCAGGATTTGACCCTTGAGCAAAGTTGTCATGTGTCGTCAGAGTCTTGAGTCCAATTTCCATTCATGTGGGGGACTGTTGGAAAAATGGGTAAAGTAAATGGGTTTATGCCATTTTGGGTTGTGATCGAGATATAATCCGTCCAAAATGGATTTAAGGTGAATGAGAAATTAATTCTCAAAGTACCTTGGTGGGAAAAGGAGCAATGTGATAAAGTGGTTTTATACCACATTGCTCAATTAAAGGGTTTACTCCAGAATGTTTCCCTATAAATACCCACTTATTCCTTCAGTTTTCTACACACCTTCAAATTACAAAAAATCTCTCTCCCAAAAGTTCAAGTCTTCTTCATTTCATTTTATTTATCGGTCCTTTTGTTGTCGATTTGCTCAAGCGTGGTTGTGTTCGGTGGTGTTAAAACACCTGTATCTTCTTCCTCCCACTTCATATCACCATTGAAGATATCAAAGAAGAAATTTACTTCCAATTTCAAACTAAAAATCTTCCCAGAAGAGACGATCACTCATATCTCTAACAATTTTCACCAGCCCCTCCAACCCACAGCTGAAGCTCAACCCAAAACTCACCTCAAAATCATCGTCATCTCAATCTCATTCTCCAATCTTCTACTCAGCTTTGCTTGCTCCGCAAACGTGATGGGGAGGTTTTTATGCCCCAACACCAAATAAACTTGAGAGATCTCAGAGTCGTATTCCCACGGGTCTACTCGAGGTATAGTACTCAGCTTCGGTCTGCTACTCAGCTTCTTGATTGAGGATTTTATTAATTTAGAAAAAATGCAGGTAAGCTAACAAACAATATAAAGTCAACTCAAAAGGTAGAAACAACGGTGGGGGAGAGATCTTCCTTGAGTTTTTATCCTTATAAGAAATTATGAGAAAATGCAGCTACAAAACTGGCAGGACAAGGATGAAAATCTGTTCCAGGTTCTAAGAGTTGGGTCGATCGACTCTTCAACCAAGAACCACTCGCAACACACCGTAACTCGCATTCAACCAACAATCCAATAGCAAACTCGACAAAAACCCTAAAACGGGAAAATTGCAGAAAACCTCGAATTGCAGGGAAGTATAAGAATGGGGCGACAAGATAACAAAATAGATCATCAATCATCATTAATCCATGCACAGTCCAAAATATGTATTCAAAGTATCAACTCATAATCTCAAAGAATTCAACAAAACCCAAGCAAGAAAAAGAAAACCTAGTTACTTATGAGAGAAATCAGAAAGAACGCTTCAAATCGCTGATTCATCAAAGTAGGCTTTGATTCCTCCAGTTGTTTGTGTTCTCTCCCTGATTAACTTCCCCGATGCTTTGTCTCTTTCTCCTGCTATATTTCTCCGTGATTAAAAATACCCCTCTATCTGCACGCCTCCTTCTCTTTCATGGCCAAAGGCCAAATCCTTTCCAGCCGGCTAATAATTCGCTGATTGGATAAAAAATCCCTCTTACAAAATTCCTTCACCCCTAAATCCCCAAACTATTACATCGTAATAATGAAATACATGTGATGGACTTTGTTGATGATCATTAGTTGTTTGCATGATGGTGGCCCAAGCCATTTGATGATGATGATGGGCCACAAAGCTTATAATGACTGCAAGATTTTACAGTAAAAAGTACTGAATTAATATAAACCATTAGATTACTATTTTGATCTAATGATTTAGATTACAATAAGTGTAAATTAGGAATATACATTTTAATTAGATACTGTTTCTGGTGGTAGAAACTCTTGTGTTCGAACACAATAAATGCACTCTTGACTTCTTGAAACAAGGATTAATTACACGGTTCACACCTCTCCAAACAAAGTTCAAACAAGGGTGTTTGATGTTTTTTCTGCTACTGCTACTAATACTCCTATAGAGGTTCTGAGAGAGCACCAAAAGAAAAGACAATTATGGCTACTGGAATGGAAATTGCAGAGAAAAGTAGAAATTTGGGCAGAGTGTCTGCTTGTGTGATTGTGTCCCTCGTCTCTGCCGAATGCCTCTCATATTTATAGAAAAATATGAGTGGTAACTGCAAGTGGAGGAAGTAACTGTGACGGAGGTTACTTCCTATCTCTTGAACGTGGCTATCATCGTGGTGGTGGCGGTTTCCTCTCTTCAAATGCCTTGGAGGAGTAGTGGCGTTGGTGGAAGAAGCTTGTATTCATGAGATAGGGTTTGATATGATCACGTCATCCCTTAGGGTTTCATCATAATGAGGATATGACACCGTCCCTTGAAGTTGGCCTTAGGGTTTCACTCTTGATGAGGAGGCTTTCCTCCTTGCTTCCCTCCTTCTCTCTTGATGAGGAGGTAGACATGATGATGGATTCCCTCCTTGCTTCCCCCCTTCCCTCTTGACGAGGAGGTCATCATGATGACATCATCATCATGGAGTCGGCCTTACAATTTCCATCTTGATGAGATGGCTTCCCTCCTTCCCTCTTGACGAGGAGGTCGACATGATGATGGTTTCCCTTCGATGGATCCACATGAGATCCTGACTTCAATGGATCGACATGAAGTCTTTACTTCGATGGATGGACATGAAATCCTGACTTCGATGGATCGACATGAAGTCTTCACTTCGATGTCTTCACTTCGATGGATGGACATGAGATCCTGACTTCGATGGATCCACATGAGATCTTCACTTTGATGGATCGACATGAGATCCTGACTTCGATGGATCGACATGAGATCTTGACTTCGATGGGTCGACATGAAGTCGTGTTCCACTCGATGGGGAACATGAGGCCAAAACAGTAAATTCATGGCTTCACTTAATCACTTTAACTTAATAGAATGATTGAAGCTTTCTAAAGCCATGCAAACCTCCACAAACAAGCAATGTGGTATTTTTGGTCGTCATCTTGTAAATGCCATATCTCACTGGTCTGGTGGAACTAAGTCAACATCTACATATGGATGGAAAGGTAACAAAATTATCTTTCCATCTCCCCCAACTTCGCATCAATCGAAGTTTTATGAAGGTGTTATGGCCAAAATACTACACTGGATAGAATTATCACGAAAATAGGCCAAAAAGATGACGTCATGACCCGATTTATGTTATTTAATTACTAAGGCAATTAATGGCCTAATAAAGCCATTTAATTCCTTATTTTCTTCAATGTGGTATTGGCTCGAAATAATTTAAGGTGTAAACAGATACAAAAGTTGCTTTGGAGCCAACAAAGTACACACATTATTCAAACTAAAACTACCTAAAATAAAATACAAACATTAAATATATCAATGTTGAACTCTTTTTGTTTGTGCTCAGATGCCTCGCTCGCCGGAGTTGTCTCGTCAGACTTTCATCACCGTCTCACTAGACCTGCACTAGTGTGCGATAATTCAGTTACAAAAAATTACAACTAGTGCAATATAACCAATAGCTACATATAAACCATACTACTGTGGCCAAATACTAAAACACATCCATACTAGTGCCGACCAAACAAATACCCAACACACTAGTGCAAACAAAACCTAATACCCATGCTTACCCATTCACACTAGTACGTACCTCGATGGGGGCTGTAATAGATTGGGGCATGGCTTATCTTGGAGGCGGCTGTTGGAGCAGATCTCGAAGGCGGCAGCTAGAGTAGATCTCAACGGCGGGCGGCGCTTAGAACAGATCTTGACGGCGGTGGCAGATGGAGCAGATCTCGATAGCCGGTGGCAGTTAGAGCAGATCTCGACGATGGGCGGAAGCTTGAGCAGATCTCAACGGCCACGACGGCTGGAACAGATCTCGAAGGTGAGAGCGGATGGAATGGATCTTGATGGAGGAATGTGGAGGATGGTGTAGTGTCGTTGGTGATCTGGGATGGGGGAGGGAGATGGCGGTGGCCGATAACAGATATCGACGACGGTTATAAGTAGATCTGAACAATAAAAGTAGCAGGGGAGACCGTCGACCGATGAAGAAAATTGATAAAATAAAATAGAAGAAAGAGAACATATAAAAAGTAAGAAGATGGACATGAAAGAGAGATAGGTGGCAGTAAATAATTGTTGGCGGTGATTCATTTAAACCCTAGTAAATGGCTTTTACAAAATTGTCATTTTGAATTAAGTATGATTAAATTAATATTTTAATGATGTGGATGAATGATTGGTGGGAATGCATCCCTTATATTATACTGCACAATGATGTAGTCACCACAAAAACTGGGCCCATCCATTTGATGAAGATGATCCCTCCTCTTCCAAAATGGCATCATCCCAAATCTTCTAATAAGTCCAAGATCAAAGTAATTAACTTTGCCATTTAATTCTCCTGTGCGGATGTTTATTCATTAATTGGGAAGATGAGTTATGCGCCTCGAATTAGCATAATGGTACTTTGTTGGCTCCAAAGCAACTTTGATCATTCAAACATGTCTTCAATTGTCTTGTGTAAAACTTAATGTTCCGGTCCTTTGGGATTAACCTCGGTATTGGAGGATATGGAACCCGAGGTTCTCTCCGAAAGTGTCTTAGCAAGATGACTCAAACAGCATTTGTTTGCATGATATCTACAACTTACATTGAGAACAGTCCGTCCGGTGTCAACATTGGTATACACCCCTACTCCTGCAAATGGTTGTCGGCTACTAGATGCTCCATTGTTTCCCTTTCGTTATAATTGACAATAGTTAAACACATTTAGATTCAATATGATTTAACAAAACAAAAAAATAGATACAAGACTCGTATGTACCTGCTCCGTGCACGTCTTCTTATTGTGGCCTTCTTGATGACAGTTCGAACATGTCATCACTCGGCCCACCCGGCTCATCTTTGTGGGATTAGTCCTGTCTCGTTTCAGCAAGTGCTCGTACGTGTACGAACGCTTTCTGCGACGAACCCCATCTTGTCTTTCCTCAACTGCTCGAACTCGACTCTTCCTTGGTCTTTCGGGCATTTTTCGTATGTGTGGTGGTAGTACAGGGGCATATTGGCTTGGTGGCCATAACTCGTGACCATCCAATGGTATCATGACGTTATCATAAGTAGCCCAATACTTCTGAACAGTATACCACTCAGAAATATACTTCTCTGGATCGTTACCTTCCGAAATAATACAAGTAATCGCATGAGGGCACATGATACTTGTTAAATCCCATGAACGACATGAACACTTCTTCTCATCAAGTCGTATAGTGAATCGATCCTCGTCTTTGTACCGGACCTCATATCCGTCCTTCCCATTACCAACTATGTGGCAATACCTCACAGCTCTTGCTCTTCCTGATAGCTTCCTTAGAATCTTAGGGCAGATATTAGCTTTCCATTTACTCGCAAGCTTTCTTTTCACAGCTATTTGTTCCATGCACATCATTCGAATGTCTTCCAGCATACTGAATATGAGTCTTGTACTTGTTTTTGCAACCGGGTAGTACTTCTGAAGTGGTGCTCAATGAAGGTTCAAGTCAGGGTGTGTTTGATCATAGTATGTGATATTGGTCTGATCGCGTGGGAGGCAGCAGACTGCAATATATCATAATTGTTTTTGGGTTATAGTTTGGTGGTTTTGAATTCTCGTGCACTACATAACTATGTTTTGGGGTTTATAATTTGGTGGTTTGGAATGCTGCCTTTTATATATGCAGTACAGAACTTTGTTTTGGGGTTTATAGTTTGGTGGTTTGGAATGCTGGATTTTATGTTTGCAGTACATAACTTTCTTTAAAGTTTGATTGTTTGGAATGGTGGATTTTACGTCTGCAATACAGAACTTTGTACTTCTTCTCATCAAGTCGTACAGTGAATCGATCCCCGTCTTTGTACCAAACCTCATATCCGTCCTTCCCATTACCAATTATGTGGCAATACCTCACATCTCTTAATCTTCCTGATAGTTTCCTTAGAATCTTAGGGTAGATATCAACTTTCCAATTACTCGCTAGCTTTCTTTTCACAGCTATTTGTTCCATGCACATCATTCGAATGTCTTCTAGCATACTGAATATCGGTTTGTGCCTCGCCTCGACGATGAGAGAGTTGAAGGATTCAGACATGTTGTTGTCCACAAAATCAATTTTGCGTGACACATGAAAAATGCCCTAGACCAATGCCTTGGGTCGATCCTCTTCATTGCTTCAACAGCCGCATCATTCTATTGACGCATTTCTTCCACCGACCGATTGAACAATGCTTCAGTAGATGATTTTGCACACCGCCAAAAGATTTTCTGCCATTCAGGATTGGTATACTTCTTCCTCCAGTTGTTGTATATGTGTCTAGCACACAGACGGTGCTCTGCATCCGGGAATAAATCTGCGATACTCGGCACTAATCCCTGCGAAAACCACAACCAATTTCTTTAAAGTAGGACAATAAAATGGATTTGAACAAACCACAAACCATGAACATACTGAGCATTATACCAATGATTCCAACACATATAATTTCCATGAAGCATATAATGACATAAAACCTATTATGACTACTAGAAAGCATATAATGACATAACCCAATGAAGTTGTGTTCTAAAAGCTTCACAATTGCAGCACTAACCCTACATAATAAAATGATATAATGTACCTTTTGCTGATATGATGAGAAAGTCCATCCGTATCCATTGCCAATATTTAGGTCGACCTTCAACTGCTCCAAAAACCTGTCCCACGATGCTCTCAACTCCACCTCTACAACACTCCATGCTACGGGGTACATTTGATCATTTGCGTCCCTTGCAACGGTTGTCAAAAGCTCCCTTTTGAACAACCCTTTCAGGAAACAACCGTCTACAGAGATGAAGCACCGACAGCCGTCAAGAAAACCTTTCTTCAACGAGTCGAAGCAGATATACATCTTTGAAAGTACGGCTCATTGGTCGGATTGTTTGAGTCCACCATTATCTTGAATGAGGAACCGGGGTTGACACGTAAAAGCTCTTCTGCGTAGCTCCTCAACAATGCATATTCTGTTTTGTACGACTCAAATGTTGTTCGTAGCACTTTTGCCTTCGCACGCGAACACTGCATCACCGTCACCTCACAACCGAAGTCCTCTCTAACTGTTTGCTGCATGTGTTTGTTCTTCCAACGCGGATTGGATTTAATCCTGTCTTTGTAATGCGTAGCAATTACCGTTGGAGTCACAAACTTGTTCTTGTAATGCTCTGGACAAATGTGCTCTTTGTAATTCTTTAGTTGAAAAACTTTGAATCTATTATTCATTGAAGTAAAAAAAAAGCCAGCCACAACCCTTCCACTTGCACGTCAATCAAACCCGTGTGGGATCATTCTTCACCCACCGCAAATCTCTTTGCTCCACAATAGCGTGCTTTCTAATTGCATCTCTAACCTCCTTCATGCTTGTAAACGTCATGGTCATTTCAAAAAAAAGGCTAGCTGAGTTCCAATCGTACTTCGGATACGGACTCTTTCGATAGCAAACTTCGTTATCTGAATCTACCTCTTCGTAGTACCCCACTTCGTCAGACCCTACTCCATCGCTCTCGTATGCATCTCCGTTGTGATTACACGAGAAGGAAACTCCCTTCTTCATATTTTCTTTGGCATTATGAACTTTTTTCCTTATCTTTTCAACCTCTTCCCTGTCCTCTTCACTGATCCATGACCCAACTTCAAAATCACTATCGTCGGACTCGCTCGGTATGCTGTTGTCATCATACTCCTTGTCTGATTCATCAGACTCAACATATGGCCTCACTCCACTGCCACCTATTATACCATCTGCTTCCTCAACAAAAATATCATACACATCACGTCCACGATATGCTTGAATCAAGTCAGTAATGTGAGAGTCCTAAATAATAACACGATAAGCATCAACCCCTTCTTCTGAAGGCTTCTTGTAATAGAACTTCATTTGGTTAATGTCTCGAACTTGGCTTTTCAGTCCTTCTACATCCCAAAGAGTAATCTGGTTTGGGTCGACCTCACCTATCGTGACAACATGACCACCGACGTAACCAAAGTTTGTACCAATGTCGTCGAACTTTTCCCCAACGTGGTAGGCCAGATTAACATTCATCTACAAATTAAATGAAAAATAAGTAATCTGTACAACTAGAAACGTGTTGCCTCTCAAGTTATGTCTGTATGCTTTTATTCATTTACATAAAAGAAAATAAAATGCACAAATAAAAGGGAAGCACCCAGGCACATCTCTCACCAAACAAAAAAGAAACATGTTGCATATAAAATATTCACAAGTCCACACTTACCATGAGAGTAAAGAAGAATATTCTTCTAAGTACTTTGACCCCTTTTGACAACTGCACACCTCTCCTTCCTCTTGAGAGTTGTCCTTTTCTGAACCCAAAATTAACACATACAAACAAACAAGTCAAGATTTATGCTAATACACTCTCTCTCTCACTTTATTCTGAACCAACAATCCCATAACTTACATATACACCTCTGCTCCGTCACTTCTTCTTCTTACACCACCACTATTTCTCTCAAACCTTTCCCCTGAAACTCCTCTTTCCACTATCAATCACTTATTGATTATTTTTCTTTGAACAGCTAACCCTCTGAAACCCTAGAATGGTGAATCAATCGTCTCCTCGAAATCCAAAATAAGAGACGACAACATATGAGGTCGACGACCTACTACCGCCGTTGATAAAAGCCGCCGACTGAGAGAGTTGATAGAGAAAGAAAACACGATTCCGCGAAGTGGCTTGTGGGAACGGTTAGAGGTTGTTCGAAGAAGATAGAGGGGAAGAGAGAGAAATCCCCTTTTTACTCCCTCTTTGATTTATCCTATCTTAAGGGTGAAAATAAAAATAAAAATAAATATTGTAGTTGGCCTAGTCAGCACCACCTGGCAATTTAATATGATGTGGCGTGCTGATGGGGTCTCGTTTAACGGTGATTGGATGGAAAACGGGGCGGAGGGAGGTGAATGGCAAAGTTGCATATGTTTGGGGGGGTGAAACGTTAAAATTTTAGTACAGGGGGGCGTTTGTTAGGATTGACAAGTACAGGGGGCAAAAACCTACTTTCCCTTAATTTAATGGGATTTGAGGCATGAACAATTATGAGTTGAAGTTGTTATTAATCAAACCAAGTTTGAGCCAAGTGAGCTTTATGTTTTTAAACACTTAAAAATTGAAGTGGCCGGTCTGAACGAGTTTTACATTTTTTTTGGTTTGGCCCTATTTTTAGACGCAATTAGGCTGCTTATGTTTTCCACTCAGATCGCGTTGAGCCTAGATTCATGGGTTTTCTGATTGAACCAGCCAATCTAATCCAGTTCATCCAACACTGATTTTTTGCATATATGAATTTATTGTTATATGTAGATACGTTGTATCTTTGAATCATAATTTGAAAATTATTATGGATATATAGACACTTAACTCATCTTCTTAGTGCCTACAATTCAAAATCTTCACTCTTAGCAAGAAAAACTCGATATGAAGTTGTTCCAGCCTTGTCGCCTGGCCCAATAATGGAAGCCCAAGCCTGTTGGTCCTCCGGGAGTGGTGTACCTCGTAAGTAACGTGGGGGGAAGTTAGTTCAAGGAAAAGGGGAGGCGATCAGTTTAAGGAATGGGAGAGGGAGGCGAGTAACGTACCGCGGAGCGTTTGTCCGCTGGGTAAAAGTGTTGTCCCCTAGTTAATAGGGTATACGGGGGTATTTATAGTACCCCTGCCTTGGTCGCCAAGGCTGAATCTTAGCCACTCGTTTGTAGCCCCCGTAGGATGTTGACACGTGTCTGCTCTGTCTTGGAACTCTAAGTGTCACCAAGTAACCCTAGGAGGCCGCCGAGCTGGGCCGTCGCTTTGGGCCTCACTCCACTTCCTGGGCCTGCCTGTTCGGCCCATCTGATTTACCGCCTGAGTCCGGACCCCTGCCCTAGCCGCTGTGTTCGGGCTGCCATGTGGGTCGCCTCGTGGGCCGTCGTGTGGGCCTTTGGACTTCGTCGGGCTGGGCCCATCAATTGCCCCCAAGCCCTTAGTCGAGCTTTGCTTGGCTGAGGGTTTACTTATAACTCGGATCGCTCGTCTCGTGATCGCTGTAAGAGGACCCATCAATTGCCCCCGAGCCCTTAGTCGAGCTTCGCTTGGCTGAGGGCTTTTGATCGCCTACGTTGTGTCGCTTTATCGCTTTGCTGTCCTGTCGCTTTGTTGTTCTGTCGTTTTGGTGTTTTGGTTCTTAACCTTCCGTTAAGTCGCTCTTGTGTCCATGTTTTTATCACCTTATCTCTTTTGTCGCTGCTTTCTATCGCGTCCCTTCTTTCTACTTTTTCATGCCCCCTCTATCGCTCGGGGCATTATGGTCTTTTACTCCCTACCTTGCTGGAGAAGTTGGGGAAATCGGGGTATTTCAGTAATTGCCCAGAAAGCCATCATTACCTTATCCCTTCAGACGTCACCTCAGCCGCGCGTGCCCCCAATGAAACGTCGTGACGGCTCACCTTCCCGCCAACACGTCCTTTTAACCGCGCGTGTGACTCACTCATTCACCGCGACGGTTCCATTCCCGCTCATTGCACTCCTATATAAACCCCCTTCTTACCGTCTTCCTCCTTTTTTTACTCCTTCTCTGCCACCTTGACTCCCTTTTTTACAGTCTTCTTGCCTCCACTGCTTCCTTATTCCTTCCGGCGAGCCCTCCACTATCTTCTCCTTCCCCGTCGATCGAAAAACGTTCGTTTCTCCTTCTTCCGATCACCAGAAAACGTTCATCTCTCTTTGCCATTTTTCAGATGTCTGGAGCTCCCCGACGCCCACCTGGTACGTGACTCCTCCCTTCTTTCTCACTCTCATTGCCGTCCTGCCGTGTGTTTCCTTCTCTTTTCTGATTCTTGATACTAGTCTTGAACCATGGATTCCGATTCCGATAGCCAAAACCAAAGTCATTCCTACTCCGCGGGTACCGACTCTTCACCTTCTCCTTCATCCTCTCCTTCATCCCCTCCTTCAACTTCCAGCCAGTCTCCTGAACCAGTGTCCTTAAATCCCCCATCTATGGCCGAAACCTCGTCTGCCCAAATTTCCGACGTAGCAGAGGAGAATTTTGATGAATCTCCTGCCCTGCCTTTTTGGGGTCCCCACCAAAAAGGATTCGAGCGGGCCCGTCATGGGGTCGAGATTGATCCTGAGGCGACTAGAGTCACCGGCTCCTACTCCATTGGCAACTGGCGGTCTATGTGGGGAAGAGCTACTTGTGACGAGCGCACGGTCATCGGCCCGGGCTACTTTCCTTCAGGGTCGGTGGAGAAGATCGCCCGCGTTCTTCCATTCGCCATGCTGCCGTCTACCTGGGAATTCGCCGTGGCCTCTCGGCTTTCCACTATTGGCAATTTCCCGCCAGGGTGGCACGGCGTCTGGACCGAGGCCTTCACCAATGGCCTTCGCCTTCCGCCATCCTCATTCACGGTCGCCCTGCTTGAGTGCTTTGGCGCTTCTCTTGGCGCCTTTAACGTCGGGTGTTGGGCTACAGCCTCTGCTTTTGAATGCAGCTGCATGACTAAGAAGATCGCCCCCACTCTGCGGTTGTTTCAATTAATTCATTATGCCAAACACACCTCCAATGGCATCAGTTTCGTTCGCCGAGCTGATCTTACTCAAAAGGGCACTTACTCATCACCGAAACCTCGCCCTACATGGTACCATTCATTTTTCTACTTCCGCCCCAGCGACACGGATCACCATTGGGCTTCGCTGCTCCCTTCATCCTGGTCTTCTGGTGACGTGAGTTCTTTCAACGCCGAGCTTGATCCTACTCCTGATGAAATACTCCTACGTCACCAGATCCTTCTTGATTGCCATCACTTATCGACCACTTCTGGCCTGCGGACTGCCCAGGCGGGGATACGAGGAGGTATACTTTATGTCTTAGGCGGTGCTGATTGTTTTCCTCCCTTCCTAGCTGTCGCCGTTCATCTTGCGTAATTGAGTCGTCGTAGCCAAACCCTTAGGAATGTATAACCTTTATATATCGCCTTTTTGTGCTCTCTTCTCTTTCCCTTTTTTTATACTAATCTTTGGATGTACTTTTTCTAGGCGCCGTAAGCCTCGCTGGGTGCCTCCTTAGTACCACCGCGCGTGGTCCTGTCGCCGAGACTCGTCCCAGCCGCTCTGAGGCTGCCCCCGTCGCCCCTGCTTCTACCCAACCTTCGCCTGACAAATCTAAGGGGAAGAGGAAGGCGGCTGAGACGGATGAAAGCCTCCTTTCTTCAAAGAGGAAGAAAAAAGCTGGGGTTTCCAAGCCGAGGAGAAAGGCAGGTGAGGGCTCCAGCAATCCACCGCCGCGCCCCCACCAGTGATAGAGGTGGAGGATGTCGATGCTGAGACTGAAACTCCCCTCCGCCGCTCTCGTCGCCAATCGCCTCCGACAAATGACAATCCTTCTGCGAGGGAGCCCTTAGAGCATCCTGCTGACGAGAACGTCATCTCATATGACGACTCCTATCTTCTTGACGAACCTATCCCTCTTCCCCAGGATCCGGAGCATCCCGAGTCTGCGCCGGCTGCGGAGCTTGCTCTTCGTCCCACCGAGCCTGCTCGCGACCACTCTCGCCCGCCTCCTGTCAACACCGACCGTGCCCGCCGGGCCAGCTGGACAGAGCGAGCTAACACTCTCTTCGATCGCCCTGCTCCTGCTGGTCGCGAGGGCGAGGGTCCCTTTCGCCTTCCCTACTTCGCTGTCGTTCATCCGGTGGCATCCCACATATCGCCCCGGATGGCGAGTGATATCACGGAGGAGTTCTCTCAAGGTGTCTACGAGGGGGTGACCGCTCCTGGTGAGGGCTCGGAGATTTCGGACCTGCATGGGGCAACTTCCTGCCGCCTCTTTCAGGTACTTATGGAATGCGTCCTTTATTTGCTTTGTCCTGTTACCTTAGCTCTGCTCGCTGCTTCTTACCCCTTACATTTGTTTTGCTGCCTAGGCCGTGGCCGAGCTCGGCGATCTTTCCTTTGCATGTAAACACATGCAGGAGGAGAATCGGAAGTTGAAGGAGGATGTTGAGAATCTGCGCTCTTTGCGCATGGATCTCACCCGTTATCATAACGAGGAGAAGGTATTTACTCATCTGCCTCTTCATTCTCCCCTTTTATATATACTATTTCCCGGCTTGTCACCTTACGATCCTTGCTAAACCCGCACGTTGTTGTTTGTTTTTTTTTTATCTTAGCGACGGGCAGATGCAGCGACCTCTGCTGCTGAGTCTCTGAAGGAAAGCCTGGCTGAGGTGACTGGGCGGATCTCCCATATGGAGGGCGTCCAGGAGGACTTGCAATATGCTAATAAGCACATTGTCGCCCTTGAAGCCGAGTTGGATGAGGCTCGTGTCAAGGTTGCTCAGGTGGAGGAGATAGCCGCCGAAAGGGACAGAGCTAAGGAGCTGCTTAATGACTCTCTGGCGGCTGAATCGGCGGCGGATCGTGATCTTGCCGCTGCCAAGGCTCAGTATGATGAGACTGTGGCTTATTACACTCATGCTCTCGGCGAGAGTATGCGTGTGGTAATGCGCAGCTGTCGTAATGAGTTCTACGAGCTGTTTCCCAACAAGGGTTGGCCGGGGCAAAAAATGGTTCGAGCCGTCCTTCGAGGTCTCAATCGCTATAACTTTGGGGTTCCCGACCTTCCCGATGCCGAGGAGGAGACTTATTTTCGGGATGCTGCTCGCTTGGAGCGGGAGATAGTGGCGGCAGATGCTGAATATGTGGCGGCCACTCGCCGCAGCCATGGCCTGCCTGATCTGAATCTCGATGGATCAGAGGTTCAGCCGCCATCATCTGATCAAGCCCCCTCGACCAGCGGCAGGGACTTCAATTCCGCCGCTGACCCTTCCAAGGCTGGCGAGAAGGGCTCCGGCGCTAAAGACCCATGATCTCGCTTTCAACCTGTTGTTATTTTTGCTATCTTTTCAGACAATCATCATGTTTCTGCGTGCTGTTGCTGTTTTCCTCTCTTTCTCCTTCTCTTTTTTTGTAAAAACTGCTTTATTAAACTCTTCCTCACGAATTTTCAATCTTTGGTCTTTTATCTTATTACACCTCTCTTGATCGCTTTGCTTCTTTTCATCATTAACTAGATGTTATACCGATAACTTTGATGCCCTTAGGTCTTACATAGCGATCCCAATGCCCTTAGGTCTTACATAGTGATTTGTTAATGCCCTTAGGTCTTACATAGCGATCCCAATGCCCTTAGGTCTTACATGATAAATTTGATGCCCTTAGGTCTTACACAGCGATTTGTTAATGCCCGTAGGTCTTACATAGCGATCCCAATGCCCTTAGGTCTTACATGATAAATTTGATGCCCTTAGGTCTTACACAGCGATTTGTTAATGCCCGTAGGTCTTACATAGCGATCCCAATGCCCTTAGGTCTTACATGATAAATTTGATGCCCTTAGGTCTTACACAGCGATTTGTTAATGCCCGTAGGTCTTACATAGCGATCCCAATGCCCTTAGGTCTTACATGATAAATTTGATGGCGCGAAGACATATATAAGATTCAATCATTAGGGCCCTTAGTTGCCTTAAAAACTAGCCTCGGTTACAAGTGTCTTTTTAATCATAATATCGCCTGAGATGCATGGAGTTCCACGTTTTGGGGATCTTTGCTCCATCTAACTCTGCTAGTCTGAAGGTGTTGGCCCCTACTACTCGCCGTACTCTGTATGGGCCTTCCCATCCAGGGTTGAGCTTGGCCGCCCCGACCGCCGGCCTGAAGATCTTTCGCAGCACTAAGTCATTGAGCGCGATGTGATGTGGTCGGATCTTTAAATTGTACCGCCTGGCTAACTGCTCCTTTTCAACGAACAGCCGCATCTGTGCCTTTTCTCTTTTTTCCTCAATCATATCTACGTTAAGCATCAATTCTTGTTCGTTGACCTCATCCCTGTATTCCTGTATTCGGATAGATGGGATTGAGATTTCTACCGGAAGGACCGCCTCAGTCCCGTACGTCAATGTGTAGGGAGTCTCCCCTGTCGCCGTTTTATAAGCCGTACGGTGAGCCCATAGTACATGATCAAGCTCCTCGACCCATACGCCCTTACAGCCATCCACTCTTTTCTTTAATCCTTGTAGAATAAGCTTATTAGCCGCCTCTGCTTGTCCATTAGCTTGTGGGTAGGCGACCGAAGCGAATCTCAGATTTATCCTCAGGTCATCACAAAATTCTTTAAAGACCTGTGAGTCAAATTGAGTTCCATGGTCACATATAATACTTTCTGGTATACCAAATCTGGTGACGATACTTTTAAATCCAAACTTCTGTATCTGCTTGGCGGTGATACTTGCCACCGCTTCTGCCTCAACCCACTTGGTGAAATAATCAACCGCCACGATGAGGAATTTCCTTTTCCCCGAGGCTTCCGGAAATGGGCCTAGGATATCCATCCCCCACCTCGCGAATGGCCACGGGCTGACATTTGCCTGGAGCGCTGTTGCTGGCAACTTGTGATAACTTGCAAATTGTTGACATTTGTGGCATTTCTTCACCAGGTCGCCAGCCTCCTTTCTCATTGTTGGCCAATAGAAGCCCTGGTATATTAAGTTCCTTTCCAAACTTCTTGTTCCCAAGTGAGTACCACATACTCCTGAATGTACTTCCTCTAGGGCCCAAGCTGCATCCTCCTCTCCCAGGCATCGCAAGTATGGACCCATAGCTGATTTTCGATACAACTCTCCCCCTATTATAGTACACCTCCCTGCTTTTCGCCGGAGCTTGGTCGCTTCTAACGGGTCACTTGGTACAGTGTTGTTATCCAAGTATTGAATAATAGGCGTTCGCCAGTCGCTTTTCCCAATTCCGTTAATCACGTGAAAACACTGCTTCCTCCTTGTTTCTTTTTCCACTGTGACCATTCGCCCTTCTTCAAAATCTGTCGCCGTTGCTAGTTTCGATAATGCATCCGCGTGGCAATTCTCCTCCCTAGCAATCTGGGATATAACCACCTTCTTGAATTCCGATATAAGCAGTTTTACCTCATCAAAATAAGGGAGGAGCGACTCCTCCTTTACCTCAAAGCTCCCATTAACTTGGTTGACTACTATCGCCGAGTCTGAGAAAACTTTGATGTTAGTAACTCCCATACTCTTAGCAATTCGCAAGCCAGCCTCCAATACCCCGTACTCAGCTGCATTGTTGGTTCGATTAGTTGCAAATCGCAATGCGACCTCGTGGAGGATCCCCCCAGGAGACCTTAGGACTATCCCTGCACCTGACCCTCCTTTACTCGAGGCGCCGTCTGTAAATAACGTCCATTCATCACCTTCCTCGGTGTCTTCTTGTACTGCACCTTCGACTACAAAGTCAGCAAGGACTTGGGCCTTGATCGCCGTTCGCGATTGGTATCGAGTGTCATACTCGCTTAGCTCGATCGCCCACTTAGCTAATCGCCCTGCCATGCTCATAGATCTTAACGCATTCTTAATCGGAAGATTCGTGAGCACATGTATTGTGTGTGCCTGAAAATATGGTCGCAACTTTCTGGCCAAGCAGACCACAGCGTATGCCATTTTTTCTATCGCCGGGTACCTTGTTTCAGCATCGACCAAGGTTTTACTTGTATAAAAAATAGGGTGTTCGGCTTTGTCCTCTCTTCGAACTAAGACCGCACTAACTGCCTTTGGAGAGATTGCAATATAGAGAAATAAATCTTCATTTGACTTTGGAGATGCAAGTACAGGAGGGGTAATTAAAAATTGCTTCAGCTCTTCAAAAGCCTTGTTACATTTGTCATTCCATGCAAACTTTGATGCATTCTTTAAAGTCGCAAAGAATGGAGCGCAGCGGTCGGTGATCCTGGGAATGAATCGATTGATTGCCGTCAGTCTTCCAGATAGAACCTGAACCTCCTTCACAGTCTTTGGAGGGGCCATCGCTGTAATCGCCGCGATCTGCGCTGGATTAGCTTCAATTCCTCTCCTGGTTATGAGATATCCCAGGAACTTTCCTGATGTTGCCCCGAACACACACTTCAAAGGGTTCAACCTGAGCGAATACTCCTGCAGTGTATTGAAGGTTTCCCTTAAGTCGCGAAGATGGTCATCAGATCTCTTACTTTTGACCAGCAGGTCATCCACATACGCCTCCAAGTTTCGGCCGAGCTATTTGACAAAGACTTTGTCGATCATTCTCTGGTAAGTCGCGCCCGCATTCTTGAGCCCGAATGGCATCACTCGATAGCAGTAGTTCGCCGTGGGCGTCATGAAAGCCGTTTTCTCTTGATCTTGCTTGCTTAAAGGTATTTGATGATATCTTGAGAACATATCCAGAAAGGACAACATTTCATTGTTCGCCGTTGCGTCTACCAACTGCTCTATGTTGGGCAAGGGGTACGGATCCTTGGGGCAAGCATCGTTAAGGTTGGTGAAGTCGACACACATTCGCCATGCTCCTGACGATTTCTTGACAAGAACTACATTAGCCAACCACTCAGGATACTGTACCTCTTTGATAAACCCTGCCTTCAAAAGTTTGTCCACTTTATTTGCCACCGCTTGCTGCCTTTCTCTGCAGATGTTCCGCCGCTTTTGCTGAACTGGGCGACTCCCGGGTTTGATCGCTAGAGAGTGTTTGATGATGTCTGGAGCAATTCCTGGCATGTCACTTGGTGACCATGCGAACAGGTGCGAGAACTCTCGGAGCAACTTGACCAACTCCTGTTTCTTGTTATCGCTCAGGTAGGACGAAACTCGAACTATCTTACTTTCATCTTCTTCGAACAGCGGTATTGGGACGTCCGATTCTGCTGGTACGACTCTTTCTCCCTCATTCTCCGCCTCCAAGCTTATGGTGAGGCACGTGCTTTTAGTCACCGCCCTGTAACACCTTCTGGCGATGTCCGGGTGTCCCCAGGCAAAACCTATCCCTTCATTAGTAGCGAACTTCAGTACTTGGTGCACTGGGGAGGAGATTGCTTGGAAGGCGGCGAGTGCAGGTCGCCCTAGGATCATGTTGTACGTGGATTGACAATCCATGACATGGAAGTCGATGGATCGGGTGACCTGCAAGTCTCCATCCCCCATGGTTATTGCCATCGTGGCTATCCCCTTGATGGGAACTGTGTGTCCTGAAAATCCTGAGATGGTAGTTTTTGTCTGCCTGAGCAAGCTAGCTGGCAGGTTCATCTTTTTGTACAGCTCCCAGAAAATAATGTCCGCAGAGCTCCCTTCGTCAACCATCACTCGCTCCACTCGGCTATTGTGTGTGATTACTTGAATCACCATCGCTTCCAAACTTGGGCCTCCTACCCTGGCCATGTCTTCTTCCGAGAATCCCAACGTTGGGCGACTGACTTGGTCTATCATCATCACCTCCTTTGTTTCCTCCTTTCTGACTTTCTTTGTCGGGCAACTTTCCCCATCGAAAATGGTTTGATAAACGTGGTTTACCTCAGGTCGAGGCTTTTTCTTGCCATCTTCATTGTCCATAGGCTCCTTAAGTCGGGCGAAGACATCACCCTTCTTGTCTTGTGATTCTCCTTGTCCACGGCGATCATCTTCTTGCGGCTTGTTTTTCCGCTTTGAGCTGACAATGAAATCCCTGAGACGTCCTTCGTTTATCCACCTTTCGATTTCATTTTTCAATTCCCTGCAGTCTTCAGTGGTATGCCCATGAGAGTCATGGAAATCGCAAAACTTTTGGCGACTTCGCTGATCCGCCGGAGTGAACATTGGCCCCGGCCAGTTGATGGGATGTCCCTTATGCTGCATATACAGCAAAATCTTTCTTCGCGATTCTGAGAGGGGTGTATAATCTGCCCTCTCCTCTTGATATCCTCTCTCCTGATAACCCCTTTGCTCTCCAGGGTATCCTCTCTCTTGGTAACGCCTTTGCTCCCTTGGGCGATATTTCCCGTATGGCCGTGTCTCGGAGGGCTGCCCTTTGGCCTGCTTGTTCCCTGTAACGGGCTTTTCTTCCATCTTCGCCGCTCCACCGACAGGCTCTGCTAACTGCTCCTCAAACAAAATAATTTTGTGTACTCTGGTTTCCAAGTCGGACAGCGACTTCGGAGCCACCTGCAGCAGCGACTCCCGTAGCCTGCCGTTATGAGTCGACTGGAATAAACTTGCTGCAGCAATTTCATGATCTACCCTCTTGATGGATTGGACGACCCCAGTCCATTCATCAAAGAACTCTTTCAGCGACTGGTTCGGCTTTTGCCTCAGGCTCACCAGCGCTTGCAACGGGACCGTCCTTGTTTTCTTGCACTCATACTTCTGTGAGAAGATCCTCGCAAAGCCCTCCCACGATGTTATGATGCCCTCCGGTAGATTCATGTACCACTCCCTGGCTTGCCCTCCCAGTGTCACCGGAAAAGCTCTGCAATATGCGGCGTCACCAGCCTGCTGCATTTGCATGGCGATCTGGAAGGCTTGCAAGTGCTCGTCCGGGTCGCCAGTACCTACATACCTATCTAGGTTGGGCGGAACCAACCCCTTAGGTAGTGGCTCGGCGAGTATCGCCCTGGACAGAGGTTGACGAACCGCCATCTGTGCGGGGGAGATTTGAGTAGCCGGGAGGAATTGCTGTAACACTTCCAAATGGGAGTCCTGTGGCGATTGCCTGTCCTGAGTGTTGGCCCTGAGAGCTTGATCCTGCTGGGCGATCACCGTTTTCAACATCTGTGTGAGTTCAGCATTCTGTTGCTCAAGGGACCGAAATCGCTGCTCCAACAGCTCATAGGCATCGCCGGTCGGAATAGTACTCTGGGACTCCGAGTCGCCTTCGAATTCGCGCTCCATGTTTCTAGTGAGGTTTGGGTCTGTTCGAGAACCTGGGTTGACATACTTGACAGGTGTTACTCCATCTCCTCTTTCGCCATCCTCGCCCATCAGAGTGGGAATCGCTGATGAAGCCATTCGCCTTGAAAAGTCGCCTGATCGCCCCCTATCTGGCGCGCCAATTGTTCCAGCCTTGTCGCCTGGCCCAATAATGGAAGCCCAAGCCTGTTGGTCCTCCGGGAATGGTGTACCTCGTAAGTAACGTGGGGGGAAGTTAGTTCAAGGAAAAGGGGAGGCGATCAGTTTAAGGAATGGGAGAGGGAGGCGAGTAACGTACCGCGGAGCGTTTGTCCGCTGGGTAAAAGTGTTGTCCCCTGGTTAATAGGGTATACGGGGGTATTTATAGTACCCCTGCCTTGGTCGCCAAGGCTGAATCTTAGCCACTCGTTTGTAGCCCCCGTAGGATGTTGACACGTGTCTGCTCTGTCTTGGAACCCTAAGTGTCGCCAAGTAACCCTAGGAGGCCGCCGAGCTGGGCCGTCGCTTTGGGCCTCACTCCACTTCCTGGGCCTGCCTGTTCGGCCCATCTGATTTACCGCCTGAGTCCGGAGCCCCTGCCCTAGCCGCTGTGTTCGGGCTGCCATGTGGGTCGCCTCGTGGGCCGTCGTGTGGGCCTTTGGACTTCGTCGGGCTGGGCCCATCAATTGCCCCCAAGCCCTTGGTCGAGCTTTGCTTGGCTGAGGGTTTACTTATAACTCGGATCGCTCGTCTCGTGATCGCTGTAAGAGGACCCATCAGAAGTCTTTAGTTAAATATCTCATTTGGCAATGAAAGAGAGCCTTTGCTTCAACTTATAGATTCTCAAATTTCAAAGATGTCTTACTTTTTTCGAAAACTCATTTGTCAAATGGGATGTGATCCATGGGCCCACCCAAGTCTCTACATTATGTGAGACTATTCGTTGAAATGGTTAAGTCTTGATGGATTCCTTCCTTCACCTAAACCACCAATGTGGTATTACCATCTTTTCATAGCACCAATCATATTCTCTCCATATTTGTTCAAAGTTGTGGAAGGAGGCATGGGGATTCATCAAAGCTATTAACCACTATCATTTCATTAACTATCAGCCAACTGCATAATTTTTATTAACTCGATTTCGAAAGTCATTAACATGATTTACTCACATGGTTGTTTCTTATGCAACAACAAAAATAAGACTTAATATATTTAAGCCCATTAAACATAAATTTAAACTTTTGAAATCAAATGGAAATTGAGCCAATGTGATTAAATGCTTCATCCCCACTCCTAATTTATACACTCTACATTCTCTGAAACTTAAATATTGTTCTCATGTAGTATTTTGAGTACAAGAAGGTGTGTTCCTCTTTCTCTCTAAGCATTACCAAAAATCTCTCCAATATATCATATATTCGACTAAATAAACCTATTTTTTGCGTCTAACATCTTTGTAACATAATTAATTTATAATCCTTACTGCTCAAACTTTTCATCTTCTTCATTTTTCCTTTGTTTCAGTAATCAAAATCTCAACCAAACTCATCTATTCATGAAAAGAAAACCATTTATCATACCTCTCAAGCTCCACTTTAGCCTCTTCCATTTTCTTTTTTCCCCTCGCCAAATTTAATCATCATTATCCCATTCCCCATCATCACAACATCACCCTTTGATTCAACCTCCCCATTGCTCCCGTTAATAAAATCATTGATGTTGTTGAGTAGTAGTTACCATCATTAGCATTTATTAATTTTAAAGTTGTTGTATCTAAACTCTAAGTCATAGCAAATTCTATCAACAAAACCTAAATCTCAATACACTAAACTCTATAATTTGTTATCCTTAAACGGCTCAACCCTAAATCATAATGCCAATTCTATCAACAAAACTCTAAACCCTAATAGCTAATACACTAAAATCCCAAAACTTGAATCCTAACTTAAATTTTATTAACAAAACCCCTGAACCATAATGTAGTAAAGTCTTAAACTCTATTGAAAATGCCCTAAAACTAGTTATGAATAAGTCTATTAGCGAACATATATGTGAACATGTTCATGAACTCCCACACAAACCTATTCGCAAACATAAATATGAACATGTTATCAAGTTCTTATACGAACCTGTTTGCGAACATTAAATACAAACTTTTTCACAAATAATAAACGTTTCGGCTCGCGAACAGAGCTCGTTGAGCCACCGAGATGAGTCGGTTCGCTAACAAGCTGAATCGAACCCCACCGGTTTGAGTTTGGCTCATTTATGATCAAGCTTGTTTGCGAATCAGATCATTTTGAATCGAGTCAAGTCACGAACACATTTCACTCTTTTCGTCCCTACCAACATTGTGCACATTTTTTTAAAAAGGCCATTGGTTCAGATGTTGTTGTCGAAGTTACACCTCATCTCTCCCTCTCATGCAAGATTAACTTGAAACTATCCTTGATAAACTTAGATAGTCCATCTACAAAAATTCAACATGCTACGAATTCTGACTCTATCTCAAACACATATCAAAATCGAGTGCGTGCAATCCAAAATATGGTAACTGAGAAATTTTTAGGTTTTTGAAGGTAAAAAATTAATAAGTGTTATATTCATATTTTTTTTGTTGTTTACTTTTTATAGATGGACTATATAGGTGAATTGTTTCAAATTATATACCTGAAGGCGTCTCAACAAGGAGAACCAAATATTAGTGAGTTTGACAGCATAGTTCCTAAAGGTTTTCCACGTCAACTGAATGGTAAAACACACATTTCAAATAATTAATAAATTATGTCTCTTAATTAAATTCTATCTAATTTGAGGCGTAGTTCAAACCATTTTGTTAATAGGTACGAATACGAGTTGTGGTTGTGCTTGTGGATAATAAACGCTTTTACCATAAATAAGTACAATGTTGTTATTAGTGGCTCTACTCTACGCATATGCATCTTCCATTGAATAGTGTCATGAGTTTTGAAAATTAGAGAAGATAAACAAATACAGGACGACACTAAAAGATTGAAAAGAATGGACAAGCAAAGACTGACTATGCATTTGTTTATGTAGAATTGGTCAAAAAGTAATGTGCTTACGTTCATGTTTGTCAATAGTATTATACTATTATGGTTTTAGTTACATTAACCTATTTATTAATAATTCATTTTCCCATTTCACATTAGTTAATGTCCATGGAATGTTGTGTGTTATATAAACAGAGGTAAATACAATATTTGAAGTATAAAAAAAAATGTAATTGCATACTCCTTAATAAAATAATTTTATTATTATCCAATATCAATAAATATAAGTGTCATAATGGCAAGAGTTTAAACTTTAGAGAAGGAGGTCATGGTTTCAAACCCCTCCATCACCAAATTTTACATTTTATTATTACTAAAAAGGCGAATCGACGACCGACAAGGGCAGTAAGATAATGGCACAAGATTTGGGTCCAACCCTTTCAGGGTTGGACCGGTTTCCAACCAAAAATCGGAGGGTATTTTCGGAATTCTGAAAAAGTTATAACTCTACCAAATCGCCGCCGCCGTATCATCGGCATCATCCCACAAAAATCCGCGTCGACCATTTACGTATTCATATTCCTTGTTCCATCCACCTAACCTACATCCAGCTACAGCTGAAGCAAACCAGATCTCCACCTCGTCTTCTCCGACTGCCTCCGAGCCTCCGTCGACTCTTGCTAGAGATCCGACCAGCGCCTCATCTTCTCCAACTACCTTCGACGAGTTCCTCCCTCGTCGAGCCTCCGTCGATTCTTGATGGAGATCCTACCAGAGCCTCCGTCTTCTCCGATGAATTGCAGATCCGAGCTCGATCGAGTCAGATCCAGCTGCAACCAATCCCTCGAGAACCATCTCTCTTGCGCCGCCTGCGTCACGGCCTTGTCCGACGGTCACCACATCACTTGAACTTCAATCTGGAAGTAGTATACAAGTTATCTGTCCGACGTGGTTGACAGTGGAAGACGAAGAAGATGATGAAGATGGGCAAATTAGTTAGTAATTATAAAAAATTACAATTTTAATCACTTTATTCTAAGTTATAGATAATTTGATTGTATAGTATTAAAACTTACAATTTTGGTCACTATTTTTTATGTTGTTGACATTGTTGGAGTAATCTTTGAACTATATAAATTTGTTGTGGAATAATGTGTTAATAATTCATACAATTAGTTAACAAGTTTTGATAACTAGTTATCAACTAAAAAAACCTATTGACTAGTCCAAACATGATGTTAACTAATTAACTTATTTAGTTCACTAATGTTAATAATAAGTTATCACCTAAAATCTTAACTAGTTAAAAACAACTTGTTAACAAAAAGTTTATGTAAATTAATCGTTATTAACTAGTTATCTAAATGACGATGTTAACTAGTTAACTAATTTTGATAACTAGTTATCAACTAAAAACTTGTTAACTATTTAACAAAATCATGATGTTATCTAGTTAAAAATAACATAACTAGTTAGATAACATGTTAACAAAAATTTCAGTTAATTTACTCATCATTCATCCTTGTTAATATACCATCTAGAATCCCACAATTCAAGACCCGTGTTCATGGCGAATCAGTATGTCGAAAGCTGTTGATTTAAGACCCGTGTTTATACCCCTTGTTAGCTGTAGGGAAACTCAAGCCGCACTTTGTAAAATCCATACATCTTGTATTCACTCATCATAGTGGAGCTTTCGTCGCCGTCGTGCGTCCGTGGTTTTTTCTCGCAAAAGTTTTCCACGTTAAATCGTTATGTCGTCTCTCTCAATCTTATTTCTATTTCCGCTTATTGTTTGTCGATTTCTAACACTACGAACTTGGAATTTTTTCCAGAAACTAAGCCATTTTTAGTCTCCAAAACTAAAACATCAAATCTCTTCATTATAGTTAATTTTATATTTAATCCTAACTACTTAATAAATCTTACTATAATTATCCTTCCAATTTAATAATCTCCATTCTTAAATGTTTTTGTTTTCAGTACCAAAAAACCAAAAAAATGTTTATGTTTTTATTTTCCAAAATCCCCCTAAGTAAACATTTCTCTTTCAAATTCGTAGTTGGAGTTGGTATAAGTAATTGTGGTGAACACTCCGGTGACGCGCGTCACCGGTTACGCCGACACGTGGCAGCGCGTCATTGGTCCACTTAAGACTAATATTTTTAGCTCATATTTAGTGTTCTAACTTTTATAGATGTATTAAAAGGTCACCCAATTCAATAAAATCAACAAGTTATCTTTCCATCCAGTATTCCATCTATTAAATCAAAGACTTGTTTGGACCACACAATTTATTTACCTTATCTTACAAATTCCATTTACCGCCACCTCAACTGTTTTCCAACGACTCTCATCTCTAAACTCTATTTACTAACAGTGATCAGTCGCCGCCACTAAAACGGACAGAATCTCATCTCTGCCGGTCGAAATCATTCATCAAATCATCGCTCACTCAGATATCCCGATCATACTATCATTCCTCTCGAGAACATGGAATTAGATCTTGCCCTCATCCTCAATCTTGAAATTCCACGATTACAGAATACCGATTCCCAGCAACAGCCTCGTCTTCTTCATTTTGTTCTCCCGCTCTAACCTCCGATCCTGATTATGGCTCCCAACTTTCTCCCTCTTCCCCTCCTCCCTCCCACCAATTTTGATTTGTGCCTCTCTCCGACACTCACTCTCCGATCTCCCTCATCTCAGGTGATTGATTTTTATCTAATTTGTGTAGTAGAGTTGAATTTGAACCTAACCTTAGGTAGCTGTCGAGTTTTGCTTCCTGTGTAGGGGTGGGAATCGGTTAATTCAGTCATTAATCGATTAAAATTGGTTAACCGACCTCCAAGAAGTTTTAACCGATGATTGACCGAAATAAAATCGGTCAATAACCGACCAAAATTTGGTTAACCAACAATTGACCAATTTAATCGATTTTGACCGCTTTAATCTACTTTTAACCTTAAAATTTCATATAAATTAAATAATATCATAAATTATACACAATGTAAAAAAACACTTGCACTAGAACTCATTATTCCATTATTGTTTCGGTCAAAGTCGATCAAGGTCGGTTAAAGTCGGTTAACCGCATTTTAACCATTAACCGACTTGCTGAAAATGGTTAGCTGCCTCTTTGACCGACCGAATAATCGGTTAACCAATGGTTAATCGATTTCGGTCGGTTAATCAGTTTTAACCATTAACCTTAACCGAATTCCCACCCCTATTCCTATGGACATATCTTTTGCTTCCCTTGTATTATCCGATATGTGTTAACGAGCCAAGAGGATTTCAAAGGCGATTCCTACAAGCATTGCCCCTTATGTTTTATGATGGTATTTGAAAAGGATTTGTACACGCGCTTTGCGCCATCTTCCTACCAAAAAAAAGGATTTGTACACTATTTCTATCAAGAATGTTAAGCAGTACAATGTTGGTGAGACTATAGATTTCATGCTACTAACTAGGCAGAAGGATTCGTGCACTCCATCAGAGAGGAATAAGCAGGGATCAGATTCAACTTTGAGATGCAATGAGGATGCTACTGATCCATATGCAAAATTTGTATATACGTCAGATGTAGAACTTTCAGTTAGAGATGCAGTTGCATAGTTGGATAATTGGTTAGGAAGAGCTGATTCAGGACTTGTGAATGATTTGGAAAAGCTCCCATATGTTTGTGCTGCAATGGAACAGTTCGAGCAGAGGAGAAAGTATTGGAATGAGTTGCAAGCTTGTGACAGCAATAAAATGTATAAGGCAATCTGCAACCACTTGCAACCTTATGATACCCCTAGAAAGGATCTCAACTCCGATTCTGTTGAATTATGGTTTCAAGCTTATGACACGTCCACTAACGAGAAAGGAGAAAAAGAATTTAGCTGATCGATCCAAATGCTAACGAAGTTGTTGTGGAGGAAGAGATGAATCAGAAACTTGATTCCGTACAAGCACCGGCTACTACTACGACGACGGGTTGAACCTGAACGGTGAAAAAGTAGGAGAAAAGCTGGATGTGGATTTGGAGAAGATGACTGCTGATGACACTCGATTTGACGTGATTATCAGTCTCATTTAAGCGACATTTCCTTGCTTAAGACATGGTTTTTAGGGTAGAATAGCGAATATTCAATCAATTGCTCTATCTCGTGCCATTTGTGTTACTTTGGCCTGTTTCGGGTCTATTTGATGGTTTTCTAGTGTTTCTATGATAGCACAGGTTTTTGCCATCAAATAAGTAGCCAATGACGTGTCTAAGGCATTGGAACCTCGAGGAATCGCACCGGAATCGATCTAAGGAGCCAATCAAGTTGAACCAAATTCCTGCTCCATTTCCAATGAATTTTTCACCGAAAATCCCTTGGAGTTTTCGGTGAGAACTCAAGCACAAATCGGCAGTGCTGATAAGAAGAAGTTTTCGGCGAAAACTCCAAGTTTTCGCTAAGAACCCCGGCGTCCGAAAATCACAGGAGAATTCAGCCGGCGATCAGTCAATTTACAAAGGAATTTTCAGCGAAAACTGAAGCACATTTTCGGCGAAAATTCCAGTTAAAAACTGGCGGTATTAGGGTTAAGTATAAATACTTAACCAGCGGCCCAAATAAAGATATACCTCATAATTCACATAATTCTAAATATTCTCACGAGTTTGGGAGAGGGTTTTAGAGTTCGAAGAGCCAGGAAGAGATCGTGACGCCATCCCTTCACCTCGGAGACTCGGAGCTAGGATTGAAGATTACCGGAGAGCGAAGCTTTGCCAGAGTCATCAGAATTAGGTTTTTCAGTTCTTATCTGTTCTTCCTCTGTATGATGAACTCTATTTCTGTCTTCGATTCTTTTGTTATGAACATGAGTATCTAAACTCGTAGAGCTTAGATTAGATGAACCCTAAGTGACCCAGGGCTTTAAAGCGGTCACGAATCGGCGGTGATTAGATTCAAAGTTCAATCAGTTTCTCTTTGCATGGTTGTTTTGTTCTTGATTGTTTATGCTTCTTTTCTGATTGATCGCCTAGATTAGGTTTGTGTTGAATTAGGGTTTCTCGCCAGACAGCTTCTCTGCTTTAAACATTAAAACTTGTCTTTCCTGATCACCTAGCTTAGATTCTTGTTAAGCTGAGGATAGAAGCGAACGCTCGCCTCACTTTAGAACATCAATTCAACCAGTTAACCTATTCATTGGAGTGTGCCTTTCGTAGGAACCAGTTAGGGTTAATCCGCTTCAAGAGTAACTCATAAATTATTAGTAATTGCACCAGTTAGTTAAGTCGTTGCGAGAGGCGACCGTACCCGGGCGACTAATTAATCTTGGTAGTTAGATCGGATAGAGCGAACGTTCGCCAGTCTTAAACCTAAGGGTCAGGAGTTATGGTGGTGTATAGAAATTGATTGAACGAGAATTGGAATTTGCTGATCTGTTGATTGCTGTTGCCTTGGTGATCTAAGGGGGATTCGAAATCTAAGCTTGTCTGTCGTCTGTCTAAACCAGCAAATCATTCTGTCTTTCAATTTTATTTTAATTTTCCTGCATCTTAGTTTAGAAGTCGTGGAACTCACACCACGCACAACGTGTTCAAACTTGAATAAATTGCCAGCATATTTGAGTAAACGATTAGAAGAAACCCTATGGAATACGATCTACCCTAGCTTTCTAGCTTGGTAGTATTTGATCACTGTTCGCAGCTCATCAACTGCGAAGAACTGGTTTGACTACATGAAAATGCAATTCTGTGGGTAAAATGGTGCGGGGTTGGTAAATGGTATTTGCGAGATAAGGCAAATAAATTGTGTGGTCCAAACAAGTCCTTAACTTAACAGATGGAATACTGGATGGAAAGATAAATTGTTGATTTTATTGAATTGGGTGATCTTTTAATACATCCATAAAAGTTAGAACACTAAATATTAGCTAAAAATATTAGTTTTAAGTGGACCAATGACGCGCTGCCACGTGTCGGCGTAACCGGTGACGCGCGTCACCGGAGTGTTCACCAAGTAATTTTTATCCAAATTATTATATTAAGCTCGTATAAGTTTAGTTGTTCAGGATTTTTTATTTTTTTAATTCATCCCCCAATAATAACATTAGTATTGAGAAGGCTCAAGCGAATACAATTGTTGGCCCAAAAAATGTAGCTATATAAGAAATTGAATAAATTAGTGAATGGAAAGTTGGAAACACAAGCCTTTGACTCACAAATATTTTTATTAATCAATCATTCTTGCGGTGATTATTAGGGAATTTAGAGAAAACATGTCGAAAACAAATCGTAATACTAGTATTCTCACAAGTAAAAATACCAATTCAAGTTTCTGGTAACTCGGTTCAATACTAGTATTCACTAATTGGATACTAGTATCAGTGTTATAAATAACTTTGTCGCGGATATATCATTTATTTACCTTTTCTATATTTGAAAAGGTGACTTATAATTTTTTTATTTACTAGTATCAACATATGACTAATAATTTATTTGTTTATTTACCGTTTTTGTATTTGAAATTAAGGATATTTAAATTCGGTAATTAATTATAAGTTCATTACAAGAATGAAGAAATCTATGGTTCAGATTTGTTTAGTGTAGGAAATCAAATGTGATTTGTTGGTCAAATTGATTGGGAGAGACCTATGTGGGTGAGCTCTGGCCCAAACTCATCAACCTTACATTATAATGTAATTGTAGTCTTGCAAGGCCAAAAGAAGGATACACCTAATACAAGGATAGGTTAGTAGTTTATGATATGTCAAATTAAGAAGAGGAGCGAGGTTTTGATTCTCAACATCGACAATGAAATGGAGGTGAGAACATAATCACCAAACTTATATACGAATTTGGAATAGTTGATCATTCGGTCTAGACTAGAATTTATAGGGCTTTCGGGTCGTATAAATCTCGGTTTGATCAGGTCGAGTATGGTAATCCCAGTCAAACGGGCTGAATATCCCACCACTAAACTTGGATTTTTATATAGAGAGAAAACTAAACTGAAAAAAGAATTTGAGAGATATATAAATATCTATGGATGACATGATATTGACGGGTGATGACCTCGATGGGATTGCGCCAGTGAAAGGTACTCTTCAAAGTCACTTTCATCTTAAAGATTTGGGCACACTCTCTTACTTTCTCGGTCTAGAAATTCGGCGATCATTAGATGGCATATTCGTCTGTCAACAAAAGTATATTGTTGATCTGCTTTCATTGGCTCGGTGTTTCGAGTGTAAACCCGTTAACACTCCAGCTGAGCTGAACGTCAAGCTTCGTAAGGATCTCAATGATATTGACCTTAATTCTTCTCTTTATTGACACCTCATCGATAGTCTTATTTATTTATAGGCTACTCGTCCTGATATCTCATATGTTGCTCAGATTGTTAGCCAATACATGGCCACGCCTCATACTTCTCACATGGAAGCAGTTTATCGGATCCTTCGGTACTTACAGGGCACTCGTACGGTGGGATTTCCCACCCTCTTGATGCAGATGCAGATTTTGCTGGTTGGCTAGATACACGTCGATCCACTTCTAGGTGGTGTGTCATGTTTGGAAACTCTTGTATTGCTTGGCGTTGCAAGAAACATGATAGAGTTGCTAAGTCGTCTACCGGAGCTGAGTATCGCTCCATGTTAGATGTATGCTCCGAGGTCGTCTTGCTAACTCGTCTCTTGTCCAAACGTGGTTGTTCAGTCACTTTACCTATTTCTCTCTATGTTGACAACACCAACGCCATTCATATTTCTATGAATCCATTGTTTCATGACCTCACGAAACACATTGAGACCCATGTTCACTATATCCATGAGTTGATTGCTGAAGGTCGCATTCAGTTGCACTACCTCACACAGATGATCAGATTGTTGACTTACTCACCAAGTCTGTGGTGACTAGCCGACATTGGTACCTAGCTAGAAAATTGATTTGTCGAAATGACCGTGAATTTGAGGGGGGGTTAATGTTTGTTTCAATTTGGGCTTCCAACCCATTCATTAGCCAATGGGATATTCAGATTTTCCTATTAGGATTAGGCGGCATGGGGTATATATATATATATATATATTATATACACTAGCATTTTTTCGGCCCGTTAGCCGATATGTGATATTTTTATTGTTTATATAGTATAATTAGTAAATGAGTAACTATCTTGTTGTATAATGATAGATTAAGATTATGTTTAAAAATTATAAACCAACTAAAATTTTGAGTTGAATGATTAAACTTCATAGGTCAAAATAATTAACATGTCACTTGTTTGAGAACTTAAGTATTTTAAAGTAGAAAATATAAACATAGCTAGACAATTTTTTATATAGTACCAAATACACATAATATTTAAATTGAGTATTAGGATTAATTTTAGAATATTTTGAGAATTAATTAAGTTCAAATTACATACTAAAATGAAATAGGTCCATTTATGATCATTGCAAAGAAGAAAGAAAATAAACAATTATAATTTTTGTTCAAACAAACTTTTCAAATAAGTGATTTCTTCTAAATCGATATGACTTCAAAAAATTTGTAACAAAAAAATTGATTTATCAACAAAGGTAAGTTTAAGAAAATCAGAAAACCAAATTACCATCGAAACATAAAGTCGAGAAAAAATCAACACTAAACAAAACATTTTGAGGAATAAAACCTCCAATGGCCCGTCATAACTTAGAACTGGCTTTACCTCAATTCTTACATTTTGAACACCTCCTGTATTGATGCGATCTCGAGCAAACCTGAAAACCTTAGCCAGATTATTGTGCTCGTCAAACATGTCTTTCAAACTTCTAATAATACTCTCTCGAAGTTTATTGGAATCCACACTCTTGCAGACAGAGTTCATTCGATATTGAACCTCATTTTTTGTATCAACAATATATAGCTGGGCAAATTGCGGATCATTCCCTTCTGGCGGTAATAATGCTCTAATACGATGAAATATCTGACCCCCAATAGAGTATATGTAAGGTGCACTCCCATTATTCAGTTGTCGATTCACTTTACCACATAATGAAGTGAAGTAGAATGCGGCATTATACCCACGTATTTCCTTACGAAAATGATTACCATTTTGGTTATCAAACTGCAATAGTTCCTTCAAATACAAAGGAGGTTCTCTTCCCATTGGTAGCTTGACATTTCCATCCCTACAACATAATTGGAAATGTGGTTGCGACATGTTACACGATACATGCGTACTCTCTTCTTTCCACATCGAAACTTTACAAAATTCACAAAAACATGTTGGAGCACCAAGAGTAAAACGTTCAATAGTAGGTAAGCCTGTAATATAATTATTGACAATATATTAGCATAAACGTATATATGATGTAGACAATAAAGTATTAAGAAAAAAACATACTTGTTATTCTGGGTTGTGATCTGAGATGTAACAAATTTAGCTTTCGTGATATGCGATTGAGCTTTCTAGTGAGCAGATGAATTATGGACTCAAATGGAGTTGTACAGTTCATAAAAGTAGGCCAAAATTATGGATTTAATTGTAATTTTTTTTGTGACAAAACCATAGTCATTAAGATAATAAGGAAAACAATAGTTACCATCATTATCATTGATCGGGTGTTGAGTTTGTCGGTGTACCAATATATGACGACGTTTGTGATGATGTATAGTAGCTAACTCCTTTTTATTAGCATTAGCTGCTTCTTCAAAATAATGAATTACTGCATGATGTGAAAATGTTAATGACATAATAATTTTACATACAACAAAATGATAAAATGTTTCAAAGGTGTGAGTGAACAACAACCTCCTAGAGGTGGTTTCTTCCAATGGTTGATTGGGTGAACTGCGAAAATAGCTCGTCCAATCCCCATTGAATAAGAAGAGATTCCGTAAGAAATATAAGTTTGTAGTTGTCAATTGTTATAGAATATCTCATAACTCTTATCGTGTATGATCAGCACGTACATGGAAACTCAGTTTTCGTGCCAGAAGAGCTTCCTTCTTCAAGCACAACAGTAGGATTCAGTTTCCTTTTTCGAGGGATGATCCTAAACGAATGCTATGAACCTGTGAATATAAGTTGTGCAATGGTACTCTGTACAATGATAAATACGAAAGTCACTGTTATCAGATCCAATGAAATTACTCATACAACTGTTGATATATAACCCAAGACAAATACTTACCTCTGGAATGTTATTTAGATCCCCACCAATTATAACAAGAATGCTGCCCCATTCTTCTGATAACTGGTAAGCCTTCTGTAGAAGCAGTCAAACCTATATTGTAGAATGATGATTAGGGGACTTAAGGGCCTGGAGTTTGAGAATAAATAAAAAAGATTGAGGGTTAAGGATTGAATTAAGAAATAGTAAAATTTGCCAAGGAAAATTGAATTAAAGTTTGAATCAAAACCAGTAAAAGTATAAGAGAAAGAATTACCTTAAATTCGCAATGAACCCAAAATCCGAGAAGTGATAGACAAAGGTCAGATCGTGTAAATTTCGGAATCTTGTGAGCAAGGGGGTGTAGAAGCCCTATATCCCGGAACATCGATCACATGATCTCAAAGCATAGTCTGAAATTGGAAAATTAGTAACCGACGACAGATATAATAAACTACTAGAGACTATCAGCTGGAAATAGACTATCAGAAACCAACCACGATTGGAGTGGAAGAGCTGTGGGATGACAATGCTGCTGCTGCATTGTGATGATCGGATATGTGGCAGAGTTGCTATGGCTGGAGCTCGTTTGGATCATTGAGTGGTGGGTTGATTGCAGCGGCCGCAAGTAGCAGAGACGATAGGAGACTAATAAAGACTATCGTCAGACAGCTTGCTTCGTCCTCGTTCAGACTATCATCAAGAAGCTTGCTTAATCCAAAATTGTAAACTTAGATGGCATATTGATCTTCAAATCCTAATCAATTAGATTATGTCACCAAACCTCATCAGTTGTCTACCGTCAAATAAGAATTGAAATATAGAAGGAGAGAGGAAAATAAATAGTTAACGAAGGAAAAGAAATAAAAGGAGAGAGGAAAAGGAATAGTTATTTTGGAAAGATTATTAATTAAATTTTTTATGTATTACTATTTTAGGAAGAAAAAAATATGATTGGGTGATAGCCTAGAATGAAGGAGAATGCAGGATTTTAATACTCTCTTTTTAAAATTCTTAGTATATAGTGTAGATAATAATTTATTAGTGAAAGGATTGACTCTATAGTTTGCCTATAAAATCAATGTTTTGAGAGCATTTTAACACTGTATGTCTGTTTCATTCTTACAAGCAAAACAATATTGATTTGCTTTGAATTTCAATTAGAATGTAGTTGATAACATTTGATCATATTTATTTTTTTGAAAACATCTAATTGTTGATGTATATCTAACGAGATTTTGTTGACCGTTAAGTTAAATCGATCATTTCTAGATTCTTTATTTTTAGATAACATCTAAATATTGATGCTTATCTAAAGACGTTTTTATTTATGAGTAGAGTGATTATGTGTTCAAACTCTACGTGTTAGTTTCAAAATCATGGTTGTCGATTTTATAATTTATTTGAATTTTTTTTGTCTTACGATTTTCGTATTCTAACAAGTTAATCTAAGATCTTGAATCTTATAGTATTGTATTTTACCAACTCGCTTAATTTTATAGAAACGTTATAAATTCGTTTAATAGAACTCGAGAAGCTGTTTGAATTCTATTGTTGGTTGTGCATCAAATCACTTTTGATTCGGTAATGCAATTAAACGATAAAAGCAATCTTGTTTTAAATCAATCAAAGTTAATTGCACTTATTCCATTGATAGTTATTTTGTCTTAAATTACCTAAACTAGTTGTGTGCTTTAATGTAGGTTTCTATTTTATAAAATAATTAGACTTACCTTTTGAGATTAATTTGGTATCTAATATTAATTGGTAATTTAATTACTTGAAAAAAACTTACTTTTTTACGCGGACAATAATTTAGCTAAGTTTCCCCAAATCATTTCATGTTTCAATGAAATAATAATTTTAAGTATAAATTATTTTATGGGATTTTGTATCCCTCAATTATGGTTTAATCAATGTTGTCAGGACCAGACCGGTCATTGAACCGGTCTAATGAAAGGTTTGAGGGTTTAAGGTTCGACCAGGGTTAGACCGTAAAAACTTATATAAAAAACTGGTACCATAAACATTAAAATTTTATGTATTCATTAACCATTTGCCTATAACTTATATACTGAAATGTAATAAAAATTTTGTTATTTGTATCCGTTATCATTATGTATAATTTAGGTACTAAAATAGTAATAAAATTATCATATAAATATTTAACAAACCCTAGATCTAAATCCCAAACAATCATTTATCTCTCAACTCCACTTTCTACATTCTCTTGATCTTCAATTACCAAACAAAATCGTCAATCACGAAACCAAATATTCTTTCTCCTTATTTCTCTTTATCTTCTCCTTCTTCTCCCGAAACATTCTCCATTTTATGCTAATCGAAGGAGGACAATCTGAATCAATGAAAAGAGAGTTAAGAGGAGATGCACTGAGCCGCTGATTGACGATTCTACTTGACGATAAAGTTGTACTGACTTGGTGAAGGAAAAGGTCCTAGTAGAGGATGATGGTTTGGTGGAGTAGAGCGGTTGGTTAAGATGTTCTTGGCCTACTATGGGCAAAAGATACAAAGAAAAGATTCGATTTTTATTTTATTTTGGACTTGGATCGTTTTCAACGTTTGCCGATTTTATTTGTACAATTTTTCTAAATAATTATTCAGTTAACCGCGAATAGAGTAACGAGTGTCATTTTGACAGTAGAACTTTCATAATTAAATTTTTTGAGTTTATCCGATCAACCCAATAAATCACCACAATTGAGTCGGAAGCCATTTAAGCTTGGACTGTGTCGGTCACCTGTTTGACCGATCCGATCCAGTCTGGTTCTTATTACACTGGGTTTAATTGGGAATTTTTTTATTTATATTAGTTAATTGATTATAATGGAAATTAATTAAGGTATTTGAATTAGCGTTATTTGGTTGCTAATTTGGATAACTCATAATTAATTTTTGTAATGCAAGTTTCAACATTATGGTTATGCATTTGTGTATAAATCATTGTATTTTCATCAAACTCGTTTTTGATCTGGTGATGCAATGAAGTGGTTTGAATTGGTTTTGATTTTAAACCAACCAATTCATTACACTAATTCTGTTGGTACCGAGATTGGTCTTGAGAACCTGATTTAAAATATTTTGTATTTTAATTGAAGTGTTACATTTGAAATATCAATGTTTGGCACGTTGAATTGACTTTGTATCAAATTGTAACATTTTGGGTGGTTTGATTGATGATCCATATTGAAACAAGAAACCTTGAACATGATTTTTCTTGAATCAAGTGGAAAATGTATGTTTTGTGTGGAAACATGACAAAACCATTCAACGAGTGTTGAATAGTGGATGAATTCTCTTGTGGAACATTAAATGACTCTTGTCGTGGTGTGGTTGAAAATTCTCATGAGTGTATGGTTAATCAAGTTGATAAACCAAATAAATTCATTGTATGAATTTGAGAAGTGGCAAAAGAAAAATATATTTATTTTGCCCACATTTAATATATTAAAGGAAACATTAAAGTCATGTAGACCACAAAATATTTGAGAACATTCATAAGTTCATGTCATGTTGAACAATTGGTCGATGGGTTGTACAATGTGTGTAATCTTGTTGGTACAATCAAAGAATGGTAGCAAATTCTTACATCTTTTATATGAAAATCAAGGACGCTTGATTCTTATATAATTAGGTGGTGGTACTGTACCATATATATAAGTCTTGGGACGTTTGGATCTTATATTGTGGCTTAGTGCTACACGAATTTGAATTATTCTACATGAAATTTGTGTAAAATGAATGTTCTTGTATTAGAGATATGAGCATGAACAATTGTTAAGGAACGTATGAGTTCCTAAGTTGAATGTTAAGTCAATAAGTTTTGAGTTCCCAGAAGATGTGGGGCGAGCTATTATGTCAGCTAATTACCTTTTAAATAAGGTATTTGGAAAGGTTATGAATGAGACTCCATATAAATTATTGAATAGAAGAAATACTTCTTTTCATTATTTTGAATATGGAGTGACTAACAAAAGTAGTCCACATTATTTGATGGTAGTAGATCTCGCTAGAGTAGATCTCAACAGCGGGCGGCGCTAGAGCAGATCTTGACGGCGGTGGCAGATGGAGCAGATCTCGATAGCCGGTGGCAGTTAGAGCAGATCTCGACGACGGGCGGAAGCTTGAGCAGACCTCGACGGCCACGACGGCTGGAACAGATCTTGAAGGTGAGAGCGGATGGAATGGATCTTGATGGAGGAATGCGGAGGATGGTGTAGTGTCGTTGGTGATCTGGGATGGGGGAGGGAGATGGCGGCGGCCGATAACAGATATCGACGATGGTTATAGGTAGATCTGAACAATAAAAGTAGCAGGGGAGACCGTTGACCGATGAAGAAAATTGATAAAATAAAAAAGAAGAAAGAGAACATATAAAAAGGAAGAAGATGGAGATGAAAGAGAGATAGGTGGCAGTAAATAATTGTTGGCGGTGATTCATTTAAACCCTAGTAAATGGCTTTTACAAAATTGTCATTTTGAATTAAGTATGATTAAATTAATATTTTAATGATGTGGATGAATGATTGGTGGGAATGCATCCCTTATATTATACTGCACAATGATGTAGTCACCACAAAAACTGGGCCCATCCATTTGATGAAGATGATCCCTCCTCTTCCAAAATGGCATCATCCCAAATCCTTCTAATAAGTCCAAGATCAAAGTAATTAACTTTGCCATTTAATTCTCCTGTGTGGATGTTTATTCATTAATTGGGAAGATGAGTTATGCGCCTTGAATTAGCATAATGGTACTTTGTTGGCTCCAAAGCAACTTTGATCATTCAAACATGTCTTCAATTGTCTTGTGTAAAACTTAATGTTCCGGTCCTTTGGGATTAACCTCGGTATTGGAGGATAAGGAACCCGAGGTTCTCTCCGAAAGTGTCTTAGCAAGATGACTCATTTGAGTCTCCAAATTTGATACGCGTGCCACCACGATACACGATCCGACCACCGATACACGTGCCACAATGTAGACCGCCCGGAGAAACCATGGACCAGAAGCCAAGAGAAGAGCTTCAAGAAAAAGGTGACTACATATGTGGAAGCCTGGAGCTTAGGTGGCCACGAGGAGGATGACCACTGGATGCAACGAACTGGATGCATGGTGTTGCAGAGGTCACGCAGAGAGGTCACGCAGAGTACCACACTGACTTGAACCGAGAACTATTCTATACCAGAGTTAGATCGTGGATTATCACTATTAATACGCGCCACGGCCGAACCAGAGTCCCAGGCAGGTCTCGCGCCACGACCTAGCACTAAGGATGGGACGATCAAGAAACTACAGTCGAGAGGAGCTGAAGTGATACACGGAGGAAAGGCCGAACAACAAAGACGAACCGCAGATTGATACACAAAATCCGTACCACAGCCGGATTACCAGGAATCCGTCCGCGGCACAGATTACCTAGTCGACCGTGAATCCAACCGTGTTCAGGATTTTTTGCCGCATAAAGAAAGCTGAAGACAGTGCCTTGAACCTCGATTTTCCGAGTCTGGATTTGGCGTGATCCTAGGTGCAAAATCAACAGACATCAAGTGCTGGATTAAAAGGTGTATCTAAGCCTCCTTAAGTTACTTGGGCCCAAAGAAACTAGCTCTCCTTGTTGATGAAGGAAAAGTCAATCTGCCCTGTTTTACTAAAACGGACATAACTAAAGCTGAAGAAGTTCAAATAGTGCAAGGTCTAGTGCATTAGAAAGCTAACGAGACGTTCTTTCTAGGGATACCTTATTCGCTTCTAGATTCATCTAGAAGAGGGAGTTATGATGTTTTGAAGTGACAGTAAGATTTCTACACGGATTTTTTGATTCCTCTTTATAGCTCGTTTGGTTGATGGAATTGGGTCTCAATTCCCGTTCAACTGGAAATCGGCCCAAATAATTGCACTATAATTCTTAGTTGGTCAGGAATTAAAATCCAATTGCCAGACCCAATTCCATCAACCAAACCACCCCTTAGTTTAGAACTCTTAGTTTGTTTATTCCTTTTTAGTTTAGCTACAGATTTTTAATTGTATTAGTAGAAGTTTCATAGAAGGACATGGAGAAGCCCTAGGATGAACCTAATCTTATATATGTGATCCATTGTACTCACTGTTTCACAACCCCCATTGATTAAAGATTATTATTTCAGAACTTTCGTTCTTTGTTCCTTCTAGCTTTAGCATGTAGTTGCTTAGCTCTTAGGCCTAGGTTTATCGTCGCTCAAGTCATCACCCTTGTCTTCGTGGTACCATTCCACTCTGGACACTTAGGGTTCCTGGTTATACACAACCAGTGGGTCTAAGTACTCTCCGCCGACTCCGAGGCCGACTCGTTGTTCCTGATCACTCAACTTATGGTATTAGGGTCATCTGCCCACGGCTGCAGTGGTTCATATCAGGATTGGAGTAGGAAAACTGGGGAATACACAGTACTAGCTAGTTTAGGATTATTTGTCGGATTAGGTTATTTTTTTCTGGTTTAGGGTTTTTCCTTACTTCTATTAGTTTCCTTGTTAGGATCGAAATTTTCTTCCTAGTTACATAGTTTTTTGGCTTTGTTTATTATCTTAGAAGTAGAATAGAACAAGGATTCGAAGACCCTACTCACCGACCCTTGTACTAGGAATATAACTACGATTCAAGGCCGACTTTTTACACTGAATTTGAATACAAAACTTAGTTATTTTTACTTCAAGCTTTTGCTCGTTGTTGCTTAGCTTAAGGTTGGTTTATCGTGACTCAAGGTTTCCCCCCTTCACTGCATGTTACCTTTTGAATCATGATACTTAGGGTTCCTAGCTCATTATAGCTAGTGGGTCCAAGTCATTTCCATCCAGGTTTCTGAGATTGACTTGATTGTTTTGATTACTGAGCATATTGGTATAGGGTTGCCGCCCATGGTTGTGGATCGGTTCATATCAAAATTGGTGATTAAGGCTTGTTGATTCTTGAAGAGTTGAAGAATAGCCGCATCGGTGTCTTCTTGGGAGGTTGAAGATCTACCCTCATTAGTTTGAGGAGGCTTGTCATAACCGGGTGGTCCACTACCCTCTTTAGATCTTCTCCCAAGGTTTGTTGGCTTCAATCCAAGCTCCCATACCTCCAATCAGCTCCAAAATAGAGTTCTAGGGTTTGGGTGCTGATGAGCCCAAGATCGTTGTGCGGGTTCAAATAAATAAGTAACAAAGCTAACAAGATAGGGTAGATCGTATTCCACGGGTCTTCTAATGATTGACTACTCAAATAAACTAGCAAATTACTCAGGTTTAAGCACTTCGTGCATGGTGTGTGTTCCACGACTTCTAATTCTAAGACATGCAGAAAAATTAAAAATTGAAACTAAGAACAGAATGGAAATTGGTTGATTAAAACAGCGATGACAGACGAACTTAGACTTTGAATCCCCCTTCGTTCCCCAGAGCATTGGCAATCAACAGATCAGCGGATTTCGATTCTCATTCAATCAATTCTAAGACACCACCATAACTCCTTACCCTTAGGTTTAAGACCGGCGAACGTTCGCTCTATCCGTTCTAACTACCAAGATTAATTAGTCGCCCGGGTACGGTCGCCTCTCGCAATGACTTAACTTAACTGGTGGAATTACTAACGATTTATGAGTTACTCTTGCAGTGGATTAACCCTAACCGGTTCCTACGAAAGGCACACTCCAATTATAAGGTTAATTGTTCGATTTGGTGTTCTAAAGTAAGGCGAGCGTTCGCTTCTATCCTTAGCTTAACAAGAATCTAATCTAGGTGATCAATCCAGACAAGAAACATGAACAATGACGAACAAATCAAACATGAAAGAGAAACTGATTGAACTTCGAATCTAATCACCGCCGATCCGTGATCGCTTTAAAGCCCTGGGTCACTTAGGGTTCATCTAGTCTAAGCTCTAAGAGTTTAGCTACTCATGTTTATCACAAAAGAATCAAAGACAAAGAAAGAGTTCATCATCTAGAGGAAGAACAAAAAAAACCTGAAAAACCTAATTAAGATGACTCTGGCAGACTTCGATCTTCGGTAAACTGCAATCCTAGCTCCGAGTCTTCGAGATAGAAGGGATGGCGTCATGATCTCTTTCCGGCTCTTCGAACTCTAACTCTTTGCTCCAGAACTCTTGAGAATCCTTGGAATTATGATTCTGAAAAGTCTTTGATTTTGGGCCGCCGGTTAAGTATTTATACTTAACCCTAATTTAGCCGAATTTTTCCTGATATTTTCGCCGAAAATACTATGGTATTTTCGCCGAAAATCTTGGTGTAAATGGGGATCTCGCCGGTTGATTTCTTCTGTAATTTTCGGTCCAATAGTTTTCAGCGAAAACTTAGTGTTCTCTCCGGTTGATTTCTTCTGTAATTTTCGGTCCAATAGTTTTCAGCGAAAACTTAGTGTTTTCGCCGAAAACATCCTTCAGTTGACATCAGTGGATTTGTGCATGTATTTTCGCCGAAAATGCTGAGGTATTTTCGGCGAAAACTCCTTTGTAAACCGGGAACTACAAAAATCCGGCACTTTAGCGTCGGTCAAAACCGGAGTATAGCGTCGGTTGATGACCGACGCTAAATGTTTTAGCGTCGGTCAGAAAAGCACGCCAATTTCACCGACGCTAAATTTTAGCGTCGGTTGTTTAGTGACCGACGCCAAATCCTTTTCATAAGCGACGCTAAATTATGGTCCGACCAGTCCGGCCGAGAACCAAACCAATTTTTAGCGTCGGTCATCAGGCGACGCTAAAAGTAAGAACCGACGCTAAATTGGTCAACCGAAGACCAAACACGCGTTGACTGCGTCCTTGTTAGCGTCGGTTATCAACCGACGCTAAATGGTCTATGACCGACGCTATTCACGGGTCATTTTAGCGTCGGTTTTGACCGACGCCAAATAAGTATGACCGACGCTAAATATGTTGTACAGGTCAAAAATTTTCTGGCCATTTCAGCTCCTTTTGTGTGGGGTATTTTGATGACACTCGAATTGACGTGATTATCAACCTCATTTAAGCGACATTTCTTTGCTTAAGACATGGTTTTTAGGGTAGAATAGCGAATATTCAACCAATTGCCCTATCTCGTGCCATCTGTGTTACTTTGGCCCGTTTCGGGTCTATTTGATGGTTTTCTAGTGTTTTTGTGTTAGCACAGGTTTTTGCCGTCAAATAAAGTAGCCAAGGTCATGTCTAAGGCGTTGGAACCTCGAGGAATTGCATCGGAATCGATCAAAGGAGCCAATCAAGTTCAGAAAATTCCTGCCCGGTTTACAAAGGAATTTTCGCCGAAAATACTAGGGTATTTTCGGCGAAAATATCAGCACAAATCAACTGATGTCCGGCTAAAGGAGTTTTCGGCGAAACTGTTAAGTTTTCGACCAAAGCGAAAATTACAGGAGATACCAGCTAAAGGACCGTCCATTTACACCATCCTTTTCGGCGAAAATAATCCTTTATTTTTGGCGAAAATATCAGAAGAATCCGGATTAATTAGGGGTTAAGTATAAATACTTAACCGGCGGCCCAAATCTAAAAAAGGGGACATCATAACATACTTTCATAATCACAATTCCAAGAATTCTCTGAAGGTCTGGAGCGAAGAGTTAGAGTTCGAAGAGCCGGAAAGAGATCGTGACGCCATCCCTTCCATCTCGGAGAATCGGAGCTAGGAGTGCAGTTTACCAAAGATCGAAGTCTGTCAGATTCGTCTAAATTAGGTTTTCAGATTCTTTTCTGTTCTTCCTCTGGATGATGAACTCTTTCTTTATCTTTGATTCTTTTGTGATAAACATGAGTAGCTAAACTCGTTAGAACTTAGACTAGATGAACCCTAAGTGACCCAGGGCTTTAAAGCGGTCACGGATCGGCGGTGATTAGATTCGAAGTTCAATCAGTTTCTCTTTCATGTTTGATTTGTTCTTCATTGTTCATGTTTCTTGTCTGGATTGATCACCTAGATTAGATTCTTGTTAAGCTAAGGATAGAAGCGAACGCTCGCCTTACTTTAGAACATCGAATTGAACAATTAACCTTATAATTGGAGCGTGCCTTTCGTAGGAATCGGTTAGGGTTAATCCACTGCAAGAGTAACTCATAAATTGTTAGTAATTGCACCAGTTAAGTTAAGTCATTGTGAGAGGCGACCGTACCCAGAATACTGTAGACCAATTGCGACTAACTTTTGAGCTAGCGTGGTTGTGCCGCACAACGATGACGACCCTGACTATGAGATCACAATTTCCTTCCTGAACATGGTCTCTAGGGATCTTTGATTCGAAGGGAAGCACAAGAAAACCCCTGCACACATTTTGGCGAAACTTCCTAGCCATGTGGCGAGACGTTTAAGAGCGGGAATCTATTAACCCATGGACAGATCGCACAAGTGACAGAGAATAGAGAGCATGGTAAATAAAGTTGCTAGCTTGTTAGCCAACCTTCCTCTCTTCAATCAGGCGCCGTCTCAAAACAACTCCTCCATGAAGAACGAGCAAGCTAAAGTCATCACAACCAGGAGCAGTGAGCAGAACAGCCTGGAGAAGAAGAAGGAAGCACTATCCATTCTCTCTACGGGAGAGTGTTCGGCTATCGTATCTCAATCACCACCCATACCTATCCCAGCTAAGTGTTCTGATCCTGGTCCTTTTACGTTACCTTTAATCATTAACGGCATTGAAATTGAGCGTAGTTTGGTTGATCTAGGTGCATCTATAAATGTCATGCCTATGTGTTTATATAAGAAACTGAACCTAGGTGAATTACAACCTGCTAGCATGCATGTAGTGTTCGCCGACAGAACTCTAAAAGAACCTAAAGGAATAATCAAGGATGTAATCACTTGTTGTGGACCTTTCTGATTTTTCACTGACTATGTAGTAATGGATACTCAAGAGACATATTCTACCCTTCTCTTAGGCCGGCCATTTATGGCGATAGCCGACATTAACATTAATGTTCCAAATGGTTCGTTAACATTAAGGGTTGGGAAGGATACTGCAACATTCCGTCTCAAGGATGGTATGAAATACACTCCTAAGGGAGAATCACATTGTTTATCCGTAGAAACTGTGGAGTTGGCTTCGGTCAACTTCATTACTGATGTTTCTTCTAGTGTTCCTAGCTCAATTGTTACTGCAGGTGCTGGACAGGTTATCAAGCAGAAACAAAAACCTGTCCCTCAAAAGCCGTCAAAGAAGAAGGAACTGCAAGCCTCTTCTAAACTGCCAAGCAAGGAGTCTGGTAGATCAAGAAGGAAGAATCATAAGAAGAAGCAGACTCAGATGGTCTGGAGACCAGTTGTTCGACCACCGTCTACCGATCCAGCCGCACCGCCAATTCGTTCCGAGAAACCGGCGCCGGAACAAGTACGGAGGGAGAAGCAAAAAGCATCTCCTAAGGAAATACTGACGATCACTGATCCTGGTGATATCAAGCCGGAGATTAAAGTAAAGAAGGAGCCGATCGTTCTCGTTCCATCCACTGTCTTCCTTGTGGAAGACGATCCTTTGACAGAAGTGTTCAGACCGTTCAAGATCATTGACCATCTTCCCGACGGACGAACCAATCTCTTACACGCGAACGGGAAGAAAATCATGCTCACCGGAGAAACCCCGAAGCTCTACTTTATGAACTCCGATGCTAGCATTAAGGAGAATCTAAGTTGGGATGTCTCCTAATACCGTCCAGGTATCGTCCAGCTCAAGGACGTTAATAAAAGAGCGCTTCGTGGGAGGCAACCCACGGCTGGAGTCCGTTTTTGTTTTGTGTCAACCTTAGTGTTTTAGAGTCGGTTCGGGGGAGCCAAAAGTGTCAGTTTGTTTGTGTTCTTATTTTTCGTGTGTAGTCTGTGTGTCGTAGTGTCGTTTGCAAGTTGATTGAGGTTGTTCCGATTTTTGGGGATTTAATTGTGATTTTCTGAAGTTTGCCAGATTTGTGAAAATATTTTCAATCTTGCAGTTCAAAAATTTTGACGAAAAATCACCCCTATTTTCGGCGAAATCGCCTTCTAAATTTTCACTGACTTTCCCTGTTTCATATTTTCGGCCGAAAATTCATTGTGTTTTTGACGAAAATTCATTTGAAAACTGGTGGTGATTTTAACTAATATTTTCGGCGAAAATTTGCACTTATTTTCGCCGAAAATACAAGGCAATTTCGGACCCTATCCCTTTAAAATCCGGATTTCGGTTTCTCTCTCTCCACTTGCCATTTTCGAACCAAGCCCGAAAAAAAAAATCCCCCATCCCCTGTTTTCGAAACCGCCGACCACACCACCTATTTTCGCCTCCGCCGCCGCTCCCTTCCTCTTCCTTTTCCGATCCCGTTGAGCCCTAGAACGTTCGAATCGGAGCTCTACAGCTCTAGTTCACCCAAACCCTTGTTTTCAGAGTTTTTCACCGATTTCTCCCAAACCGTTCGATTTTAGCATCCATGGCTTCAAGGTAAGTTGTAGAACTTTTCATTACGAATTTTTTGACATATTGATTGCTGAATTTCATCGGGGTTGACTTTTGGTTGACTTTTCGGTTTGCCTCGATTTGCGTGCCGACTGATTTCGTGTGAACTAGGTTAGCTGAACTTGTTGAACTGTTCTAGCTTGCATAGGGAGTTTCGTGCTTAATTTTCATATCATTTGATTATGTGTTGCTATGCATACGATTGATTCTTTGTGATGTTGACTTGTGAGAAATGTCGGTTTGACCATGAATTGTTTTTGATCATTTGGCTGCCGTATGTGTTCATTCTCGTTCAGATTATTGTGTTTGCCATCTGAGATCATATTTTACCGTCATTCTCCGCTTTGTGATAGTCTTGCCATGATTAGGGTTCGTTATGCTATAGTGTTGACTTTCTGAATGTCGGTTTGACTCTTTGAACTCTGATTGTGCTTATCCAATTCTGGCTGTTCCTAAGCATGTATTTTATTGTCTATGATTACCGGTTACTCTGCTTTGCTTACCCCCACTTGGTTTTCCTCATTTCTTTGTGAAATTGAGTGTTTCTACTAAGTGTGGGGTAGGGTTTTAAGTTTGACTGATATGGTTTCGTTCTGGTTTTAGGAACACCACTTATGAGCGCAGGACCAAGGCATGACTTGATGCCGCCTTGAGCTCCAGAGCCTCCACTCCCGTCACACCCGCCGTTCAGGGCCCTCCTCCAGCATTACCTCGCCGGGCTGGGTACCATCGCACTATCGCTCGTCTACCTGACTTCTACTTCGAGTGCTTCCAGAAGATCGAGCATGTTCGGGGAGCTAAGGTACGCCCTCTCTCCATGGAGTCCCTCAGCGAGCACGACGAGGACTACCACCGGAACGTGCATGATGCCCTAGCACCGGCCGGCCTCTTAGAGCTGACCACCATAGCTGCCGACTTCCCAGACATCGCCCTCCAGGAGTTCTGGGCGACCTTTGATCTGGATGAGCATAAGAGGAGGCAAGGCCAGAAGGTTGTTACCTTCTATCTAGGTGGGGTGTACAGGACGCTCACCTATGATGAGTTTGCTGCTCATCTAGGTATCCCCTACGAGCACTATCATGGACATCACCTCGGCTGGGGCGACGATGATGACGAGGAGAAGTACCATGCACTCTAGAGCCACATGACTGGAGTCCCTGGCATTTTCCTTGGGGAGCACAACTCAGTTAAGTCGCTCTCTCACCCTCTCTTTAAATTTATTCATATGGTTTGGCGTCGATCACTTTTATATGTTCCAGATAAGGATCGCCACCATATCCTCAAGGAGGAGCTTATGCTTCTCCGAGCCATCAGAGAGAGCTACCCTCTTCACCCCGGATGGGTGCTTGCTCGCATCTTCCGCCAGAAAACCAAGAGGCGGACACCACCTCGTGCACTCCTGGGAGGTAACTTCATAGGTCAGCTCATCATCTCCTTCGGCATCAGCCATGAATATGGCCCGAACATTCCCCGACACCAAGTTAGGACCGTTGGAGGAGACTTAGCGGTCGAATACGACCTAGAGCTGGACCTCAGTCCCAGGTGGCAGCAGATCCTCCCCTCCAGCATGTAGCCGAGTCGGAGGAAGAAGATGATGCTGAGCAGCAGCAGCCCCAGCCGCAGCCAGAGTTCCATGACTATATACCCTCGCCACATCATCAGGCAGGGTATGCACACCAGTCACCGCCGCACATTCCAGATCCATACCAGGCGCCTCACCCTCAGCACCGACTGCACCCCGCGGACATTGGTGAGCTGTATGAGCGACTGCAGGAGTGGCACATCACCGACAACGCCACTCAAGAGGCGAGATGGACTATTATGTAGCAGCATATGCGCCGCACCGACAGGCGGTATGAGGCACAGCTGGCGTGGCAACGTCAGCTCGGCGAGAACCTCCACTTTCCACCCCCTGACGCCCCTGACCAGCCATGATCAGGTGGTGTCCTTTTCCTTGTCCTTTCTTTTTATTTATTCTTTTCGGATTTCGATCCACCTTTTTTCTGTGTGGATTGGGGACACTTGTCCCGGTTTCCTTTTTATGTTTCATTTGTTTTTTCTTTTGTAGGCAGTAGGGAGATTCCCTTTGCTTCGCTTTGGTAGTTCGCCTCCGCTCCGAGGACCCATGCTCATCCCCTACGCCAATCATCTCGGTCCAAGTTCTTCTACTTCACTCTGAACTCTAGAATTAGTCCTGTGAGGACACAATCCGATTTAAGTGTGGGGTAGGATGCTAGAGAACCTTGCATGAACTTGATTGCCCTTGATTGTGTTTTGTGTGTGCCTTGTGATTCCATTCTAGTCTCGCTAGCATTAAAATGGCTCAGTTCTTGATTTTTGATGTTAATTTGTTGTTCAAACCTTCATAATGATGCTTAGACTGCTTAACCTAGAACTTGAGAACCAACTTGTGTACTTTGATGCTAAATTGCCTAGTCGGAACAAAATTTTTAAAATCACACTTATAGTTTGTATCCTTGATTGCATGAAAATGACCGAATCCGACTAGCAAACCAAATGTGAGCTTTTGACCCATTGCACGTAACTTGCAATTTTAATTCTTTCTGAGTGGTTTTCTGTTTACTTGAATGAGTTAGAATTTGCATGAGACCTACTTGAGACCACACGATGACAAGAGTTCTAGAAGGATAGGGGCACCTAGATTCAGCTACTAAGCCAGATAGCCTACCAAATGATAAATCCATTGGGTTTAAACCCTTGAGCTTGGCCTGTTCTTTCGGTTCGATAATACATTACAGCCATTTCCCATTTCTTTCATTCCTCGTTGATCCCATGTGGTTGTAGTTCTAGATTGACCTACCGGAAGTCGGTTTGTGGTAACCTGCCTATAGCCATTAAACAGGTGGTCTTAGCTAATATGTCCAGACGTGTAATCCCTCTAGTAACTAAAAAAAAAAAGAATCGGCACAAAAGAAAAAAAAGTCAAGAAAGAAAAGAAAGAAAATTTCGAAAAAAATGAAGAAAAGAAAAAATCAGAAAAAAATCAAAAAGTTTCAAAGTTTAGTTCAAATAAACGTTCTTCTCTCTACAAATGGAAGAACAAAGTCAAAAGAAAAGTCAGAAAAAAAAATAGTATTTGAAAAAGAAAATAAGTGCTAGGTTGCTTGAGGGTATCATAGGACGAGCGTTCATTATTCCACCCGTGTTTGGTTAGACGGTAGGAAGCCATAGATTAGATTCGAGGGAAGTTAGTCGAAAGCTACACCGCACCAAGCCATCATAATACATTCCCATCATCCATCGCATCATAAACCCAAGTAGTGTAGATTTCATTACGGTCCTAGCAGGGAAGTCCTTCTTGACTAGATACTCGTGTTGTCATAGTGGTGGAGATGTGGTCGAATTGCAAACCTATGACAGAATTCAGTAACAGAAAATGATCGAGAGCAGAAACACGTCCTTAAACATAGAGAGTGAGAGTTTCCGTTGTTCTATATTTATCCGGTGTGAGGAGTCTGGTCGGTTAGGTCAAATTCGTGCATACTTGGTTGTTAATTACTTGTCGTGTGCAGTTTACTAGTGAGACCAGGTTGTTTGGCTGATCTGTATACATGTCAGGTTTCTTGTTCTAGGAATTAGCTGTCTAATAATTCATTGTGTTTGATTGAACTCCAATTTAATCGATCTTATCATTTGTGAACATGAGCGTTTCTATTCAGTTTGCTTGAGGACAAGCAAAAGCTTAAGTGTGGGGTATTTTGATGACACTCGAATTGACGTGATTATCAGCCTCATTTAAGCGACATTTCTTCGCTTAAGACATGGTTTTTAGGGTAGAATAGCGAATATTCAACCAATTGCCCTATCTCGTGCCATCTGTGTTACTTTGGCCCGTTTCGGGTCTATTTGATGGTTTTCTAGTGTTTTTGTGTTAGCACAGGTTTTTGCCGTCAAATAAAGTTGCCAAGGTCATGTCTAAGGCGTTGGAACCTAGAGGAATTGCATCGGAATCGATCAAAGGAGCCAATAAAGTTCAGAAAATTCCTGCCCGATTTACAAAGGAATTTTCGCCGAAAATACCCTAGTATTTTCGGCAAAAATATCAGTACAAATCAACTGATGTCCGGCTGAAGGAGTTTTCGGCGAAACTGTTAAGTTTTCGACCGAAGCGAAAATTACAGGAGATACCAGCTAAAGGACCGTCCATTTACACCATCCTTTTTGGCGAAAATAATCCTTTATTTTCGGCGAAAATATCAGAAGAATCCGGATTAATAGGGTTAAGTATAAATACTTAACCGACGGCCCAAATCAAAAAAAGGGGACATCATAACATACTTTCATAATCACAATTCCAAGAATTCTCTGAAGTTCTGGAGCGAAGAGTTAGAGTTCGAAAAGCCGGAAAGAGATCGTGACGCCATCCCTTCCATCTCGGAGAATCGGAGCTAGGAGTGCAGTTTACCAAAGATCGAAGTCTGTCAGAGTTGTCTAAATTAGGTTTTTCAGATTCTTTTCTGTTCTTCCTCTGGATGATGAACTCTTTCTTTATCTTTGATTCTTTTGTTATAAACATGAGTAGCTAAACTTGTTAGAACTTAGACTAGATGAACCCTAAGTGACTCAGGGCTTTAAAGCGGTCACGGATCGGTGGTGATTAGATTCGAAGTTCAATCAGTTTCTCTTTCATGTTTGATTTGTTCTTCATTGTTCATGTTTCTTGTCTGGATTGATCACCTAGATTAGATTCTTGTTAAGCTAAGGATAGAAGCGAACGCTCGCCTTACTTTAGAACATCAAATTGAACAATTAACCTTATAATTGGAGCGTGCCTTTCGTAGGAACCGGTTAGGGTTAATCCACTGCAAGAGTAACTCATAAATTGTTAGTAATTGCACCAGTTAAGTTAAGTCGTTGCGAGAGGCGACCGTACCGGGGCGACTAATTAATCTTGGTAGCTAGAACGGATAGAGCGAACATTCGCCGGTCTTAAACCTAAGGGTCAGGAGTTATGGTGGTGTCTTAGTGATGGATTGAATGAGAATCGAAATCCTCTGATCTGTTGATTGCAAATGCTCTGGGGAACGAAGGGGGATTCAAAGTCTAAGTTCGTCTGTCATCTTTGTTTTCAACCCTAATTTCCAATCTGCTTTAGTTTAAATTTTAAATTTCTCTGCATTTCTTAGAATTAGAAGTCGTGGAACTCACACCACGCACAACTTGTTTGCATTCGAATAAATTGCTAGTTTTTGGAGTAGTCAATCATAGAAGGCCCGTGGAATACGATCTACCCTAGCTTGTTAGCTTTGTTAGTTATTTGGTTGAATCGTCAACGACAGGTTCACCAGGGGGTAAGCAAAGCATATTTACCGGTAATCACGAACAATAAAATACATGCTTAGGAACAGCCAGAATGGAATTATCACAATCAGAGTTCAGAAGTCAAACCGACATTCAAAAATTCAACACAATAGAACATTGAACCCTAATCATGGCAAGACTATCACAAATCGGAGAATGACGGTATGATATGATCTCAGATGGAAAACACAATAATCGGGACAAGAATGAACACATAAGGTAGCCAAATGATCAAAAATAGTTCATGGTCAAACCGACATTTCTAAAAAGTCAACCTCACAAGGAAATGGACTTAGGCATAGCAACACATGATCAAACGATATGAAAATTAAGCACAACACTCCCTAAGCATGCTAGAACAGTTCAACAAGTTCAGCTAACCTAGTTCACACGAAATCAGTCGGTACGCAAATCGAGGCAAACCGAAAAGTCAACCAAAAGTCAACCCCGACGAAATTTAGCAATCAACATGTCAAAAGATTCGCAATGAAAAGTTCTACAACTTACCTTGAAGCCATGGATGCTAAAAATGAACGGATTGGGAGAAATCGGTTAAAAATCAAAAATTTTAGGGTTTGGGTTAACTAGAGCTGTAGAGCTCCGATTCGGCTGTTCTAGGGCTTGGATTGATCTGAAATGGAAGGGGAAGGGAGCGGCGGCGGTGGTCGGTGGCGGCGAAAATGGGTGGCGGTCGGCGGCTTTGATTGAAACAGGGGAGAGTTTTTGACAAAGTTTCGAAAATGAAATGAGGAGAGATAGGGTGAATCCGGATTTTAAAACGAAAATTTGGTTGATTTTCAAAGACATTTTCTGCGAAAATAAGTGCAAGTTTTCACCAAAAATGTTAGTTAAAAAGTACTGCCGATTTTCAAAAGAATTTTTGCCGAAAATGTGTAATAGTTTTCGCCGAAAATGTGAAGCAAAAACATCTGGAAAACTCAGTGGGATTTCAAAGAGAATTTTCGCCGAAAACATGGGTCATTTTCGCCGAAAATATTGAACTCTGCGATTGAAAATATTTTTGCAATCCCGGCAAACTTCAGAAAATCACAGTTAAATCCACAAAAATCGGAAAGACCTCAAACGACTTGCAATTGACACTATGACACACAGACTACACACGAAAAATAAGAAATCAAACAAACTGAAACTTTTGGCTCCCCCGAACCGACTTTAAAACACTAAGGTTGACACAAATCAAAAACGAACTCCAGCCGTGTGTTGCCTCCCACGAAGCGCTCTTTTATTAACGTCCTTGAGCTGGACGATACCTGGACGGTATTAGGAGACATCCCAACTTAGATTCTCCTTAATGCTAGCATTGGAGTTCATAAAGTAGAGCTTCGGAGCTTCTCCGGTGAGCATGAATTTCTTCCCATTCGCGTGTAAGAGCTCGGTACGCCCGTCGGGAAGGTGGTCAGTGATCGTGAATGGTCCGAACAGTTCTGTCAAGGGATCATCTTCCACAAGGAAGACAGTGGACGGAATGAGAACGATCGGCTCCTTCTTTTCTTTAACCTCCGGCTTGATATCACCAGGATCGGTGATCGTCAGTATTTCCTTAGAAGATGCTTTTGCCTTCTCCTTCCATACTTGTTCCGACGCCGGTAGCTTGGAACGAATTGGTGGTGCAGCTGGCTCAGTAGAAGGTGGCGGCACAACTGGTCTCCAGACCATGTGAGTCTTCATCTTCTTGTTCTTTCCCCGAGGTCTGCTAGGTTTTGTGCTTGGTGGTTTAGAAGAGGCTTTCAGTTCCTTCTTCATTGGCGGCTTTTGAGGAACAGATTTCGGTTTCTGCTTGATAACCTGTCCAGCACCTGCAGTAACAATTGAGCTAGGAACACTAGAAGAAACATCAGTAATGAAGTTGACCGAGGCCAACTCCACAGTTTCTACATTTAAATAATGTAATTCTCCCTTAGGAATGTATTTCATATTGTCCTTGAGACGGAATGTTGCAGTATCCTTTCCAACCCTTAATTTTAATGAACCATTTGGAACATTAATGTTAATGCCGGCTGTCGCCATGAACGGTCGACCTAGGATAAGGGTAGAATATGTCTCGTGAGTATCCTTCACTACATAATCAGCGAAAAACCGGAAAGGGCCACAACAAGTGATTACATCCTTGATTATTCCTCTAGGTTCTTTTAAAGTTTTGTTAGCGAACACTAAATGCATGTTAGCAGGTTGTAGTTCACCTAAGTTCAGTTTCTTATATAAACACATAGGCATAACATTGATAGATGCACCTAGATCAACCAAACTACGTTCAATTTCGATGCCATTAATGATTATAGGTAACGTAAAAGGGCCAGGATCAGAGCACTTAGCTGGGATAGGTATGGGCAGTGATCGAGAATCAATAGCTGAGCATTCTCCCGTAGAGGGAGTGGAAAGTGCTTCCTTCTTTTCCTCCATGTTGTTTTGCTCGATGCTCCTGGTTGTGATGACTTTCGCATGCTCGTTCTTCATGGTGGAGTTATTTTGAGACGGTGCCTGTTTTAAGAGAGGAAGGTTGGCCAACATGTTAGCAACTTTATTTACCATGCTCTCTATTCTCTGTCCTTGTGCGATCTGTCCTTGGTTAAAAGCATCTTGGGCTTTAAACCTTTCTTCGTGATCATTAAGCCTTGCAGCAATCAGATCAAACTTCTTGGCTATCTTCCTCTCCCAAATGTTCTCAAACGTAAAATTATGAGGTTGTTGTGCTCCGGCGAATCTGGGAGGTTCATGATAACTATTGTCCCAGCATTGATTCTGACTCCGGTTGAATCTGAAGTTGGAAGGAGGACGCTCAAGGAAGCTTCCCTGTTGTTGAGGAAGTGTTCTGAACTGTCGGTAGTCGGGGTAGCCTCTTCGATCATTGGTGAAGCCTTGATCAATGAAATTAACTTCCTCTCTAGACCAGTTATTAGCTGTACCGAAGATCTCCTCCATGTGTTTCTGCACTTCGATCTTGATCTGTTCTTCACAGCTTGGTTGGCTCTTGGCTGCTCCAAACTGTCTCTCCCAATTTCTGGACTTAGATGCGCAGTCCGCGAAGTGAAGAAGAGAAGCTTCTGGTTCAAGTGCTGTGCAGTTGCCATTAGCTAAAGTGTTGACCCATTCAGCCATTTCTTCATTCATACCTTGGGCAAAGATTTCAGCTAGCTGTCCCTGGTTAAATCCATGATGAGGGTATTCAGAGAGAAGCTCTTGGAATTCGTTCCAAGCATCGTATAAGCTTACTCCTTCCTTCTGAGAGAATCTAGCGATGCTATCCTTGTAGAATGTCGTTCTGGAAGGGGATAGTAGTCCTCTATGAAGTCCTGAGCTAGATTATCCCAGTCGGTGTAGTGGCCAGGTGGTTTCGAGCTGAGCCATATCTTGGCGTTGCTTTTAAGAGAGAATGGGAATACTCGTAAGCAAAGATTGTTATTACCGAGATTCCTGCTCTTAAACGTCTCGCACATGTCAAGGAAGTTCGCCAAATGTGTGCAGGGGTTTTCTTGCGGCTTCCCTTCGAATTGAAGATCCCTAGAGACCATGTTTAGGAAGGAAATTGTTATCTCATAGTCAGGGTCGTCATCGTTGTGCGGCACAACAATGCTAGGTCGAAAGTTAGTAGCACTTGGTCTACAGTAATCCGCCATGGTGCGTTGAGCAGCCTCAGTGGGAGGAGAAGGTGGTGGTGAATCTGAAGTAGTGGATGGAGCGGATGAAGATGAGGAGTTCTCCTTCAACTCCTCAATCTTATTAGGGATAGGTGATGTAGGCGGAATGATTATGACTTGCTTCTGAGCTCGCGGTTTCTTCGGCGGAGTAGAATTACCCGGCTTAAACTGAGAATGAGCGATTGAGCGGTTCATAAACCTGTAGAACAACCTACAAGCAACAAAATCAAACATACCGGCGTAAAATCGAAGTGTGATGAAAAGGGGAAAGGTGGAAGGTAGAAGAATAAATTGCCAGTTCTTCTTTCAAACAATCAAAAGAATTCCCCGGCAACAGCGCCAATTTGATTAGCCCAAGATCGTTGTGCGGGTTCAAACAAATAACTAACAAAGCTAACAACCTAGGGTAGATCGTATTCCACGGGTCTTCTAATGATTGACTACTCAAATAAACTAGCAAATTACTCAGGTTTAAGCACTTCGTGCGTGGTGTGAGTTCCACGACTTCTAATTCTAAGAAATGCAGAAAAATTAAAAATTGAAACTAAGAACAGAATGGAAATTGGTTGATTAAAACAGAGATGACAGACGAACTTAGACTTTGAATCCCCCTTCGTTCCCAGAGCATTGGCAATCAACAGATCAGCGGATTTCGATTCTCATTCAATCAATTTTAAGACACCACCATAACTCCTTACCCTTAGGTTTAAGACCGGCGAACGTTCGCTCTATCCATTCTAGCTACCAAGATTAATTAGTCGCCCGGGTACGGTCGCCTCGCGCAACGACTTAACTTAACTGGTGGAATTACTAACGATTTATGAGTTACTCTTGCAGTGGATTAACCCTAACCGGTTCCTACGAAAGGCACGCTCCAATTATAAGGTTAATTGTTCGATTTGGTGTTCTAAAGTAAGGCGAGCGTTCTCTTCTATCCTTAGCTTAACAAGAATCTAATCTAGGTGATCAATCCAGACAAGAAACATGAACAATGACGAACAAATCAACACATGAAAGAGAAACTGATTGAACTTCGAATCTAATCACCGCCGATCCGTGACCGCTTTAAAACCCTGGGTCACTTAGGGTTCATCTAGTCTAAGCTCTAAGAGTTTAGCTACTCATTTTTATCACAAAAGAATCAAAGACAAAGAATGAGTTCATCATCCAGAGGAAGAACATAAAAGAATCTGAAAAAACCTAATTAAGATGACTCTGGCAGACTTCAATCTTCGGTAAACTGCAATCCTAGCTCCGAGTCTTCGAGATGGAAGGGATGGCATCACGATCTCTTTCCGGCTCTTCGAACTCTAACTCTTTGCTCCAGAACTCTTGAGAATCCTTGGAATTATGATTATGAAAAGTCTTTGATTTTGGGCCGCCGGTTAAGTATTTATACTTAACCCTAATTCAGCCGGATTTTGCCTGATATTTTCGCCGAAAATACTAGGGTATTTTCGCTGAAAATCTTGGTGTAAATGGGGGCCCACCGGTTGATTTCTTCTGTAATTTTCGGTCCAATAGTTTTCGGTGAAAACTTAGTGTTTTCGCTACTTTGGATTCTATGCCGAATGAGAAAAGTCCTGGTCCTGATGGTTTCAGTGTTGCGTTTTATAAGAGATGCTGGAGCTTAGTGGGGCAAGATGTTATAGATGCGGTTCTTAGCTTCTTCTCAAGTGGTAAGATTCCTCCTTTTGTGAATAGTATTTATTTAGCACTAATTCCTAAGAAAGCGAATGCTGCCTATGCTAAGGACTTTCGTCCAATATCATGTTGCAACGTTATTTATAAGATAATAACTAAGGTGATTGCTATGAGATTAAGGGATGTGCTGCCTGATATTATAGATAAAGCTCAATCTGCGTTCATTAAGGGGCGGTTGATTAGTGACAATGTGCTGTTGGCGCATGAACTTTTGAGGACTTACAGTAGACAAAACATTTCTCCTAGGTGCGCTATAAAAATAGATTTGATGAAGGCGTTTGATAAAGTAGAATGGGATTTCATAATAGATGTGTTGAAGATTATGAACTTCCCTTTGAACTTTGTCTATTGGATTAAAGTCTGCTTGGAAACCACTATGATTTCGGTTTGTGTGAATGGTACTTTGAGTGGGTATTTTCCAGCTGGTCGAGGGTTTAGGCAAGGTGATCCTTTATCACCTTACCTATTTGTGCTGTCTATGGAGGTGCTTTCAGGTTTAATGGACAAGGCAGTGAAGGATAGGCAGTTCCTTATCCATCCTCAGTGCAAGGCAGTGAAAAGGGCACCAATCTTTCATTTGCAGATGATTTAATAGTCCTTACAAAAGGTTCAGCTGCTGCAGTAACAGGAGTTGTTGGGGTGTTGAAACAGTTTGAGGCTATTCAGGATTGAAGTTTAATCCTGACAAAAGTGAAATCTATCTTGCTGGAGTGGATGAAGTTGAAGCAGAAGAAATCCTGAAGTGTGGTTTTAAAAGGGGGAATTTGCCATTTAGGTATCTTGGAGTGATTTTGAGTGCAGGAAGTTAAGGAAAGAGGATTGTAGATTGCTGCTGGAGAGAATCATTGGTAGGATTTCAGATTGGAGGGCCAAATACCTCTCTTATGCTGGGAAACTACAGTTGATTGAGTCGGTTATTAGTGGTATTTTGCAATATTGGATGTGAGTGTTCTTGCTACCTAAGAGTTTGCTGAAAGAAATTGAACAAATATGCAATAGATTCTTGTGGGGGAAAGAAGAAGGAGAACGAGCAAAAATCAGTTGGATAAAAATGGCTTACCCTAAAATGGAAGGTGGTATAGGGTTAAAGAATCTATATGAATGGAATGTAGCAAATGTACTTCGTCACTTGTGGAATCTGCTGCTAAAAAGTGGCTCATTGTGGGTAGCATGGGTTTATAAGTATAAGATCAAGAACAAGGATATCTGGTCAGTTAATATGCAGAGTGGTTCCTGGGTGTTGAGGCGTATTATGAAGCTTCGACCTGTGGCTGCTGTTCATTGTTATTTGCACAGTGATGGAGAGCTATTATGGGATGGAAGCAGTATGCAGAAGTTAAGCTTACCAATGTTTGGAACTCTGTAAGGATGAAAATGCAGGCTGTTGATTGGTATCATTTGATTTGGAAAGGTTTCAGTTTCCCAAAACACAACTTCCAAGTATGGCTTATTATCAAAGATAGGCTTGCTACGAGGATCAATATGGCCTCATGGGGATTGCCTGTGGACGTGAACTGCTTACTGTGTGCAGATGGCTTGGATAGTAGGGATCACATATTTGGAGATTGCAATTTCACTGCTGCTGTGCTGAATGAATTTATCCCTGAGTTCCCTAAATGCTCATGGGATAATCATTTCAAGTATGCTTTGAAGGAGTTGACAGGTGGTTCTTTGAAGAAGAAGAGTAAGGCTCTTGCTTGGAAGCTTGTGCTGAGTTGCGTGTGGAAGGAAAGGTGCAATCGAGTTTTCACAAATGATAGTAGAGATGTAGATACTATAGTAAGATATATTAGAGAACAAATTTCTCTAAAGATTAGTAGACATGTAGATCATAGAAAGATTTTGAGATTCCTAGGAATCTAGTTTTCTTTGATTGTATAGAGTCATGGATAGACGTTTGTACTTCAAAGTTTTTGATGAAATGAAACCACTAATTCATCAAAAAAAAAAACTTAGTGTTTTCGCCGAAAACATCCTTCAGTTGACATCAGTGGATTTGTGCATGTATTTTCGCCGAAAATGCTGAGGTATTTTCGGCGAAAACTCCTTTGTAAACCGGGGCAGGAATTGTTTCGACTTGATTGGCTCCTTGGATCGATTCCGGTGCAATTCCTCGAGGTTCCAACGCTTTAGACACGTCCTTGGCCACTTTATTTGATGGCAAAAACCTGTGCTAACATAAAAACACTAGAAAACCATCAAATAGACCCGAAATGGGCTAAGGTAACACAAATGGCACGAGATAGGGCAATTGATTGAATATTTGTTATTCTACCCTAAAAACCATGTCTTAAGCAAGGAAATGTCGCTTAAATGAGGCTGATAATCACGTCAAATCGAGTGTCATCAGGTGCCAAGAGAGATGAATGATTTCCCCAAATGAGTAAAAAACGCGTGTTTATATAGTGTAGGGAAAAGTGCACGACGTGCACCCTGCACTCTACACACTCTACACAAATTGCGATTTTGAAATGCTCGTATCTTCCTCGTCCGAACTCTGATTAAGCTCCCTTTTGATCCTATGGATTCCTTTTCACCTCTCATATCATATCATAGCCTAAAAAGTGCACACACACACACAACTAGAAGGCACATAAAATGGGGTCATAAGTGACCCCTAGACAACAATAGTGTGAAATGTGCCAAATGACTTAGAAGCACATAAACCACGATACAAAACGGATCAAACACGGGGTAATCATAGGAAAATCCTAGGATAAAATATATTTAATAAACTCACATCAGTGGCAATTCCGGGACACGAAGTAATGACGATGTTGCTGATGACATGGGTGGCTACCTGGAAATAATAGCTGACGTGGTTGAAACCTATAAAAATGATGAGATGAGATTCCAACCGATGGAGGGCCTCAAAGTCCGGAATCAGGTGATGCACTTGTGCACCATATCAGATTAGGTAAAATGAAATTGGTCGCCCAAGTGCATGAAATGATAGGCCGAAATGATAATGTAAGTGATAATCTTTAATTTTCCATGAATAGTATATATGGGAGACAAACACTAAAGAGGTGGAATTCGATGATGTAATAGGTGGTTTAAGATGACAAAGATGATTAGAGTATGAAAGTCAGTTATGATTGACGTGTGAATTTCAACTCACAACATTCAAGGTTGTATACCACGGGGTCCTCTCATAAACCAATACTCACACTTCTCATAGACGGTCTAAACATTTGAAATTAGTTTGTTTTGATAAGAAATTCAGAAACAAAAGCAAAGATTCGCAATACTAACAAAGATTAAACAAGAGAGAAAGGTGGTTCAAATCAAAGACAAAGGGGGTTCTCTTGGTGGGTAGTTTCATCATGCTCAAGAGGACTAATTGAACAAACAAGCCACTCAAGATCGAGTTTGCATTCGGATGACCATGCATTTGACTTTATAGACTCAATGCACTCTCGTAGCACCAAATCCCATCCTAAAACCTCTCAACTTAGGCTCTCACTCTCAAGCTAAGTGAAAAAGGATGCATTCTAAGTGTTTGATGAAATGCCAAGACACAAGACCCTCTCTTAAGACTCTATGACCACAAGGCTAGGCACAACACTCTCATATCAATGCCCTAACACTAAGAGATTCACCAAAAAGCCTTTTCAAAACTCAATTGAATGAAAATCCACATGCACACCAAGTGTTCGATAAAATGGTTGAAACAAAATGATCTAATCTCTTAGAACACACTCACTTCAATCCCTAGACCTATAATCTATGCAATCCAAGCACTCTCATGCATCAAATCACATTGAATGGACCAAATCAAGAAAACATGGCATAAAATGGCATTAAGAACAATCTAGAAATCATCCTCATACAACCAAGATTAATCATGGCAAGTCTATACAATCATGCCTCTATCATGGCACAACTAATCTACCCATCCAAGAATGAACCCTAGAAACTCAGCCACACATGGCCAAGGGAGTAAAGAGAAAAGAAGGAAGAATGGTACACCAAGAACACCATGGATGAATCCTTGTGATGATCTTCACTTCTCCACTTGTAAGCACTTCTCCCAAGGTTTGTTGGCTTCAATCCTAACTCCAATGTCTTCAAATTGCTCCAAAAATGTGTTCTAGGGTTTGAGGGTTCGTGGGTATGTGTTTGGGGTTCAAGAGAGATCAAAGAATACCTCCAAAGATTAAAAAACGAGAGTATTTATAGTGCAGGGGGCAGTGCACAGCGTGCACCGCTGCACGGCGTGCACCCCTGCACTCTACAGAAAACTCAATCTTGTAATGCTCATATCTCCCTCTTCCGGACTCCAAATGACCTCCCGTTTGCTCTATGTGCTCCTTTTCATCCGTACTTCGATGCAATAACCTGAAAATGCACAGAGGAAACTCCAATAGACCACGAATTTGGCTCCAAAGTAGCAACCGACAACAAATGGACACTTTGAGCATGGCATATAGAGCATATAGAGCATGGCATCTCACGATTAAACACGGGCATTTCATAGGTCAATCATAGACTCAAAATGCACTAAATAAAGTCACATCAAATTCCCCTACGACTAAGCTTTGCTTGTCCTCAAGCAAATGAATTAGAAAACATCCAAGTTCACAAATGACAAGATGGGTCATATTGAGATTCAAACAATTACAATTTGGCTTAGACTGTTCCACGAACAAACTTAACCTACACAAGTAAGAACGTCAACCAAACAAGTCTAGACCTCACTATTTTCTACACACTTCAAGTAATTGATCCAGAAAATCCGACCACGACAACACTAACTCTAATCAAAAGGACTTAAACTCGGGATATGATGCGGTTTAGGTGAAGGTACAAAGTATTTGGGAAATGGTGAGTAAACATGATGTGTCTATCAACTCGACTTCATCCGCCTCTAGATCTGCATTTTACAAACTCTAGCTAGGATCACTATAACAAGGGCCACTTTTAAGAACTCTTTTTTTTTCTTCTTCTTTTTTCTACTGCATACTAGTGCTCGATCCAACACTTCACTTAGGTGTTGGACCTGCCTAGCTCACAACCTTTGCCTATGCTAGTGCTCAACCCGACACTTCACTTAGGTTCCGAGCTTGCCTAGCTTTTCTTTCGGCACTTCAAGAATTTAAGCAACTTGAACACTTTCTTTTGAGCATTTTCTTCACATATTAGCCACTTGATACTTAGCCCCTTAAAACTTCCACACAAGATTTTGAATTGGATTTCCGTCTAATCTCAAGCCACAATCACAAGGGATCAAAAAGGTGATGAAAATGTGTATGATCCAACAAACAGGCCAAGGCTCAACGGGTTATCCTATAGGAAACTGATTCGGGTAGGCTCTTTGGCTGAATGTGGTGAAACTCTAATTGCCTTTGTCATCTTAGAATGGTGTTATCGAGGGACTTTAATCAATTCAAATTACAAGAGTGATTCAATCTCTGTTCCGGTCTAGACTCATTTGATATTAGTGCCAACATGCTGGTTGTAGGTTCTAAGTGGAACAACCTGAACGTCATTGCGAAAGCTTGAAGTCAATTAAACACCAAAAAGTCAAGAACTGAATGATTCTACGATAGAGGAATTTGGCATTCAATCAAAATCATGCACATCATCAAAGCATAACATTAGACTTCTACCGACAAACAATCACACCAAACCTAAAATCCCCCCTACGACTAGCATGAGCATTGTCCTCAATGATCAAGAGAGAGAGGGTAAGGTGGAACGAATATACCGTGCGGTGAAGAAGAGAAGCTAGAGATGAAACACCGGATCAAGTACCATGTTCAAGACGAGGATCTGAATCAGGGGTACCTGTAGAAAACAAGAGAGGGCACACCACACAAACACAACCCATAGTCGACAATATGAGAGTACGGATGAGATGCGAGATCCATAGTAAAAAAACAAGTGCAAAGACCGAAATGAAAAGAGAAAGTCAGAAGTCAAACACAACATGCATACATAAACAGAAATAAAAGAAAGGAAAACACAAAGTCCTGAGAAGTGTAGGGCCTTGTGGCACTCAGTATGGGTGTGGCTCCTAGTGGAAAGGTCACCGAGGTTGATAGCTCACCACACATGAGTACTAGAATGACACCTCCTGTAAAAACAGTAAATGGAAAACCACAATGTGCGGAGCAAGGCATACACCTAGCGCACTATTAGATCAAGAACAAGCCAAATTTTCATAGGCAAACCGTCATGAACAAATACCACATGAAATATCAATGAAAAACCAAATCATAATCATCCCAATACCTCATTAACACCCCCAAACGAATCAAACAGTGAAAAAAATTGTGGAAAAAATTTGCAGGGGGGTGCACGGCGTGCACCTGGGTGCTGAAATTTTTTTCAAATTCTCCTGGACAGCACGTGCACCAACCGTGCACGGTGCACGGTGCATGGCGTGCATGATGCACGATGTGCATGGGTGCATGGCGTGCACCTTTCCAGCACAAAATCAATTTTTCATCACCTCGAAAAATGATCAAAACATCGTCAAATCAACCCAAAACGAACCCCGAACTTCAGAATTTCAACACCTATGAGATCACAAAGGATACCACAACAACTTAAGGACCTTGAACACCATAAAAACACACAATCATGCAATCAAAACAAGAAGAAAAGGAATGAAAAACACTCGGGTTGCCTCCCAAGAAGCGTTTGGTTAACGTCTTAAGCTCGACGAAGCACAAGGACAAGCTAAGTAAAACCATCCCAACTCATTACCTCCTTAAAGTCGAATTCATTACCTTCATGTGGCAAAAGGAACTTGAATTGGATCTTACCAACATTAGGAGGTATGAGCTCGTGTCTTCCGGATGATGAGGAGGGAGCGATGGAGAAGGGGCCAAACCATTTGGGGTGGCTCCTCTCATCGGGTGGCTTCTTAGATTTGCTAGTCTCACCAACCGGTGCGGCTTCCTTGCCCTTCTCAGGTGACTTCTTCACACCTTTCTTCTTAGCCTTAGATGGAAACTTTGGAAGCACGAAAGGTGGAACCTCCTTTACTTCATCCTTTGTCTTCTGCACATCATTAAGTGCAAACAACTCCGCAAGACTACGACGGAAAAGGTTAGTGCTATTAGTATCCGAAGTAAGCTCATGCGGATTCTTAGGATTATGGTGACTAGCATAAGACAAAGTACATAGGTCTGAAGGAGGTGCTTCTATTGGGTTCATTTGTGAATTGAAATAGATGGTTGAATAGAGTTGTGGGATTGCTGTTGTTTGGTGTATGATTACCATGATGTTATGAGCTGTGAATTGTTAGTATGGAGAATCGTACTTGTGTGATAACCTAGACTGCTTAAGGATGCTTAATAACTCACCTAGTAACTGAAATAAGAAAGGTGTTTTATGTGATTGTGTGCGTGTATGTGTGTGCGTGATGGTAAAGGTGAGATGCGATGTGATGCGATGTCGAACTGTATGTAAGTGATGCTGAATTGTATGTTTATGATCTAATTGTAGGAATGATGCCTTTGTGGTAATGATGAACTAGTTGAGGATTGATGTGTGAGTTTATTCATGTTGGTTTCTCATGTGCTATTGTGAATTGTGGGTGTTGGATTGAGATTTGAGCTTATGTGATCGCCTAGACTATGTTAGGGAATTAAAATATGAATGGTTGTGTCAGATTCCATTGTTGTTTGTGTGCGGAGTTGGGATCACTCTTCAAGTTAGGTTTGGCGCATAGTTAAACCCAGTGGGTTCACTCAGTTTCATTAGGAAGCTGATCCCCCAGTTTCTCTATTCCAGGTATGCGTGAGACTGAGTTGAAGTTCAGGTGTTCAGTTGAGTTCAGAGGAGTTGCAGGCTGGACTTGTGATGTGAAGAGTAGTGGACTACTTTGGAGTGACCATCATTTTGGTTTTATATTTCAGTTGACACCTTTAGGTTGGGAGATTTTGTAATTGGTTGTTGGTTTCTGGTTTGATTTATCGGTTGTATTCGGATTTTGGATTTTATTTAATGAAGGCCTTCATTTGTTTTGAACTTTTATTAGGAGGTGCTTCTATTTCCGCTGCATTTTACTCTTTTCTTTTAAAGCTGGTTCTTTGAGTAGCACTCATACCGGTTCGACCACGGGTAAACCCGGATCGGTTTGGGATGGGTGTTACATTATGCTTGATTTCGGCTTTGATGATTGGCTTGAATTGTCCCGAAAGGCTTTTTATGTCATAGTACATGAGAGTATATGCTTTATTGATCGTTACACTCAAGAGAGGGGCGAGATTTGAGTATGTTTGTGTTGAATTTCCTCTTAGAAATGTTATCAAACACTTGTTGTGCGTCTTGCATCTGGTCAATTAGTAACGAGAGTCCAATTGATTAGTGTTTGTAAGGTCACAATAGAGTCTTAGGACTTGTGTTTGATGTGTCTAATTGGTTTCAAAGCATTATAATGAGTTTTGTTCATCCTAGATTCACTAACTTAGTCAATTGTCATGATCCTTATGGGAAAACTTATCTACGCCCTTCCACCATCATCCTCCTTCATCTCATTTGTTTTGTTTGCATTGTCTTTGTAGAATCCACTTATTTCCATGCTCTTTGAGCCACTTGCTTGAGTGTTGAACGAAGTTCACCCAAGCCACCTTGTTTGTTTGAGAAGTTGATTGTGATACTTGAGGAACCTATACCCCCCCATTGAGAAAGGTCACTCTCCACGAGTAAGTTGAACGAAGGGACCCTGTGAGAATACGACCCTAGCCAAAAGCTAGGTATCTTTGGTCATTGATCATTCACCAGCGAACATTTTCCTACCACCTTCCTATTTTAGGAGTGTCTTCCTCCCTTCCTATAATCATGTTGTAGGTCTTTTTGTAACTTACTCTCTTCCTCTTTTTCTATGTATGACTCCTCTTCCTCGTCCTTCTTATCGCTGATTTTGTCAAAGACGCTCATGTTTTTGGTAGGGGATCACTTGCCCGTCCTCCTCTATGGGGACTCAAATTGTTCTCTTTCCCTCCTTCTTTGGTTTTTAATATATACCATTGTTGTCAAAATCAGACTGACTGATGACACTCGATTTGACGTGATTATCAGCCTCATTTAAGCGACATTTCTTTGCTTAAGACATGGTTTTTAGGGTAGAATAACGAATATTCAACCTATTGCCCTATCTCGTGCCATTTGGGTTACCTTGGCCCGTTTCGGGTCTATTTGATGGTTTTCTAGTGTTTTTGTGTTAGCACAGGTTTTTGCCGTCAAATAACGTAGCCATGGACGTGTCTAAGGCGTAGGAACCTCGAGGAATCAAACCGGAATAGATCAAAGGAGTCGATCAAGTTCAAGACGAAATCTGCCCATTCACACTTGCATTTTCGGCGAAAACAGGCTTGCATCTTCAGCGAAATCAATAGTGCAAATCAACTGGTGCTGAGTCAAGCATGTCTTCGGCGAAATCAATCAACTCTTCGGACCGAAATTCAAGACCAGAGAAATCAGCCCCAGAACTCAAAGGAATTTTCGCCGAAATTCTTAAGGAATATTCGGCAAAAATATTAGGCTGACTCGGCTAATTTAGGGTTAAGTATTTGTACTTAACCCGGCGGCCCAACAAAAAGGGGGAGGACAATCATAATTAATCAGAATACAACTTTTCGAGATCAGAACTCTCTTAAGTTCTGGAGCGAAGAGCTGGAGTTCGAAGAGGCCGGATAGAGATTGTGACGCCATCCCTTCCATCTCGGAGAACCGGAGCTAGGAGTGTAACTTACCGAAGATCGAAGTCTGCTAGGGTCGTCTAAATTAGGTTTTTCAGATTCTTTTATGTTCTTCCTCTGAATGATGAACTCTTTCCTTGTCTTTGTTTCTTTTGTAATAATCATGAGTAGTTAAACCCTTTAGAGCTTAGACTAGATGAACCCTAAGTGACCTAGGGCTTTAAAGCGGTCACGGATCGGCGGTGATTAGATTCGAAATTCAATCAGTTCTTTTTCATGTTTGATTCATTCTTCATTGTTCATGTTTCTTGTCTGGATTGATCACCTAGATTAGATTCTTGTTAAGCTAAGGATAGAAGCGAACGCTCGCCTTACTTTAGAACATCGAATTGAACAATTGACCTTATAATTGGAGTGTGCCTTTCGTAGGAACTGGTTAGGGTTAATTCACTGCAAGAGTAACTCATTAATCACTAGTAATCACACCAATTAATTAAGTCATTGCGAGAGGCGACCGTACCCGGGCGGCTAGTTAATCTTGGTAGTTAGAACGGATAGAGTGAACGTTCGCCGGTCTTAAACCTAAGGGTAAGGAGTTATGGTGGTGTCTTAGTAATTGATTGAATGAGAATCGAAATCCGCTGATCTGTTGATTGCCAATGCTCTGGGGAACGAAGGGGGATTCAAAGTCTAAGTTTGTCTGTCATTCTTGTTTTCAAACCCTAATTCCCAATCTGCTTTAGTTTAATCCTTTTTAATTTTTCTGCATTCCTTAGAAGTAGAAGTCGTGGAACTCACACCACGCACAATGTGTTTACCTTTGAGTATTTTGCTAGTTCTGAAGTAACCAATCATAGAAAGCCCTCGGAATACGATCTGTTATACACTTTTTAGCATTAGTATTTTTTATTTGGTTGAAACGTCCGAACAACGTCCGGGCGAGGTCACCAAATTGGCGCCGTTGCCGGGGACTTCTTTTGATTGTTCGAAAGACGAACTGGCAATTTATTCTTCTACTTTCCATCTTTCATTTTTCCACCCACTTCGATTTTACACTGGTTTTGTTTGTCTTTGTTATTTGTAGGTTTACAGGTGCATGCCTCAGCGTCCTTGGACTCGCTCTCAAACCAAACAAGCTAAGATTGCAGGGAATCCAGGCAGCTCTGCTACACCTCTACGATCACAGATTCTGAAGAAAGGCAGATCCAATCCATTCCATTCATCACTCCGATCAAGATCGAGGAACCGAAGGAGAGTTCCTCGTCTCCATCTTCACCTATGCCGTCGTCTTCATCAGCTTCATACACCGAGTCACTTTCACCTCCTCCATCTCCTTCCATGACCGATAGATTACCACCAAACGGCGATCAACCGCAGCCACCACCACCTGCACAGAAGAGTCTAGCAGACTATAACAAGCCGAGCGCGACTAGCGTTCGATCCGCCATTGCCGTTCCGCACATTGAAGGAGATCCTGACTATGAGATCAAGATTCCATTCTTGACCATGATCTCTAGGGATTTACAGTTTGAAGGCAGACCCCTAGACAATCCGTGCACTCATCTTGCAAACTTCCTTGATCTCTGCAGTACTTTTAAGAGTGGAAACCTCGACAAAAACACCCTTTGTCTGAGAGCTTTCCCGTTCTCTCTAAAAGGCGCTGCTAAGAGGTGGCTTACTGGCAAACCACCTGGCTACTACACTAATTGGGATACTCTGGCTCAGGACTTTGTTGAAGAATACTTCCCTCCAGCTTGAACAACCGCCATCAAGGACAGCATCGCCAAATTCTCCCAGAAAGAAGGAGAAAGCTTATATGATACTTGGAATCGATTCCAAGAACTTCTCTACACCTGCCTCATCATGGATTCGAGCAGAGGCAGTTAGCTGAAATCTTCGCTCGTGGACTTCGAGAAGAATCTGCCAAGTGGGTCAATTCTCTAGCTGAAGGGGATTGCACTACACTCACTCCTGAAGCTGCTCTTCTTCACTTCGCAAACTGTGCCTCCAAGTCAAGGAACTGGGAGCGACAATCTGAAAAATCAAGGAGCAAGCTAGATCTCGAAGCTACTATCAAGGCAGAGGTAGAGAAGCATTTGAAGAAGTCTACCACACCGATCAAGCCACTGGCAGCTTCTGTCTATGTTGCTGATTGCGAGTGGTGTGGAGCTTGCTCACATAATGGAGGCCGTTGTCAGAATTTTGGTAAGGCAGAAGTCTGGTCTACCGAAGAGGTAAATTTCATACAACAAGGCTTCGTCAATAATCAGAATGGTTATGCTGGTTACCGTAACTTCAGACAGCAAGGGAACTATCAAGACAGACCCCCCTTCAATGCTGGCACCAATCATAACCAGAACCAGAATAACCACCCGGCTGGTCCAGCTCAGGAACAGAAGCCTAACCATCCGCCGGCAGGTGTCTACCAGCCGCCACATCGCAATCCGGGTAACTATCGAACTGCTCCTGGCAATCGCCAGAATCAATATCTTAACAATACCTATCCAGGTCAGCAACATCAAAGAGATAATAATGTCAGTGACCTGGATAAGAAGCTCAGCCAGATCATCACAAGACTCGACGATCATGACAGTCAGTTCAAGGCTCAAGCTCTTCTCAATCAAGAACAGATAGCATCTGGACAAAGAATTGAGCAAGTCGTGAACAACATCTCGAGCATGCTAGCATCTGGTCGACCATTTGGCCAGCTTCCAAGCCAGACAGAGCCAAACCCGAGAAAAGAACAGGCTAAAATGGTAACTGCTCGAAAACTCCCAAACTTAATTGCTGATGCTTATTCTGTTTTACGCAGGATCGCTGAAACTCCGGAAGAAGAGGAAAAAGAAGAACAGAAACTGGCACCTAAGAAGGATCCTACTCTTGCACCGTAAGTCGCGAAACCTCCCTTCCCTAGAGCATTGCTGCCAAATGCAAGGATCGAGACTGGCATGAAGGGGAACAAGGAAGGATACCCTGACATTCGTGTTAAGAAACCTGTTTCTCCATATCCAGCTAAGTTATCTGATCCTGGTTCGTTCACTTTGCCTTTGGTCATTAATGATGTTGAAATTGAACGTTGCTTAGTTGATCTAGGAGCATCGGTTAATGTTATGCCTGTGAGTCTATATGAAAAGTTAAACCTAGGGGAACTTGAACCGCCTAGTATGCAATTCGTCTTTGCTGATAGATCGCTTAAAACCTTAAGGGAGAGATTAAAGACGTTGTTACTAAATGTGGTCCGTTCACGTTCTTAGCTGATTATGTGATTATGGATACTAGTACAGATGATGCTACCATTCTCATAGGTCGACCTTTCATGGCTACTACGGGAATGAATATCAACGTTCCAAATGGTTCATTAACTCTTAGAGTCGGTAAAGAAACAAAAACGTTCCGTCTTAAAGATGGCATGAAATATGACTCTAGGAATGAAGAATCTCACTGCCTAGCTGTTGAAACGGTGGGGTTGACTCTGGTCAACTCCGTTACTAATGCTTCTCCCAGTGTCTCTAGATCAGCTGTTGCTGCAGATATTAAACAGGTCATTATGAAGAAGCCAGAAATTTTGGTTCAAAAGTCGCTTAAGAAGAAGAAGAAGGAACTCCTCTTCCAAACCACCGAGCAGACCTCGAGGAAAGAACAAGAAGACGATGACCCAAATGGTCTGGAGACCAAAAATTCCACCGTCTTCCACCGAGCCAGCTGCACCACCATTTCGTTCTGAGAAACCGGCGCCGGAACAAGTATGGAAGGAGAAGCCGAAAGCGTCTCCTAAGGAAGTACTAACGATCACCGATCCTGGGGATAACAAGCCGAAGAAGAAAGAAAAAGAGAAACCGGCAGTCCTCATTCCTTCCATCGTCACACTAAAGAAGGATGATCTCTCTAGAGAGCTGTTTGGACCATTCAAGTTCGTTGATCATCTTCCCCACGGACGTACCAAGCTACTACATGCAAACGGGAAGAGATTCACGCTTACCGGAGAAGTCCCGAAGCTGTACTTCATGAACTCCGACGCGAGCGTGAAGGAGAATATGAGTTGGGATGTCTCCTAATACCGTCCAGGTATCGTCCAGCTCAAGGACGTTAATAAAAGAGCGCTTCGTGGGAGGCAACCCACGGCTGGAGTCTGTTTTAATTCTTGTTGAACTTGGTATTTTAGAGTCGGTTCGGGGAAGCCAAAAGTGTCAGTTTGTTTGATTTATTATTTTTCGTGTAGAGTCTGTGTGTCATAGAGTCAGTCGCAAATTGATTGAGGTCGTTCCGATTTTTGTGGATTTAACTGTGATTTTCTGAAGTTAGCCGATTCACGAAAATATTTAAACACCCGAACAGTTCAAAATTTTCGGCGAAACCACCTTTGTTTTCGGCGAAATCAATTTTCAATTTTCGAACTCAATCTCCCTGTTCATTTTTTTCGGTTCGAAAAGTTTTTGTTTTCGGCGAAACCATTTTAACTAAAATTTTTGGCGAAACCGTACTATCATTTTCGACGAAACCGCCTTCGAAAATCCGGCAGTCCATTTTAACTGAAATTTTTGGCGAAAACACCCTTTTCTTTTCGCCGAAAATAATTTCAAAAATCAGAAAATTCCCACTTTAAAAATCCGGTCTCCCCCTCTCTCCTTCCTTCCCTTCTTTCATTTTCGTTCAAAACCAACGAAAACACCCCCCCCATCTATTTAAAATCGCCGCCGACCACCCTACTTTCACAACCGCCGCCGCTGCCGCCGTCGCTGACCGCCACCATTCCCTTCCCCTCCATTTTCTGATCGATTCAAGCCCTAGAACGTTCGAATCGGAGCTTTGCAGCTCCAGTTCTCCGAAATCTAGTTTTCAACGTTTTTCACCGATTCCTCTCAACTCGTTCACTTTTGCATCCATGGCTTCAAGGTAAGTTGTAGAGCTTTTCAACACGAATCTTTTGACATATGGATTGCTGAATTTCGTCAGGGTTGACTTTCGGTTGACTTTTCGGTTTGCCTCGTTTTGCGTGCTGACTGTTTCGTGTGAACTAGGATTAACTGAACTGATAGAATTGTTCTTGGATGCTTGGGGAGTCCCGTGCTTAATTTTCATATCCGTTGGTCATGTGTTGCTATGCATACGATTAATTTCTTGTTATGTTGACTTTTGTGAGAAATGTCGGGTTGACTTTGAACTGTTGTTGATCGTGTGGCTGTCATAAGTGTTCATTCTTGATCATATTATCGTGCTGCCATTTGAAATCATATTTTACCGTCATTCTCCAAGTTATGATAGTCTTGCCATGATTCGGGTTCAATTTGCCTAAATGTTGACTTTCTAAATGTCGGTTTTTGAACTCTGATGTGCTTATCCGATTCTGGCTGTTCCTAGGTGTGTGTTTTATTGTCTATGATTGCTGGCTACTCCGCTTTGGTTACCCCACTTAGTTTCCCTTATTTCTTTGTGAAATCGAGTTTTTCTACTAAGTGTGGGGTAAGGTTTTGGTTGACTAATCTGGTTTCGTTCTTGGTTTAGGAACACCTTTGAGCGCAGGACTAAGGCGCGACTTAATGGCGCCTCAAGCTCATGAGCTGCCGCTCCCATCACACCTGCTATTCTGGGTCCACCACCTGCACTCCCTCACCGGGCTGGATACCATCCCACCATCGACCGTCTACCGGATTATTACTTTGAGTGCTTCCAGAAGATTCAGCACATCCGTGGAGCTGACGTGCGCCCTCTGTCCATGGAGTCACTCCAGGAGCATGACGAGGATTATTACCGGAACGTGCATGACGCCTTAGCACCAGCTGGTCTCCTGGAGTTGACCACCATAGCTGCTGATTACCCAGACATTGCCCTCCAGGAGTTCTGGGCAACCTTTGATCTGGAGGAGCACAAGAGGAAGCAGCGCCAGAAGGTTGTCACCTTCTTTCTTGGTGGGGTGTACCGACAGCTCACCTACGATGAGTTTGCCGCTCATCTGGGCATCCCCTACAAGCACTATCACGATCATCACCTGGGCTGGGGCAAGGATGATGATGACGAGGAGTACCACACGCTCTGGAGCCACATGACAGGCATGCCTGGCGATCTCCTCGGGACGAGCAACTCAGTTAAGTCTCTCTCTCACCCGCTCTATAAATTTATTCATATGGTTTGGCGAAGGTCGCTTTTATATGTTCGAGACAAGGATCGCCACCATATCCTCAAGGAGGAGCTCATGCTTCACCGAGCCATCCGAGAGAGCTACCCTCTCCACCCCAGCTGGGTGCTAGCTCGCATCTTCAGCCAGAAGACCAAGAGGAAGACGCCACCTCGCAAACTCTTGGGGGGCAACTTCATAGGACAGCTCATCATCTCCTTCGGCATCAGCCATGAGTATGGCCCACACATTCCACGCCACCAAGTTAGGACTGTTGGTGGTGACTTGGCGGTTGAGTACGACTTAGAACTCGACCTCAGTCCCCATGTAGCAGCTGATCCTCCACTCCAGCCTGTGGTCGAGTCAGAGGAAGAAAATGTTGCTGAGAAAATGTCGCCACACCATCAGGCAGGGTACATCCACCAGTCGCCGCCGCACATCCCCGAGCCATATCCGGCGCATACTCAACAGCACCACCCGCACCCAGCGGACGTGGGTGAGTTATACGAGCGACTGCAGGAGTGGCGCATCACCGACAACGCCACTCAAAAGGCGCGATGGACTATTATGCAGCAACATATGCGCCGCGCCGATCGGCGATATGAGGCGCAGATGGCGTGGCAACGCCAGCTCAGCGAATTTATCCACTTTTCACCTCCCGGTTCACCGGACCAGCAGTGATCGGGTTGTATTCCTTTTCTGGTGTCTTCTTTTTATTTATTCTTTTCGGATTTCGGTCCAACTTTTTTCTGTGTGGATCCGGGACACTTGTCCCGGTTTCCTTTTTATGTTTCAATTGTTTTTGTTTTGTAGGCAATCGGTGGACTCCATTTGCTTCAGGTTCTGTTACACTTCCCTCCACTCTCAGGATCCGTGCTTACCCTCTGAAATCAACCGTCCTCTTCCAGGTTCTTCCATTCCACTCTAAACTCTATAATTAGTCCTGTGAGGACACAGTCCGATTTAAGTGTGGGGTAGGATGCTAGAGAACCTTGCATGAACTTGATTGCCCTTGATTATGTTTTATGTGTGCCTCGTGATTCCATTCCAGTCTCTCTAGCATTAGAATGGCTCAGTTCTTGATTTTTGATGTTAAGTTGTTGTTCAAATTTTCATAATGATGCTTAGACTGCTTAACCTAGAACTTGAGAACCAACTTGTATGCTTTGATGCTAAATTGCCTGGTCAGAACAGAATTTTAAAAATCACACTTGTAGTTTGTAGCCTTGATTGCATGAAAATGACCGAATCCGACTAGCAAACCAACTGTTAGCTTTTTATCCATTGCATGTAACTTGCAATTTTAATTCTTTCTGAGTGGTTTTCTATTTACTTGAATGAGTTAGAATTTGCATGAGACGTACTCGAGACCACACGATGACACGAGTTCTAGAAGGATAGGGGCACCTAGATTCAGCTACTAAGCCAGATAGCCTACCAAACGATAAAATCCACTAGGTTTAGACCCTTGAGCTTGGCCTGTTCTTTCGGTTCGATAATACATTACAGCCATTTCCCATTTCTTTCATTCCCCGTTGATCCCCTGTGGTTGTAGTTCTAGATTGACCTACCGGAAGTTGGTTTGTGGTAACATGCCAATAGCCATTAAACAGGTGGTCTTAGCTAAATATGTCCAGACGTGTAAACCCCTCTAGCAACTAAAAGAAAATCGGCACAAAAGAAAAAAAATAGAAAGAAAGAAAAGAAGCAAGCTTCAGGAAAAAAAAAACAAAAAGAGAGAAGCAGAAAAATCAGAAAATAAGAAAAGTTCAAAGTGTAGTTCAATAAAACGTTCTTCTCCCTACAAATGGAAGAACGAAGTCAAAAGAAAAGTTGAAAAGAAAAGAAAAAAAATTGTGTAAAGAAAAAGAATAAGTGCTAGGTTGCTTGAGGGTATCATAGGACGAGCGTTCATTATTCCACCCGTGTTTGGTTAGACGGTAGGAAGCCATAGATTAGATTCGAGGGAAGTTAGTCGAAAGCTACACCGCACAAAGCCATCATCATTCATTCCCATCATCCATCTCATTATAAACCCGAGTAGTGTAGAATTCATTACGGTCCTAGCAGGGAAGTCCTTCTTGACTAGATACTCGTGTTGTCACAGTGGTAGAGATGTGGTCGAAATGCAAACCTATGACAGAATTCGGTAACAGAAATTGATCGAGAGCAGAAACACGTCCCTAAACACAGAGAGTGAGAGTTTCCCATTGTACTATATACATCCTGTGTGAGGAGTCTGGTCGGTCAGGTCAAATTCGTGCATAATTGGTTGCTAATTACTTGTCGTGTGCAGTTTATTAGTGAGACCAGGTGGTTTGGCTAATCTGTATGCATGTTAGGTTTCTTGTTCTAGGATCGATCTGTCTAATAATTCATTGTGTTTGGTTAAACTCCAATTTAATCGATCTTATCATTTATGAACATGAGCATTTCTATTCAGTTTGCTTGAGGACAAGCAAAAGCTTAAGTGTGGGGTATTTGATGACACTCGATTTGACGTGATTATCAGCCTCATTTAAGCGACATTTCTTTGCTTAAGACATGGTTTTTAGGGTAGAATAACGAATATTCAACCTATTGCCCTATCTCGTGCCATTTGTGTTACCTTGGCCCGTTTCGGGTCTATTTGATGGTTTTCTAGTGTTTTTGTGTTAGCACAGGTTTTTGCCGTCAAATAACGTAGCCATGGACGTGTCTAAGGCGTAGGAACCTCGAGGAATCAAACCGGAATCGATCAAAGGAGTCGATCAAGTTCAAGCCGAAATCTACCCATTCACACTTGCATTTTCGGCGAAAACAAGCTTGCATCTTCGGCGAAATCAATAGTGCAAATCAACTGGTGCCGAGTAAAGCATGTCTTCGGCAAAATCAATCAACTCTTCGGACCAAAATTCAAGACCAGAGAAATCAGCCCCTGAACTCAAAGGAATTTTCGCCGAAATTCTTAAGGAATATTCGGCGAAAATATTAGGCTGACTCGGCTAATTTAGGGTTAAGTATTTATACTTAACCCGGCGGCCCAACAAAAAGGGGGAGGACAATCATAATTAATCAGAATACAACTTTTCAAGATCAGAACTCTCTAAAGTTCTGGAGCGAAGAGCTGGAGTTCGAAGAGCCGGATAGAGATCGTGATGCCATCCCTTCCATCTCGAGAACCGGAGCTAGAGTGTAACTTACCGAAGATCGAAGTCTGCCAGAGTCGTCTAAATTAGGTTTTTCAGATTCTTTTCTGTTCTTCCTCTAAATGATGAACTCTTTCCTTGTCTTTGTTTCTTTTGTAATAATCATGAGTAGCTAAGCCCTTTAGAGCTTATACTAGATGAACCCTAAGTGACCCAGGGCTTTAAAGCGGTCACGGATCGGCGGTGATTAGATTCGAAATTCAATCAGTTCTTTTTCATGTTTGATTCGTTCTTCATTGTTCATGTTTCTTGTCTGGATTGATCACCTAGATTAGATTCTTGTTAAGCTAAGGATAGAAGCGAACGCTCGCCTTACTTTAGAACATCGAATTGAACAATTGACCTTATAATTTTAGTGTGCCTTTCGTAGGAACCGGTTAGGATTAATTCACTGCAAGAGTAACTCATTAATCACTAGTAATCACACCAATTAATTAAGTCGTTGCGAGAGGCGACCGTACCCGGGCGGCTAGTTAATCTTGGTAGTTAGAACGGATAGAGCGAACGTTCGCCAGTCTTAAACCTAAGGGTAAGGAGTTATGGTGGTGTCTTAGTAATTGATTGAATGAGAATCGAAATCCGCTGATCTGTTGATTGCCAATGCTCTGGGGAACGAAGGGGGATTCAAAGTCTAAGTTCGTCTGTCTTTCTTGTTTTCAAACCCTAATTCCTAATCTGCTTTAGTTTAATCCTTTTTAATTTTTCTGCATTCCTTAGAAGTAGAAGTCGTGGAACTCACACCACGCACAACGTGTTTACCTTTGAGTATTTTGCTAGTTCTGAAGTAACCAATCATAGAAAGCCCTCGGAATACGATCTGCTATACGCTTTTTAGCATTAGTAGTTTTTATTTGGTTGAAACGTCCGAACAACGACCGAGCAGGGTCACCACTGACCCCGCCGGTAAAACTAGGAACCAGCCTCCAGGCCAGTTCAATTCAAGTTCAAAATGTCAACGGTCTAATTGTTCTGGTTTTAGTGGTCAGACTGGTAAACCATAAAATCATTTAGGCCAAAAATCATGGTTTTTTCGGTTCCAGGCACAATCATATCTCCTTCTCCACTAGACCTCACCGAGCAACAACATCTACCAACTGCCGACCAGCGTAGTTTCCATTTTTGTCAAATCCATCTCTTTTCAACCTTCATTATTTCAATTTTTAATAATTACAACTCGAATCACGAAACAAAACCATAACTAGAATATGCAATCCTATTAAAAAAAGGACAAGTTTGGAAAGAACATAAGATGAATCTTAGCATACAATCAATTTCTGGAGAGTAGACCGAACATTCAGATGAAGAGAGAAGGATGATGAAGATAAATGAATTGGAATAAAGAAAAAGAAGATAGAAGAAAGTGATTGTACAGTAAGGCAAAAGAAAAGGAATAGGAGAGGAAAGTAGCGGCTACTGAGAAAGAAGAGTGGCTAGTGTTAACCCTAAAAGAGTTTAAATATTAATATTAATTGCATTTGGGTACTCCAAAGGGTAAATAATTATAGATCGGTCACTAACTTATAATAATTTATATTTAATAATATGACTGGTGCTTTTCAATGATTTTTGCGGTCTGATACAGGTTGAACCTTTAACCCTTGAACCTCAGACAAGTCCAATTCAATGTCTGATTCGGTCCTAACAAAATTGGCAAATACTCATTGAGCTCCCCATTCTTTAAAGCCCTCTCGGTCTCGTTTTGGAGTTCCCGGCATTCCTCATTCTCATGACCCTACTAGTTGTGAAATTCACAGAACTCAATGGGATTACCTCTCCTTATGGCCGCCTTAGGAAAATGGGCCAGGCAGCAAAGAGCCAAAGATTGGTATGCTTTTCTTGGAGTATATCCGCGATTCAGACAATGATGTGTATTTATCCTCCTGTCTTTTTTCGGTGTGAGGGCGGTTGTCCCGATGGTCATCGGGGCATCTGTCTTTTTTGTTGTTATGGTTGCTCCCTTCCTTTCCCTACTCAACTGTTTGCCTTCGTTCTCCCTGTAACATGGCAATGTTTTCTTCCACCTCGGCCCACTGAAGGATACATGACTCTAGTTAGGCATGGGTCTTGGGAACATGAATTATCAGTGCCTTGAGTAGCTCCGTGTGAGGGTGGTAGTCTTGATGTGATTAAGGGCGATTTCCAAATCGGGATTGGGCATAGAGGTTACGGCCTTTGCCCACTTTTCATCATAATACTACCTGAGCATTTTTGTACGCCCTAGCTTGAGTCCCTAGAAGACAGACATGTTCCGCCTTGCTTCCCTTTGGTTGGTGGATTTTTGCAAGAAGATCCAACAGAAATCATCTGAACTCTTTATGATGCCCTATGCTAAAGAACCATACCAGGTCATGGCGGTTCTGGTGAGGGTTTCTGGAAATGTTTAGTAACATGTGACGCTGGAGGCATTAAACATCTACATGGTTATAATGAAAGTCAATAGATGCTGGTCGAGGTTCCATGTCCCATCATACGACTTGATATTTGGGGGGGGGGGGCGAATCCCTGAGGCGGATTGAAATTTAGCAGGGCCTTGTCTAATTGATCTGCCTAGTACGACTAGTAGACCAATAAAGAGGTTCAACTAGAGGTTGACTGCGGGACGTCCTTGATGCGCCTTGGGTTCCGTGAAGGCGGTTCTTTGCAAGGCGTATGACAAGGGTGCTAGTTTCTAGGGTGATTATATTGTATGTAAGGGGTGAAAGCATATAATGATCGGGTAACAGAGAAGTACCGGAGGATTAACCCTAACATTAGGTCTGTAGCGCCCGACTTCCAAGCATCAAGATCAGCATCTTAGTTTCTCGGTTTGACATATATTATTTTCGGCCCACAACATCAATTGAGGTTACATCCTGCTTCATCCTTTCGAACACCATGCATCCACTCCTAGGCATTATTTCATCATCCTCTTCATGCTTGTTCCGACTCCAAACTTCCACTAATGCATTGATCTTAGTTTTAAACCTTTTAACTTGGTTTCGAGTTCATGGCTATTTGGTCGGGTCCAAGGTATGTGTGTCTCATCACACACCATACATGAAGAAACCATGGCGGCACTTGCTCAAGGAGTCTGGGTGATTGATGCAAGGAAATTATATAACCTTTTCCCCTCACTTAGCCACATAACCTTGGAGTTTTCACATCTTTCTCGTTGATTTTGTGGCGTTTTAGCTTGATTTGACACTTAGAGTGTTTGTGGTGACCATGGACTTTCATCGTCCATTTTCACTTTATTTCTAGTGGTTTTGTGGTCATTTCAGGTTATGGTATTGGAGAGTGATGCATGAGGTTTCTAGTGGTTCGAACGTTGCCCTGATTGGAGGTTCGTAGCTACTAGAATGATCGCTTGAAGTTGGGGTCCGAAAGTATTGTGCAAAGTGCACTAGGTACCCACCGCGACCGCACTAAATATTTGTGCGTTCTTCGCTAAACGTTTTGGTAAAATAATGGAGTTACAGAGGATTTAGCCCTCACTCAACCCTCACCGGGGCCATGACCCCCACTTCGCAGCACTATAAAAGTGCGTTTTTAGCACTTTTGCGTTTTTAGCACTTTTGAAGGGAGTTCGATTTTTGGATCTTCTCAAAGGAGATTTGACGAAGGAAAGGGGTCCCACCACCTCCTAGACCATTCCCAAGGGTCCCCACACTCTATCTAAGATTTGAGGATGTCTCTCTTCTTCACTTTCTTGTGTAGATTTATAGGTATTCTTGTTCTTTGTATGGCACACTATACTTAGGGTTTGGGTTGGAGCTAATCCATGGGTGTAAGGGTGTTTTTTGGATTCAATTGTGTGGATGAATTGTGTTTATGCAAGATTGGTAATCATCCTTATGACTATGCACTCTTCCTTACTCAAAATTTGATGTGACTTTAATTAGTGCATTTTAAGCTTATGAATGACCTATGAAATGCCCGTGTTTATTCGTGAAATGACATGACTTATATGCTTTTATTGAAGTTTTGTGCAAAGTGTCATTTTGTTGTCCGGTTGCCACTTTGGAGCCAAATTCGTGGTCTATTGGAGTTGCCTCTGTGCATTTTCAGGTTATGGCATCAAAGTACGGATGACAAGGAGCGCATAGGAGCAAATGGGAGGTCATTTGGAGTCCGGACGAGAGAGATATGAGCATTACAAGATCAAGCTTTCTGCAGAGTGCAGGGGTGCACGCCGTGCAGATGTGCACGCCGTGCAGGGGTGCACGCCGTGCACTGTCCCCTGCACTATAAATACTCTTGTTTTTGGCCATTTTGGAGAATTCTTTCATCTCTCTTGAACCCCAAACACATACCCACGAACCCTCAAACCCTAGAACACATTTTTGGAGCAATTTGAAGCCATTGGAGCTAGGATTGAAGCCAACAAACCTTGGGAGAAGTGCTTACAAGTGGAGAAGTGAAGATCATCTCAAGGATTCATCCATGGTGTTCTTGGTGACCATTCTTCCTTCTTTTCTCTTTACTCCCTTGGCCATGTGTGGCTGAGTTTCTAGGGTTCATCTTGGATGGGTAGATTAGTTGTGCTATGATAGAGGGATGATTGTATAGAACTTGCCATGATTGATCTTGGTTGTATGAGGATGATTCCTAGACTTGTTCTTAATGCCATTTTATGCCATGTTTGCTTGATTTGGTCCATTCATTGTGATTTGATGCATGAGAGTGCTTGGATTGCATAGATTGTAGGTCTAGGGATTGAAGTGAGTGTGTTTTAAGAGATTAGATCATCTTGTTTCAACCATTTTCACTTGATTTCTCTCTTGGGCATTTTATCGAACACTTGGTGTGCATGTGGATTTTCATTCAATTGAGTTTGAAAAGGCTTTTTGGTGAATCTCTTAGTGTTAGGGCATTGATATGAGAGTGTTGTGCCTAGCCTTGTGGTCATAGAGTCTTAAGAGAGGGTCTTGAGTCTTGGCATTTCATCAAACACTTAGAATGCATCCTTTTTCACTTAGCTTGAGAGCGAGAGCCTAAGTTGAGTGGTATTAGGATAGGGATTTGGTGCTATGAGAGTGCATTGAGTCTATAGAAGTGAAATGCATGGTCATCCAAATGCAAACTCGATCTTGAATGGCTTGTTTGTTCAATTAGTCCTCTTGAGCATGGTGACACTACTCACCAAGAGAACCCCCTTTGTCTTTGATTTGAGCCACCTTTCCCTCTTGCTTAATCTTTGTTAGTATTGCATTTCTTTGCCTTTGTTTCTGATTTTCTCGATCAAACCAAACCAATTTCAAATGTCTAGACCGTCTATGAGAAGTGTGAGTATTGGTTTATGAGAGGACCCCGTGGAATACGACCTTGGTAAAATCACTTTTATCAAGTTTTTGGCGCCGTTGCCGGGGACTCTCTCATTCCTTTGAAAGCATTTAGTAGTAGACCGATCTATTCACTTCCTTCCAATTTAGTTTTTGCTTCCTTTTACTTGTTGTTTGGTTTTGTTATTCCGCATTGTCGTATTACTTGGGTGTATTTGTTGTGCTTGTTTGTAGGTATCTTGTACTAGTGCATGAGGCGACTCCACTCGTCTTCAAGCACGACTTCAAGGTCTTGCGCAAGTGATTGAGCCACCAACCTTCTCTCCCTCTCATTTGGTTCATAGCGCCACACGCAACAACATGTCTCACCATGAAGATGAAGACAACCTTTCAGAGCATTCTCACCATACCAATGATGATGATCACTCACAAAGGGGTGCAAGACGTACCTTGGCGGATTATGCTCGTCCTACTCTTGAAGGGGCAGCCTCTAGCATTGTTCGAAGACCCGTCAATGCTAGGAACTTTGAGCTCAAGCCTAATATGATCCAAATGGTTCAAAATGGAGTGGTGTTCAATGGCATTGATGGTGAATGTCCATCTAGGCATCTCAAGGACTTCTTGGAGATATGTGACACGGTTAAGAATGACCAAGTTCACCCGGATTGTGTGAGACTCCGCTCTTTCCTTTCTCACTCAAAGGTAGAGATAAGTCATGGTTGGAGAATCAACCGAGTAGAGCTTTCACCACATGGGAGGGCCTAGCCGAAGCTTTCCTTGAAGAGTTCTTTCCTCCCTATATGACGGATGCAATCCTAGACCGCATCAACCACTTCACACAACACAAGGGAGAGCTCTTCCATGAGACTTGGAATCAGTTCCAAGCCCTTCTTCGGTCTTGTCCTCATCACAACTTTGCCGAATGGAGCTTGGCGGACATCTTTGCTAGGTCCCTTGATTTTGAGAATACAAGGATGATCAACCAAGCCGCCGGAGGTGATTTAAGGATGCTCACTCCCGGAGATGCTCTAGAACTCTTCGCGGAGATGGCCAACAAGACAAGGAGTTGGTCTCGACAACAACCTCCTAAGTCTAAGTATAGAAGCGACACTCACTATGACTCTCGGGCCGTAAGTGTTGATGCACCAAAGGATTCGTCTAGCTATGGGAAGAAGCCTAAGTTACCAGGGCACCGAGATGAAGATGATACCATGATTGCTCTCCTTATGTCCAAGATTGATGCCATGGCCTCTCAAGTAAGTAATCTTAGTATGCCTAAGCATCCCTCTAAGGCTTCATCATCTCATTTGGGTAATCCACCGGTTGCCTCGGTGCTTTGTTGTGAGTGTTGTGGAGGCCAAGGCCATGATGTAAATGTATGCCCTTCCGCTACTTCCGAGCCTAACCAAGATGAAAACATTAAGGAAGTAAGCTTTGCACAAGGTCAAGGATTCCATGGTAATTTCAGCCCCCAAGGTAACTATCAAGGTAACTATAACCGACCTTGGTACAACAAGTCTAACCAAGGTTACCAAGGCCAAGGGAGTCAAGGTAGTGGTTATAGCAAGGGCTACAACCAAGGAAATCAAGGAGGTTATCAAGGTTATAGGGGTTATCAAGGCAACCAATGGTCTCAAGGAAGTAACCTAAACCAAGGTAGCCAAGGGACTCAAGGAGGACCCCAAGGTCAAGGGCACCAAGGGGGAAATCAATGGAATCAAAGCGGACATCCAAGTCAAGGTTTCCAAGGTCCTACCCCACCGGGAATGTACAACCATAGAGGTGAAGGACCACCCGGGTTCAACAAGCCTCCTCAAAATAAGGAGGGTGGTTCTTCGATCTCTCAAGAAGACACCAATGCGGCAATGATCCAACTCATCAAGAATCAACAAGCTTCAATTTCCAATTTGGAGAACCAATTAGGACATATTTCTAAGGCACTCTCGGAGCGACCCTCGGGCACTTTACCTTCCAATACCGAGATCAACCCCAAAGGTCTGGAGCATTGCAAGGTAGTGACCTTGAGAAGTGGAAGACCCTTGCAAGATACAACCTCTACCCCAATTGACTCTAAAAAGGTACAAGATCTTAATCTAATGGTTGATGATGATGATATTAATGATCCTCCTTCGGATGAAGTTGAGGTTGAAGTCGAACCTCATACGGGTAATGTGAACACTAAGGTTGCCAAGGAACCTAGTAAGGCTACATCGAGTACACCACCGGTCTCTCCTCCCGCACCGGTTGTATCTCCATACAAGCCTAAGCCTCCATACCCATCTCGATTGAAGAAGGATGGCCTTGAGAAGGTTTTCAAGAATTTTGTGGAGCGGATTAGTCAAATGCAATTCTCTCTTCCGTTTCCCGAAGCAATGACTATGATGCCCCAATATGCTAAGTTCATGAAGGAACTCTACACCAACAAGAGAAAGCTACCGGAGACATCTCTAGTCCACCTTAATGAGGAATGCTCCGCCGTTCTCTTCAAAAGTCCACCCAAAAAGCTCAAGGATCGGGTACCTTTACTATCCCTTGTGCTATTGGTAATATTTCTCTTGCTAATGGTCTTGCGGATCTAGGTGCTAGTATCAATGTCATGCCTTATTGCATATTTGAGAAGCTAGGGTTGTCTAATCTTCGTTCTACTCGTATGTACATTCAACTTGCGGACAAGTCGACCAAGAGTCCTAGGGGGATTGTTGATGATGTGCTAGTTAAAGTAGGCCCTTTTGTCTTCCTAGTTGACTTTGCGGTCATAGATACCAATGATGTGGATGTCTCATTGATATTTGGTAGACCATTCCTAGCTACTTCTCGTGCTTTGATTGATGTGCATGACGGAAAATTGACATTGAGAGTAGGAAAAGAGAGTGTCACATTTTGCATAGCCGATGGCATGAAGTTTGCTCATGCACAAGATGATTTAGAGTACTCTTGTGATACTATTGCTTCGGCTAGTGTGTGTAGTATTTCTAACTTCGTGTGTCGAGATTCTTTGGATGTTTGCCTTAGAACGGATGTGCAGGAACATTTAGGCACCCCGGAGTTAAAAGCTCAAGTGGCTTACCTTGATGAAGGGAGAGACAAGTTAGAGGGTGAAACGGTTTTTGTTGCTCTCCCGAAGGTGGAAAGGGTAAAGACCTCCTATGAAGAACCACCTACTCTTGAGCTCAAGCCTCTTCCTGCACATTTGGAGTATGCTTTTCTCATGCCAGATTCTAAGCTACCGGTCATCATCAATTCTGAGCTTCTACCCGAGCAAAAGGATCGTCTAGTGGAGCTCCTCAAGAAGTACATGAGAGCTATTGCGTGGAGCATCTCGGATATTCGAGGTATAAGTCCACATTTTGCTCACATCGGATCCTTATGGAGGAAGATTTCAAGCCGGTTGTGCAACCACAAAGAAGGCTAAATCCTAACATGAAGGAGGTTGTGAAGAAAGAGGTTATTAAGCTTATGGATGCGGGGATTATCTTTCCCATCTCGGATAGCCCTTGGGTTAGCCCCGTGCAAGTTGTTCCCAAGAAAGGAGGGATCACAGTGGTAGCTAATGACAAGGATGAGCTTATCCCGACAAGGACGATCACCGGGTGGCGTGTTTGCATAGATTATCGTCGACTCAATGATGCCACTAGGAAGGATCACTTTCCTCTACCTTTCATGGATCAAATGCTCGAGCGTCTCTCCGGTCACGAGTACTATTGTTTCTTGGATGGTATGTCCGGGTACTTCCAAATCCCAATCGCCTCGGAGGATATCGAGAAGACCACATTCACATGCCCCTTCGGTACTTTTGCTTATCGACGGATCCCCTTTGGGTTGTGCAACGCTCCCGCCACCTTCCAACGGTGTATGCTTGCCATTTTCGATGATTTCGTGGAAGATATCATGGAAGTGTTCATGGACGACTTCTCGGTTTTTGGGGATTCATTCGACCTATGCTTGAGGAACCTTGAGAAGGTCTTGCGTCGGTTGTGAAGAGACCAATCTTGCATTAAGTTGGGAGAAGTGTCATTTCATGGTCAATGAGGGGATTGTTCTTGGTCACAAGATCTCTAAAAAGGGCATTGAGGTTGACAAGGCAAAGTTGGAGACCATCTCTCAACTTCCTCCACCCTCATCCGTGAAAGCCGTGAGAAGCTTCTTGGGGCATGCCGGTTTCTATAGGCGCTTCATCAAAGACTTCTCGAAAATAACTACTCCTATGACTCGGCTTCTTGAGAAGGATGTGGAATTTCTTTTTGATGAAGAGTGCTTGCAAGCTTTTGAACTCCTCAAGGGTAAGCTCACGAATGCCCCTATACTCATTGCTCCGGATTGGTCAAAGTCATTTGAGTTGATGTGTGATGCTAGCGATTACGCCATTGGAGCGGTTCTAGGCCAACGAATCGACAAGAGATTCCATCCAATATACTATGCAAGTAAGACTCTCAATGATGCTCAAAGGAACTACACAACTACGGAGAAGGAGCTCTTGGCCATAGTGTTTGCTTTTGATAAGTTTAGGTCCTACTTGGTACTTTCTCACACTATTGTCTTCACGGACCACCAAGCTTTGAGGTACCTTCTATCTAAGGCCGATGCTAAACCAAGGTTGATCCGATGGGTCCTTCTATTGCAAGAGTTTGATATTGAGATTCGAGATAAGAAGGGGTCCGAGAATGTAGCCGCCGACCACTTGTCTCGCTTGGAAGAGGCGGAAATGGTACACATTGGTAATGAAGAGATCAATGACAACGTCCCCGATGAGCTATTATTCGCTATAGCAACTTTAGAGTTCAAGGAATCTTGGTTCGCGGATTTGGCTAACTATCTTGCTAGTGGAGACTTGAAGGAGGGCCTCTCCACTCAAGACAAAAGGAAGTTCTTTGCGGATTTGAAGCATTACTATTGGGACGATCCTTTTATATTTCGAGTTGTCTCGGATGGTATGATTAGAATATGTGTCACTTATGGAGAGTCTAAGGACATCATGCGACATTGCCACTCCGGTCCTACGGGTAGACATCATGGAGCAAATCGCACGGCTCGCAAGGTACTTGGGTCCGGATTCTTTTGGCCCTCGATCTTCCGAGATTGTCAAGACTTTGTCAAGTCTTGCGATGCGTGTCAACGTTCAGGTAACATCTCTTCCCGTAATGAAATGCCTCAAAATGTCTCGTTAGTGGTAGAAATATTTGATATATGGGGTATTGATTTCATGGGACCGTTTCCTACTTCGCATGGTAACAAGTACATATTAGTTGCGGTAGATTACATGTCTAAATGGGCGGAGGCACAAGCTTTGCCTACCAATGATGCCCGAGTCGTAGGGAAGTTTCTTGTTAAGTTGTTCACCCGTTTTGGTACCCCTCGTGCTATCATTAGTGATCGAGGTACTCATTTTCAAGGGCAATTCGATAGAGTATGCCACCGGTTCGGCGTCACTCATCGGATGTCCACCTCGTATCACCCTCAAACTAGTGGCCAAGCCGAGGTGACCAATAGGGAACTTAAGAGAATCTTAGAGAAGACGGTCGACCAATCACGGAAAGATTGGTCGAAGAAGCTTGATGACGCTCTATGGGCCTACCGCACGGCCTACAAGACCCCTATAGGCACTACTCCCTATAGGATGGTCTATGGCAAAGCATGCCATTTGCCGGTAGAGCTCAAGCACCGAGCTTATTGGGCATTGAAATTTCTAAACCTTGATATGAGTCTCGCAGGAGAAGAGCGTAAGTTTCAGGTACATGAGCTCGAGGAGTATCGCCATCATGCATATGAGAATGCAAAGCTTTACAAGGAGAGGACGAAGCTCATTCATGATTCCCGTTTGAAGCCGGGCAAGGATTTCAAAGTTGGTGATCAAGTTCTCCTATACAACTCTCGGCTCAAGCTCTTTCCCGGGAAATTGAGGTCTCGTTGGTCCGGCCCCTTTACGGTAACTCATGTTTTTCCTTATGGCACCATCGAGGTAATCTCTCCATCCCAAACCGAACCTTTTAAGGTGAATGGCCATAGACTTAAGCATTATGTTGTTAGTGATACTATAGGTGCTGTTGAGGTCTTGTCTTTGGTCGTGCCTTGAGTGTTCCTTGCTTCGTTGAGCTTAAGACGTTAAACAAGCGCTTCTCGGGAGGCAACCCGAGGGTTTTTCATGTCTTTTCTTCTTGATTTGATTGCGTGATTGTGTGTTTTTGTGGTGTTCAAGGTCCTTGAGTTGTTGTGGTGTCCTTTGTGGTCTCGTAGGCGTTGAAATTCTGAAGTTCGGGGTCCGTTTTGGGTTGATTTGACGGTGTTTTGGTCGTTTTTCGTCGAGGTGTAAATTTGTTTTTAAGCTGAGGAGGTGCACGCCGTGCACCACTGCACGCCGTGCACCGTGCACGGTTTGGTGCACGTGCTGTCCAGGAGGTTTCGAAAAAATTTTCACCTCCAGGGTGCACGCCGTGCACCCATGCACGCCGTGCACCCTGCACGCCGTGCACACTTGCACGCCGTGCACCTGATCTTTCCCTTTACATTGTTTCGGTTTGGTCAGTGGTTGAGTCATCTGATTCTTGATTTTCTGGTTTGAGTCATTGTTCGGTTTGGTTTTGGTTCACCCAACTCACCTGACCCAGCTGACCCGACCCGACCCACTCACTCACCCCTACCCCAACCCAAACCAACCCACCCACCAACCAGCCTACTCACCCGCCCTGACCGCCCCGACCGCTCACCCAGCCACCTAAACCACCTCTCAACTGACCCAACCAAAACAAACCACCCCTTATCCCCTTTCCTCGCCTCCCCCAGCCCAGCACACCCGTCTCTCTCTCAATTCCGCCGCCATTCTACTCATCCGATCCGCCGCCGCCGCCACCAACATCTGCCCAGCCCCACCCGCCGAAGCTCAGCTCCAATCCCGCCGCCGCCAGCACTTCCATCTGCCAATTCGACCGACCCCGACCCCTCCCAATCCCGCCGCCATCTCTTTCCCTCCAGCCGGCGCCGCCGATTCTGTTCATCCAATCGACCGCCGGCCTTCCTTCCGCCAGCCAGCTCCGGCCGCCCATCTGCCCGCGCCGACTCCGACCGACCCCTCCCAATCCCGCCGCCATCTCTTTCCCTCCAACCTGCCCGCCGACCCCCAAATCCCACCGTCGCCATTAACCCAGCCGAACTCCCGTCCGCCAGCCGCCGCCACTCCGATCAGCTGCCCAACCATCTGCCCGCCACCACTCTCAACTCACCCGACGCCACCACACCGACCAAATCCTGCCCGCACCAACTCCCAATCCCGCGCCGCGACTTCCACCTGCCAACAACCTGCCCGCCGGCTCCCTTCTCCCACTCCAGCCGCCACTCAATTCCGCCGTCTTTCCATTCCGCCCTGCCCCACTCTCAGGTTTCTTTTTGGCTTGTATTTTCTGATTTGGTTGCTTGAGTTAGTTGGCAGTTGGTAGTGTGGTTTGATTGAATGTTGATATTGTTGGCTTGCTTTGATTTGTGGAGTTGGGCATTGATTTTGATTGTTAGGATTTTGATGTGAGGGGTGTGATTTGGTTGCTTAGTTTAGGGTGTGGGATTTGCTTGGTTTTATGTGAGCAGGTTTGGGGTTATGGCGTTGCTTGTGTCCATTGTTGAGCCGATTTTGGCTTTGTGAGATTGATTGATTGTTCTTGATTGGTGGCTGATTTGATTATTCTTGATTGGTGGATGGTTGCAAAGGATTAGTGGTGGCTTGATGGGGGCAGAATGTTGTTTTATCGTGATTTATTTGAATGGTGGAGTTAGGTGTGGTTGTTAGTGTTTGACTTGTGATCCTACTCCGTGCCTATCTTTGTGATGTGTCTTTTGTTTCTACAGGTTCTGAATTCAGGGGCTGAATTCCATTCTTTATGTGAGGAGGGGTGTGGTTTATCACCACTCATTGGTTTAATTTTTATGTATTCCTCCTTACATTGTGTGGACTTAGGCTTATATGTTCTTGATTCGTGTTTTTGATCCATTATGCATGCCTTTTGCTTAGCTATGGATCTCTGTGATTTGATTTTTGCTAGCATAAGTTGTTGCACTTGAACTTGATGATCTTGAATCGTGCTCAATGTTGTGCTCAATGTGTTGATCATGTGTTATGATTAGGCGCCTTGATAGGATTTGTGTTAGGAGTGTGCCCTTCTTGTTGATTCTTTGTTTGCACTTCTTTTGCAGGATGCCTCCTAAGGGTAAAGCAGCTTCTTCATCCTCCGCCCCTAAGCGATCCAAGGCACCAGCTTCCAAGAAGCGGAAGGGACAGACTGGGGAGTCTTCTACTCCTCCACCACGGTCGCCTTCGCCGCCTCCAGCTCCTCGTGGCGTCGACCCTCCTGAGTCAGTGGTTCAGAGGATCTTCGACTTTGACCCCAGAGATCGGGCTTACAGTCGTTATCAGGTTATGGCGAGATGGCCCGTGGCGAGGCAGGGTAGATTTGATTTTGAGGGGTTGCAGAGTCATGATGGTTGGTTGGATGCTTTGAAGACTCACTCACCACTTCTCAGGACTTTGGATTTTTCCTTTCTTTTATTTCTGTTTATGACTGCATGTTTTGTTGTGTTTGACTTCTGATTTTCTCTTTTCATTTCTGGCTTTGCACTTGTCATGTTGTTGGATCACACATCTCATCCGTACTCTGATCTTGTCGACTATGGGTTGTGTTTAATGTGTGCCCTCCCTTGTTTTCTACAGGTACCCCTGATTCAGGTCCTCGTCCTGAACAGGTTACTTGAACCGGGATTCCATCTCTGGCTTCTCTTCTTCACCGCGCGGTATATTCGTTCCACCTTATCCTCTCTCTCTCTTGATCATTGAGGACAATGCTCATGTTAGTCGTAGGGGAGTTTGAGGTTTGGTGTGATTATTTGTCGGTAGAAGTCTAAAGCTATGTTTTGATGTGTTGCATGATCTTAATTGAATGTCGAATTCCTCTATTGTAGAATCGTTCGGTTCTTGACTTTTGGTGTTTAATTGACTTCAAGTTTTCACAATGACGTTTAGACTGTCCTACTTAGAACCTATAACCAGCATGTTAGCACTAATATCAAATGAGTCCGGGCCAGAACTGAGATTTTATCACTCTTGTATGTTGGTTGACTGGTTTGATACGTGTTTTTGTACCGCTCGATAACACCGGTCTAAGATGATGAAGGCAATCAGAATTTTCACCCCTTTTCCATGTCTTTCTTTACCCTTTTTGATCCTTCGTGATTGTGGCTTGAGATTAGACGGAATCCAATTCGAAATCTTGTGTGGAAGTTGTAAAGGGCTAAGGATCAAGTGGCTAAATTGTGAAAAAAAAAAATGCTCAAAAGAAAAGCTAGGCAAGCTTGGCACCTAAGTGAAGTGTCGGGTTGAGCACTAAGCAAAAGGGCAAAGGCTGTGAGCTAGGCAGGTTCAACACCTAAGTGAAGTGTTGAATCGAGCACTAGTATGCAGTAAGAAAAAAAAAGAAAGAAAAGAAAAGAAAGAAAAAGAGTTCTCAAATGTAGACCTTGATCCTAGCCAGAGTTTGTAAAGTGCGGATCTAGAAGCGAATGAAGTCGAGTCGATAGCCACATCATAATCACTCGCCACTCACGATCCATGTTCCGATTTCAAGTCCTTTTGATTAGAGTTGGTGTTGTCGTGGTCGGTTTTGCTGTGTCCCAATCAACCACTACTTGAAGTGTGCAGAAATTAGTGAGGTTTAGACTTGTTTGGTTGATGTTCTTGCATGTGTAGGTTTAGTTTGTTCGTGGAACAGTTTAAGCTAAATTGTGATTGCTTGAATCTCAATGGACCGAACTTGTCATTTGTGAACTTGGATGTTTTCTAATTCATTTGCTTGAGGACAAGCAAAGCTTAGTCGTAGGGGAATTTGATGTGACTTTAATTAGTGCATTTTAAGCTTATGAATGACCTATGAAATGCCCGTGTTTATTCGTGAAATGACATGACTTATATGCTTTTATTGAAGTTTTGTGCAAAGTGTCATTTTGTTGTCCGGTTGCCACTTTGGAGCCAAATTCGTGGTCTATTGGAGTTGCCTCTGTGCATTTTCAGGTTATGGCATCAAAGTGCGGATGACAAGGAGCGCATAGGAGCAAACGGGAGGTCATTTGGAGTCCGTACGAGGGAGATATGAGCATTACAAGATCGAGCTTTCTGCAGAGTGCAGGGGTGCACGCCGTGCAGATGTGACGCGTGCAGGGGTGCACGCCGTGCAATGTGCACGCGTGCAGGGTGCACGCCGTGCACTATCCCCTGCACTATAAATACTCTTGTTTTTGGCCATTTTGGAGAATTCTTTCATCTCTCTTGAACCCCAAACACATACCCACGAACCCTCAAACCCTAGAACACGTTTTTGGAGCAATTTGAAGCCATTGGAGCTAGGATTGAAGCCAACAAACCTTGGGAGAAGTGCTTACAAGTGGAGAAGTGAAGATCATCTCAAGGATTCATCCATGGTGTTCTTGGTGACCATTCTTCCTTCTTTTCTCTTTACTCCCTTGGCCATGTGTGGCTGAGTTTCTAGGGTTCATCTTGGATGGGTAGATTAGTTGTGCTATGATAGAGGGATGATTGTATAGAACTTGCCATGATTGATCTTGGTTGTATGAGGATGATTCCTAGGCTTGTTCTTAATGCCATTTTATGCCATGTTTGCTTGATTTGGTCCATTCATTGTGATTTGATGCATGAGAGTGCTTGGATTGCATAGATTGTAGGTCTAGGGATTGAAGTGAGTGTGTTTTAAGAGATTAGATCATCTTGTTTCAACCATTTTCACTTGATTTCTCTCTTGGGCATTTTATCGAACACTTGGTGTGCATGTGGATTTTCATTCAATTGAGTTTGAAAAGGCTTTTTGGTGAATCTCTTAGTGTTAGGGCATTGATATTAGAGTGTTGTGCCTAGCCTTGTGGTCATAGAGTCTTAAGAGAGGGTCTTGAGTCTTGGCATTTCATCAAACACTTAGAATGCATCCTTTTTCACTTAGCTTGAGAGCGAGAGCCTAAGTTGAGTGGTATTAGGATAGGGATTTGGTGCTATGAGAGTGCATTGAGTCTATAGAAGTGAAATGCATGGTCATCCAAATGGAAACTCGATCTTGAATGGCTTGTTTGTTCAATTAGTCCTCTTGAGCATGGTGACACTACCCACCAAGAGAACCCCCTTTGTCTTTGATTTGAGCCACCTTTCTCTCTTGCTTAATCTTTGTTAGTATTGCATTTCTTTGCCTTTGTTTCTGATTTTCTCGATCAAACCAAACCAATTTCAAATGTCTAGACCGTCTATGAGAAGTGTGAGTATTGGTTTATGAGAGGACCCCGTGGAATACGACCTTGGTAAAATCGCTTTTATCAAAATTCACCATGACTTGTGCAAACGGTGTTGAAGGTGAGAATAGGCACTTTGTTTGCTCATGTATGTTGGTGAATCCGGTCCTAATTCGCATAGATGCTTGTTAGGATTCGGGTTTGAGGTGTGTTTTCCTACCTACATATGCTAATTGAAAATATTTGCATGTTTTTGGTCTTACTTGGGTGTTTTCTAACCTAAGTATTTCATCGAGCATGTGGCGTGCTTGGTAGTTTTGACTAGTTTGGTCGAAAGATCGATTGTCTTGTCATCCGCATAGTAGTATGAACTCTTTAGGGATCCTAGGCTACGGTTTGGTGAAGTGTGTGAGGGTCATGGAGTGTCATCCGTCTTGCTATTGACCCGTATTCTAGCCGATTTCTTTAAATAGTGCACCCTAAGCTCTCAAGTGAACCCTCAGCCCACCCTTTCTTATCGTAGAATCTTTCCTACCTGATTTTTCCTGGTTGTACGCACCTTGACTTGCTCACACTTTTTCCATTCTTTTTAATCCCCATGTTGACTTTTCCCATTAATTTGACCTTTGTTTTATGCGTGTGGAGTTTTATTGTTGTTTTATTCATTTGTGGCACTCACACCACAAAATCCTTTGTTAGATCTCCTCCTATCTGAGTAAGCTTCCATCGAGGGACCCCGAGAAATCGACCCTAGCGTTGCTAGGTATCTTTGGGATCGATCTCTTGGTCGTGATCAGTGATCATGAACAACCAAATCCCTAGTCGAGTGACCATAGGTGACTAAAGCATAGGAAGGCTAATCCAGGTCGTGCCAAGAGTCTAGAAGACCCCAAACCACACATGAGAGAATCCCCGGAGCAAATGGAAAAGAGCCCATTGAATATCGATGACGCTCGGCCTTATCGCTGATGTCGAGCCATATGAGGACCCTGATGTCGATCTATCACATCATTGATGTCAGACCAAGTGATGTCGAGTCAGGTGCTGCCTTTGATGTTGAGCCTAGAGAATAGACTCTACCGAAGCATAGCGGAGATGTCAAGACAAGAAGACCAACATTGTCGAGTACTAGCACTGATACCAGACTACGTTATGTTGAGCCCGATACTGGCTTTGCTGTTGGGCCATAGGTGTTGTCGAGAACCAGCTCGGATGCCAAATTAGGAAGGCCGACGATGCCCATCATCAGCATCACTGATGATCGGATGGGAGATCCGCAAATGACGGACTGCGACATCACTTATGTCGTGTCGAGATGTTGAGACTGAAAATTGGGCCAAAATCTTGAATTTTTATCCTTTGGGTTCCTAAACCGATTCACTACAAGAGGTGTCCCAATGTCTTAAACACCTCCGATGCGCTTCCAGGACTCCAGAATAATGGCGGATATCCCGTATCAATCGTTTCCTTGAGAAATTAGGAGACTCGGACACGGCCACCAAGAAAGCTTAATCTGGCCCGAATTAGGTTTCCTAAGTCCGACTATTTTTGGCCAAAAAAAAAAGTCCGACTATGTTGCCCCTTGCTTCCTAAACTATTTTGAATACTTATTTCATTATTTTTAATTGTATTTAGTATAATTTGAGTCCAATACATCTTTGGACTCCAATATTTTACTTTTAGGTTTAGGATTCGGGCTAGGATTGTAGAGATTGTTGGCGGACCCCCTAACCTATATAAGGTAGGATTCGTGTAAAACTCAGCATTGGCTCACTTATGAATCAGATTGCTTTAAGAACTTGTTACTTCTTGATTTCTTCTTAACTTGTTGTGTTGGTTCTAGGTTAGAGAGATCGTGATTTATGGAATCTAGGTTATCACCCTTAAGATCGTGGCATCACTCGACTTTGATACTTAGATTTTATAGCTATTTAGCTATAAGGTCCAAGTCCTATTTCATCTAGTTCATTAGGTTTTTTTCAATCTCTTGATCATCAAATAGGAGGCGTGGGGTCTTGAATCTCTTATAGTCTTGGTTCACATCAAAGAGATTCACTCCTGTTCTAGTATGGAGATGAATTAGCTTCAGTTTGTGGTAACTTGTTTGGTATGCTAGAAGATGAAGGCAGAACACAAATCTCCACGGGACGAAGTCCCATATGCAAGTCTATCTCCTGCTTGATCATTATGAGGTTGGAGTTTGAAATCAAGTTGGATGTCATTGGATACATGTGAGTTGGCTTTAGAGTTGAGTATCTAGTATTCTGAATATTGGTTATTCGCAGGATAGGCAACATGAATAGTGTGCATATTTGCAAACAGTGAAGTGTATAGTTCAGTACACCCTGATAGCCTTGTCTAGTTGATTATCGATTAGATGAGAGTTCAACTAACATCTAGTGAATTAGATCCACCTATTATTTAGAAGACAACCTAAGATAGCTCTTGGTTTCAGTTATGACAATGATTTTTAATCACCGACCAAGCTTATCGTGTATTTCCCATCATTAGTCATTTTTGTGCCCCGTGCTTATAGAAGATGAAGCTTTGTTTCTTTACTATGTTGTATCGATTGTTCGTATCAACTTCCATTGTTGATGGAGTAAGCATCTCCCATGATGATTGAAAAACACTAGCTCAAATCTTAGCATGAGTTTTATTATCGTCTTACTCCTCGTGTCAATTTTCTGAGAATGATGTTGATGTGAATCGCTACAACCGTGGGCAGACGACCCATAAACACCACAAGCTGGACTTCTAGCACTCGTGAAGAACCTATGGAACCGGATGGAAGAGGATTCTGACCCACTAGCTATAAAGGGAGCTAGTAACCACAATTATCAAGTTGAGGGCGCCACGTCAAAAGATGGATGCTCTTGATGATAAGCCAACCTTAAGTAATGCTCAAGCAAATACTCAAAGGGATTTAGAGCGAAGCTCTGAAGGGGGTTTATTGAGTGATAAAAGTTTGAAGTACATGGGTGGCAGGCGGCCTCATTATATAGGGTGGAGTTAGGGAACAAGCTCTCCTAACCCTCCTAATTAGCCACTTCCTAAACAACTAATTTTAATAAAATAAACTCTAAAAAGACTGAACTATTCCTACTTAGCAAAGAACTATAAAGGAAACTAAAAAAAAAGCTAAAATAGTGTTAGAACCGAAGAAAAATGCCTAAATAGGCAAAACCAGCAAAACCGGGCATGCCCTAATCCGGGCACGATTCCTTGTCCTGATCGGACAAGTCTTAAAGGGTGTTGGCAGGGATTCTGACTCGGATTAGAATTTCCCCTCATGTCCCAGTCCTAGGAGGACTTGGTAACACGGTCCTTTGGTCGTGGCATGAAGGATTCCCGGTCCGGATGGGAATCCTGAGCTTGGTGGGATTGCATGCATGGACCCAGATCATGTGTGAGATTTGTTGTACGTGGCTCCTCCTTCATTGCTTCTCCAAATGATGTGCCGTTTGTTGAAGATGATTCCTGGGGGCTTCAAAGTATCCAGGGCTATTGGAAATTCCCAAAAGGCCCGAGTCATTGGTGGTTCGGCTCTGAGCGCTCCCCTGGGGTGCCCGGCGCCGGGCCCGGAGCCCAGGCCTGGCTTGTCTCTCGGCCATTGGCAACAATGGTCAGGCCTTCGAACTTCTGCTTCGGCGAGTCCCTCAGGAATTCTTTTAGGGGGTCTTCTAGTGCTAGCTCTGGTCTGGAGCTCGTGGCATCAGGCCTGGGGCCTAGCCCTGGTGCTAGACCTAGTTTGGGGCCCGTGGCGGGCCTGTCTTCGGGCTCCAGCCTCTTCTAGTCAGGCCATTCTCTCTCTTTCTCTGGCATTTCTCCAAGTGAGTTTCCAGAGGGTCCCAAGGCTCATCTTTGCCTTTAAGGCTCACGGGGATCGGTCCAGGGCCTAGTTCTGGCCTTAGGCTCGGCGCTCGGCTCGGCCCTAGGCTTGGCTCGGGGCCTAGACTTGGGGCTTTGGCCAGTATCATGGCCTGGCATGGCCTGACCTTCATTTTAGCTTTCTTAGCTGCTGGGGGTGGCTTGTGCCTGAATTTAGTCACATACCTAGTCCTCATGAATCGTTGGAGAGCCTGGTTGTGAGCTTTCCTTGGCCCTAGGCGCTTCTTATATGGCCCTAGGGTTCTCCCTTGGTAGGTTACCCTGGTGGGGTGTAAGAATAACGGTTGGCACCTGGGCAGCTGTGTAGGATCACATCATCCGCCTCTTCTTGCTTTGGATTCGTCCTCGAATCCATTGGTGCCTCTCGTTGTGCACCCAGCAAGCCTCTCCAAATCTCAGTTACCTGTGTGGCCATGTCTGAGGGAGACTCAGCAAAGTCTCCTGGACTTGGGGAGTCACTAGACTCAGTGAAGGACCAAGGCTCGGGTCCTTCTGAGATCTGATCGTCAGTGTCCATGCTTTCTTCCTCGAATGGGCTGTCCACAAGGATGTCTAGGCTTGGGGAGGACATGTGTGAGAATGTTTCCTCAATCCCAAAGTCGGTTCCTTCCTCTCCTTTGGGATGGGCACCTTGTCCTTCACTCAGCTCCACGTATTCTGCCCTCTCGATCGGGGCAGCCCTCAAAATCATGTCGGAAACATCCTTCCATTGGATACTGACTTGTATCCCGGCGTTTAAGTGTGGCTCGGGGCTGGTCCAGGCTTCGGGGCTGGGCAGTGATCCTTCTCGGGGGCTAGGCAGGGGGGCTGCACCGGGTCTGTGCAGGGGGGCTGCTCCGGGGCTGGGTGTGGGCAGGGCGCCGGCTCAGGAGCTGGGCAGGGCGCCAGCTCCGGGGCTGGGCAGCTTTATTGGCTCTGGTCCCTCCTCCAAATCAGCCTCTTCTTCCTCCATCTTTTCATCCTTCTCATCATCCGTCTCGATCTCTCCTTCTCTAAGCACCATGGTCCTTTGGTTGGGGCAGTCCCTTGAGACGTGGCCTCTTCCTTGACATTTAAAACATACAATTCCACTAGGACATGGGTTAGAATTTTAAACATTAGGAGCAGTTTGAGTAGGTGTTACCCTCGATGTCGAATCTTTAGGGTTAGGGCTCGATCGGGGCCCGGTGCTTTGGGGCTGGCCTGGCTTCCATGAAGGGTTGCTAATACTGGAGCTCCCTCTCCACGTGTTGTTGGCAGGAGGGTTGGGACTCCTTACATAACCCCTCCTCATCTCTCTCTCTATTCGGATGGCCAAGGGTTTCAAGTCTTCATAGTCAACATAGTTGAGTATGTTGACTTCATGCATGATATCCGGATGTAGCCCTCCTATGATCTGGCTATTCTGGCCTCTTCCTCTTCCTTCAAGTCTAGCCTTGTCACCAGCATCTTTATTTCTTTATTGTATGCCTCCACCGACATGGTACCTTGCTTCAAAGTTTGAAGTAAGGTATGCAAGTCTCGGGTGTAGGCAGCCAATACAAACCTCTTTCTCATCTTCCTCTTGAGGTCTCTCCACGATTTAATGGGTTCTTCCTCATCTCTTTGAACCTATCTTTTAAACTGACTCCACCAAAGAGCAGCATAATCAGTAAATTCAAGAGTATCCATGATGTGAACCGCTGCAACCGTGGGCAGACGACCCTAACCACCGCTAGTCTTGGTCCTTTGCTTGATTGAACCGTCAGCACCGGGGCGGGAAAGTACTAGGACCCATCGGTCGCGATTAACCGAGAACCTGTAGTGTCTGGTAGAATGGCTCCATGACAGAAGATGAATGCTTCTGTTGATAACACCGATCCTAAGCTATGCACGTAGTAAAAACTTAAAGGATTGAAGAACAAAGTTCTGATTTATATTTGATTTGCAAAATGGTTGTTTTTTTACAATGAGAGGTCGGTGGCCTCTTTATATAGGGGAGGAGTAGGGAACAAGCTCTCATATTCCTCCTTAGAAACTAACTATAAAATAATAAAGAAATAAAAAGAGTCCTAATTAAACTACTCAAAATGACTTAACCTAAACCTAATAAAGTCTAAGAAGGAGGCTAAATTCGTAGCCTTGCTCCACAAGGAAAAGACTCCTTCCTAAACAATAACTCTAAAGAGGAAAAAGCTGGAAAATTCCTAAAAAACAGCAGAACGGGTTCTGGGAGAAATTACCAAATAAATACAAAGTAAAATAGGAAAAATAAGCCCTTTGGCAGATCACTAGTAGACGTTATGGGCTTAAACTTTCATGTTGGGCTTTGGCCCAAATTCTATCTCCAAGTAGCCCAAATTCGTCAATCCTTGTCAGACAAGTAATCTGTCCAAAACCGGGAAATCCTAGCTTGATTAGGATTCCTTGTTCAGATGTATTTGGCATCTTCTCTTCATTTCCCGTATCCTTGATGGTCAGCCATCCCTCCATGGATCAGGCTCAGGTGGTGGCCTGATCGTAACTCCTATCATGTGCATCCTCGGATCAGTATCCAAGCTCCATTCCTTGATGCTCCACCCATGCTTCACCCTGACTTCATCCAACTGTATCTCCTTCAATTCTTCTCCAAATTGAGCTACGTTTGTTGGAGAGTGTTCCTGAGGATTCAAGATATCCAAGACAGTTGGAATTTCCCAAAAGGCACGGCCCAATTGTTGGCTGGGCCAAAAGTGCTTCTCTGTGGTGCCCGACGCTCGGGTTTGGCTCAAAACTTGGCCCTCTCCAAATCTGTCCGGGCTTCTTGCATTCTTCTTCGTGCAGCTCTTCAGGAATTTCCACAGGAGGCTTTCAGGGATGGTGAATGGTCCAGGGCTCGTGACAAGTGGTCTTGAGCTCCATTTGAGCACCTGGGCTGGTCCAGGGCTCGTTCCGGGGTCAATCTTCGGGCACCACCCTTTTCTGGCCAGGCCCTCTTGGGTCCTTTGTTTCCTGTGCTCCAGGAATGTCTTTGAAGGATCCCAGGAGTGGTCAGTACCTTCAGGGCTTGTGGGGATCAGGTCAGGGCCTAGTGGAGGCCCTCGTTTCAGGGCTGGTCTTGGCCCGGGGTTGGGACTTGGGGCTTTAGCTCTCCAAGGCTCTGGAGGTGGTGTTGGCGTAGGCCAGGCCCGGTATTAGTGTTGGGGCCGGGTCGGCATCAGTCAGGTCAGGTCGAGTGGCCTGGATCACTTCAATCCACGATTACCTTCTTCCTCTCCGAATAGTGGTGGCACTCTAGGAAGTCTTCCATGCTTCTCTCCCTCTGGTTGAGTTCTTCATGGGGGGCTTCCTCATAATCCTCCTGGTCATCTCTGCTTTGAAGCCTAGCTAGGGCTTCTTGGATTCTCTCTAAGACTCCACTGAGATTATTCATCTGGCCTTCCAAATTAGTCATTCTCTCGTCTGCCATGGTTAGTTACAAGCAAGAAGAAGCTATTTACTATCCCCTCTTCTTAAATTACTCTTACAACAAAAGGAAACAAACTTGGGCAAGGGTGGCCTTGCTTGTTTTTCTTTTTCTTAACTTCTATGAGTATTTTCTTGATGGTTTGATGGCCACCTAGCTTTTTCTACCTTACACGAATATTAAAGTACAATAAACTGGAATAGATGGGGAATTTTCGAAGCTAATTTCTTAAAGAGCAAGAAAATAAAGGATATGGATCCAAGAATGAACTTGGAAACTGGGATAGGGTTTGGTCCTAGTGTTGAACAGAAGCTTTGATACCAACTGATCTGAACTGCTGCAACCGTGGGCAGACGACCCTTGAACACCACAAGCTGGACTCCTAGCACTCGTGAAGAACCTATGGAACCGGATGGAAGAGGACTTTGACCAATTAGCTATAAGGGGAGCTAGGAACCACAAGTATCAAGTCGAGGGCGCCACGTCAAGAGATGGATGCTCTTGATGATAAGCCAACCTTAAGTAATGCTTAAGCAAATACTCAAAGGGATTTCGAACAAAGTTTTGAAGGGGTTTTATTGATTGATAAAAGTCTGAAGTACAATTGACGAACCAAGAGTAATCCATTTTTAAACCTTGATTCCAGGAGTTACAGTGGTCCCATTAAGTCGTCGTTTCTTCCTGTGGATTGATGGCGACGAGGAGAAGAAATCGCAAGTCTTAATTGGAGGTTTAGAGTTGGTGTTCATGGGCGATCAGGAGGGGAAGAGCTACGTCTTGGAGAAGGGAAATCACTTTCTACCAAGGAATTGGAAGACTTGAGAGACTCTTCTTCTATTCCAGGTGAGCGCTTAGCGTCGATAGAAAATCATGGAGGAGTTACAACTAACTTGGATGCAAAGCTAGTTTTTGCATGAAATTGGAGAGAGTAAAATTGGAGAAAATTGTTTTGTGATTTTTATGTGGTTGTTTGCGGCAAATTGATGTTTGATATGATATGATGACAAGTTAATAATGCTAATAGGTTGTAGATAGAAGGGAGTGATAGGATGAACTGGGTTATGAACATGTTTATGAAACTCTATAATTATCAGTTATGATTGTAGAAGGATGATCCCAATGAAGGATCATCTTAAGAAGGATGGATATGAAGGTGGTTTTAGACCTCTCGACATGGATACCCCTTATCTTTTATTTTTGGAGGTGGGGTGGTCGGCGAGGTTAACTAGTTACCTTTTAATGTTGTGTTTGTGATCGTGGAATTGATGATGAATGTATGCAACTGAATGTCATTTGATGGTTCATGAATTGGGAATTGTGACTGAATATTGAATTGTGAATTGTGAATTGAGATAAGTGATTGCTAGTGATGAATGTGAGATGCTAGAACCGGAAGGGAAGGAGACAGTACTGTCCAATAAATGCACTGAGGTGTTATGCACTCCTTGAGGGGAGGATTGTGAGTTTTGGCCCCGGATCCTCTTCTGCGGTTGAGGATGCATTTATGAGCCGGCAAGGGTGGTATGGGATAACTCTTTGGCGCCAAATAAGACACCTAGATATGTTTGTGTTGTGTTGTGTTGGGATTGATCTTTGGTGTGATTTGTGATGATGTGTTGAATGGTGGAATTGATTATGTTGTAATGTGATTATGATAATGTTATGAATTATAATTATAAATAGAGAACTGCACTAGGCTGCTCTAGGATTAACAACTAGCTAAACGAAGGAATAAGTCCCATAGAAGGATGTTTCAATAGGAAACTGATTCCCTTTCTGAAGTGACCCCGGGTAGCCGACCGGCTAAAAATCTCTGCTCCAACACCCCGCCGGTGTCACCCCCGAGGACAAAGGCCTTAGGGCCTTACCAGAAACGCTTGGAGCCTCGCCAGCCCCAAGTCTAGCCCCACGGAGGTTAATAAAGCCTCAACAGGTGGTGAGGTTCAAGTATAGCCCTCCCCGAAGGGCCCAACAAGCGAGGATGAGCGTCCGGACCCATCCGGCCCTAACTTGGGCGCCGACGCTCGAAGCCACCAAAGAGGCCGGCTTGCCAGGCAGCTCGGGCACTAAGTCTAAAGACCCAGGAGGTGCTATACCTCGGATCCCCTATATGCTTTTCTAGAAGAGTGCCGAAAGAAAAGGACCGAGCACCAATCCAAAGATGCTCCGGTCGACCCCTCCCCGAGCCCCCCACCAGCTCTAACACCAAGACTAGGCTTCCAAGAGCTCAAGGAGCAGATAACTACACTGGGGGAACCTCTAAGGGCCTTCCTGGACAGCTGGGAGAAGCAAGGAAGGAAAGGCCTGGGTAAGAGTGAAGAAAGCCCAAAGGCAGACTCCCTCCGGGCGCCAGCACTGGCATCAGCAGGCCCCGATCGGGCCTTAGCACCCAGCCAACAAAGGACTCGAGCCTTGGGAGATCTGTCACTGGCCCTCAACTCCATGCAAGGTCAGGAGTCAAGCCTAGGAGCTGCCACCCTAGGAGCCGAGAGGAAATGGGGAGAAATGAAGAAGCTGGACAAGGAGGACCGAACGGGCCGGTCGAGCAGGAACCCCGGATACCGAGCAGCATCAGCATCAGACCCGCCGGAGCCCAGCATCTGGAGCCCCATGCATTCCCAAGCCCGAGCACCCGACGTCGCCGCCAATTCCAAGCCCAACAATAAAGGCGGTGCCGACTTTCCTAATTCGGCCTGCGCGTGAGCGACAAGCCCGACTAGATCCGCCGGATCCGCCGGTTTAGGGTTTTAACACGTTTTTATTTGTTTTATTTCTTTTTAAGTGTTGGACTCGGATTTTCCCTTTTAGTTTCGATTCTTTAGGAGCAAGTAAGTCCTTTTTATATTCTAAAAAGGACTCTAGGTTATTATTTTAATTATTTCTGAGTTATACCCTAAGTAGGAATCGTGAGCCTGTTCACGAATTCCTCTAGTATAAATAAGAGGCTTCGGCCTCATTGTAACGGCAGAACCCCCCTTTTGAATCAAATATAAATCAGAACTTTTGTTCTTCGATCCTTAAGTTTTTGCTGCGTGCATAGCTTAGGATCGGTGTTATCAACAGAAGTATTCCCCTTCTGTCGTGGAGCCATTCCTGGACACTACGGGTTCTCGGTTAATTGCGACCGACGGGTCCTAGTACTTTCTCGCCCCGGCGCCGACTGTTCACTCGAGCGAAGGACCAAGACTAGCGGTGGTTAGGATCGTCTACTGACGGTTGCAGCGGTTCACATCATCTTGGTATCAGAGCTTAGGTTCAACACGATGACGACAATATATCCCAGTTTTTAGGTTTGAAACCCTAGATTCATATCCTTTATTTTCAGTCTTAGAAAAATCCTAGAAAAAACCCTACCTATCTTTGTTTTCGTGTTATCAGAAAATCAGTCTAGAAAAATCCCATCTATTTTTCATTCTTGTTCGAAGCTTTGTAAGAAAAAGAAAAGAAAACAAAAAGAAAGGCAATCTGCCTTAGGGTTTTCTGTTCATTATAGGTTGATCTTAAGAAGAGGGGTAGATAGACATATTTGCTTCCCTATTCGTTTCAAGCTAACATGGCAGACGCAAGACTCCCACTATGGAGACCACCGTTGAAGGCATCGCTCAAACCCTAGCCGGGTTTCAAGAAACCCTAGCTAGATTAGAGAGACAGTTGGCCGAGCGAGAATATGAAAGGGAGAGACCACGTGACGACCGAGAGCAACGAGACAGAAGACCGCCCCAAGACGTCGACGATGATGTGAGCAGCCTCAAGCTCATTGTACCTAAATTAACTGGGAAGGCCAATGCCAACGATTACTTGGACTGGGAAATGAGCATGGAGGACTTCTTGGACTGCCACAACTACTCCGAGAGGAAGAAAATCAAGGTGGCTACCATAGAGTTGACTGACTACGCTGCCTTGTGGTGGAGTCAGTACCGACGACAAGTTCAGAGAGAAGAAGAAGAGCCTATCGGAACGTGGAGAGAGTTGAAGAGAAGAATGAGGTAGAGGTTTGTACCGGCGGCGTATACTAGAGACTTGCACACCAAGCTACAAACCCTAAAGCAAGGGAGCATGTCCGTGGAGGAATACAACAAAGAAATCGAGATGCTCGTGACGAGACTCGGTCTAAAAGAAGATGAGAGGCCCGGATAGCAAGATTCTCCAACGGCTTACAAAGGGACATCATGCATCAGGTCAACATCCTTCACTATGTTGACTACGATGATTTGGTGGCCTTGGCGATCCGAGTGGAGAGGGAAATCAAGAATGGCTTCGGGAAAAAGCCCGCGCCACCCGCCACTAGCACATGGAGAGCACCACCAGCACCAGCCAACCCCATGGAGATCCGGCCCTAACCGGGCCCAAGGCGGATGGCCAAACCCTAGCCCCGCCACCAACCGGGTAACCCCAAGCACTGTCCCTACTATACCGAGTACTAACCCTAGGCCTAGCGGCATTGTATGTTTTAAATGTCAGGGTCGTGAACATGTAGCAAGGGAATGCCCTAACCAACGGGTAATGGTGCTTAGAGAAGGAGAAGTCGTCACCGACGACGAAGAAGAAGAAGAGGAGAAAAAAGAGAAAGAAGAAGACTCCGAGAGTGGAGAAGAAGTAGAGGTTAAAGGCCTCGAAAATTTCACAGGACGTTCATGAAAGACCTGGCCTTCGGCCCTAAATCCTGGCAGGACGCCCTGGCCAGCCCTACATCCCTGGCGTCGGACCGGCGCAAGAGCAGCACCTGGCCAGCATCGTTTCAACCCCGAGCCAGCCCCCGACACCCTACGGATCAACACCCGTGCATCTGATGGCCAGCTCTCTACTGGTGCAAGAACAGCACCCGGACACACCTAGACCCCCGAGGGACATCCATGTTGTCCGAGACATGCATACGGAGGAGGTGTCTCACCGACTCTTGAGGCTGGCACCAATCCGGATCCGCCTACCCAGGAGAGTGGCGACCGAAGAAGAAAGCCCGAACAAGGAGGAAGGGCTTCACTGGGATGATTTGTACTCCCTTATGTCTTCTACGAGCCTTAACATCAAAGTCAATAGTCCATCGACTGAAGACAACATGAGCACCGATGGTGCTAGTTCAGAAACCCGGAGCCATGGTCAGACTCGGACTCCAATGAGTACCCGAGCCCCCGGAGCATGTGGAAAGATGGGTCGGGCTCCACCCCACAGGCCGATGACTTGCGGAGGCACCTGCCCAGCACTCACACGAAGAAGGATTGGGATTCGAGGGCGAATCCCTTACAAGAAGAGGGGAATGAAGTGACCCCGGGCAGTCGACCGGCTAAAAATCTCTGCTCCAACACCCCGTCGGGGTCACCCCCGAGGACAAAGGCCTTAGGGCCTTACAAGAAACGCTTGGAGCCTCGCCAGCCCCCAAGTCTAGCCCCATGGAGGTTAATAAAGCCTCAACAGATGGTGAGGTTCAAGTATAGCCCTCCCCGAAGGGCCCCACAAGCGAGGATGAGCGTCTGGACCCATCCGGCCCTAACTTGGGCGCCAACGCTCAAAGCCACCAAGGAGGTCGGCTTGCCAGGCAGCTCGAGCACTAAGTCTAAAGACCCAGGAGGTGCTATACAACCCTGGGATCCCCTATATGCTTTTCTAGAAGAATGCCGGAAGAAAAGGACCGAGCACCAATCCAAAGATGCTCCGGTCGACCCCTCCCCGAACGCCCCACCAGCACTAGCACCAAGACTAGGATTCCAAGAGCTCAAGGAGTGGATAACTACACTGGGGGAACCTCTAAGGGCCTTCCTGGACAGCTGGGAGAAGCAAAGAAGGAAAGGCCTGGGTAAGAGTGAAGAAAGCCCGAAGGCAGACTCCCTCCGGGCGCCAGCACCGGGATCAGCAGGCCCCGATCGGGCCTTAGCACCCAGCCAACAAAGGACTCGAGCCTTGGGAGATCTGTCACCGGCCCTCAACTCCATGCAAGGTCAAGAATCAAGCCTAGGAGCTGCCACCCTAGGAGCCGAGAGGAAATGGGGAGAAATGAAGAAGCTGGACAAGACGGACCGAACGGGTCGGTCGAGCAGGAACCCCGGATACCGAGCAGCATCAGCATCAGACTCGCCGGAGCCCAGCATCTGGAGCCCCGTGCATTCCCAAGCCCGAGCACCCGACGCTGCCGCCAATTCCAAGCCCGACAGTAAAGGTGGCGTCGACTTTCCTAATCCGGCCCACGCGTGAGGGACTAGCCCGGCCAGATCTGCCGGATCCGCCGGTTTAGGGTTTTAGCACGTTTTTATTTGTTTTATTTCTTTTTAAGTGTTGGACTCGGATTTTCCCTTTTAGTTTCGATTCTTTAGGAGCAAGTAAGTCATTTTTATATTCTAAAACGGACTCTAGGTTATTATTTTAATTATTTTCGAGTTATACCCTAAGTAGGAATCGTGAGCCTGTTCACGAATTCCTCTAGTATAAATAAGAGGCTTCGGCCTCATTGTAACGGCATAAACCCCCTTTTAAATCAAATATAAATCAGAACTTTTGTTCTTCAATCCTTTAAGTTTTTGCTGCGTGCATAGCTTAGGATCGCTGTTATCAACAGAAGTATTCCCCTTCTGTCGTGGAGCCATTCCTGGACACTACGGGTTCTCGGTCGACGGGTCCTAGTACTTTCCCGCCCGGCGCCGACTGTTCACTCGAGCGAAGGACCAAGACTAGCGGTGGTTAGGGTCGTCTGCCCACGATTGCAGCGGTTCACATCACTTTCCCCTTTCAGTTAAATGTGGCTAGGTGGTGGTTCGAGTTGGAGTAGCAGCTTTTTGAGTTGAAGTGGTTTCCGAAAGCATGAGGTAGACTATTGGTGGCTTGGACATGAGTTGACTTTCCTTTTATTCAGTTGACTTTACTTTTCATTTGGGGATATTTATATCAGATTTAATAATGGGATTTTGGATTGTAATTGTCGGATTGATTATGTTTTGAATATTTGAGGCCTCCCTTCTGATCATTTGTTTATTATGTTGTCTTTTATATTTTTTTTCTTTATTTTGGTTCTTAATAAAATTCAATACTCAGTTCAACCATGGGTTCAGTCGTTTCAGTCGACATATTTCTGTTTTAGTTCTCTGTCAAACCTTTTTTTACGAACAACAAGAGTTTGAGAGGAAGATTCAGAGCTTGGGTCGTCGGATCAGTGAAGGAACACGAGGGGAGTCTAAGGGATTGATCTAGGTCAATCATCCAGGCTCGGATTCAGGTAAATCCCCTTTGTTCAAGCATATTCAGCTCAGCGAATTAGGGTTTGCAGTTTGGGGGTTTTGGTGTTCTTCTCTAATCAGGTTGATTCTGATGGTTGAGGATGTTTTAAAACTCGCGAGGAAGGTTGTGGTGCAGTGCTCAAGGTTGGAAGTTGTCTCGGCAAGTTCGGATTCAAGAACCAGCTTAGGAAACTGTGAGGGGTTTTCCTTAAATATTGTCTTTTTTTTACTACTATGATCCATACCCTGCTTTTGTTGCTTATTGTGGTGTTATTGAATTACATCCCATGATGTAATTCGGGCTTAGGTTGATAGATCACTTTGATTGATATTGGTAGAGATTACGTGCATGTTTAAACTGATCATTAAGGTTGGATTAGGTGTGAGTGTGAGTGATCCGTTTATGGATTGCACAATCTCCTAGGAAATGAAACGGCTAAAAAGGGGGTCTTAATGATCATTTACAAGGTCTTTATGGCACTGGGACGTTCAATAGACCTCACAGGCTTAAGGGGTCCTTTTAAAGGACCGGGTAGCTACCAACCTTCTAACTTACTGTGACCTTTCATTGATTTCATTGGTTTATTGTTTACTGCTTTATAAAGATTCGTGATTACTATTTTACTAGTTCACTCAGTGCATGTCTGATGTGACTATATTTGGTGCACTCTTAGTCCTTAATTAGCCTAGGGATCTCTCATGTTTGATCTCATTTTGCCATGATTTATTTGCTTTTATGGAAGTTTTATGCAAAGTGCTCTTTTGTTGTCCAAGTGCCACTTTGAGGCCAATTCTGTGTCTATTGGAGTTGTTTTCTTGGTATTTTCAGGTCTTGGCATTGTATTACTAGTGATAAGGAGCACGTAGGATCAAACGAGAGGTCAATCGGAGCTAGGACGGAGGAGATATGGCCGTTGCAAAATTGAGAAAAGTGCAGGGTTTTGTACTCAAGTTTTCGGCGAGAACCTTATAGTTCTCGCCGAAAACTCTCGGCAATTGCAAACAGGAGATCACAGGAGGCGGACTTCTGATTTATGAAGAAATTTTCAGCGAAAACTCTTCAAAGTTTTCGCCAAAAATCTGTGAAGAAAAGCCAAGCCGCTCGGTGTTTTTCAAAGACATTTTCGGCGAAAATGTTGTGGAATTTTCGCCGAAAATACCAAGCAATTCCAGCGTGCTATTTAAAGCGGCGGCGGACGAAAATTAAAGGGAGATTCACTATTATTATTTTTACACCATCGCCGATCACTCTCTCTCTCAATTTTTCCCAATCGCCAATCACCATCCCCTCTTGACCAATCATCCTCCTCCCTCAATTGTTGATTAACTTGAAGATCAAGGAGCTAAGTGAAGTCCTTCACACCTTGGATTGAAGCTTGAAGAGCCAAGTAGGAAGATCCTCCATGGAAGCAAGGATGGTCTCCTCTACTCAATTTCAGGTTTCTTCCATGGTTATGCTAGGCTAAGCTTAGGTTTATTTTAGTGGGGGATGGATCAAACTAGGATAGATGATTGATTGTATGGATTGAGTTTCTCATAGCCATTTGTGTAAGATGATGATCCTAGACCTTGTGCTTGTTGTTCTTGGGACTTAACTTGGTCCTTTGATGATTTGTTTATGTCTTTCAATACATGAGAATGATTGATTGATGTTGATCTAAGGTCTTGGGATTGTAATTGAATGATTTGATAGATTGGATTATGCAATTGCAACCATTTTGAGCTTGTTTTCCTTGTTGTCATTTTATCAAACAGTTGGTGTGCATTGAGTTTTCTTTCATTTGATGGTTGAGAGACCCTTATGATTGCTAGACTAGTGTTATATGATTGACATGAGAGTGTCTTGCATCATTTACCTTGTGCTAGATGAATGTTAGCATAGAATTCAAGTTTTTGGCATTTCATTGAGCAAGTTAAGGCACTCCATTACCTTTGTTCACATAGCGAGAGCATGGTGCATTTGGTCTAGGAGTAGAGAGTCAATTGTGCGAGAGTTCGTTGATTCTACTTGAGTGAATTGCATGGTCATTAGTTTACACATCGGTTCTTGAGATTCAATCCAGCTTTCATGAACCTTGAGCTTGAAGAAACCCCTTGCTAAGCTAAACTCTCTTCTCTCTTGTTTGATCCTCAATTTCACTTGTTAGTTTTTCCTTGTTTGCTTATGCTTTTGATTTGTTCTCTTTCAAAACCAAAACTCAATTTTAAATGTTTAGACCGTTCATGAACTTTGTGAGTATTAGCTTATGAGAGGACCTCGTGGAATACGACCTTGATAATAAATTCTTATCAAGTTTTTGGCGCCGTTGCCGGGGATATCTCATTCCTAAGAAAGCAATTATTAGTGAACCGATCTTTACACTTCCTTCCGTTTTACTTTTGCTTCCTTGTTACGTGTTGTTTGACTTGTTATCACACATTGTCGTATTACGTTGGTACTTGTTGTTGATTTGTGTGTAGAAACCGTGCACTAGTGCATGAGGCGGATCACCCGTCTTCAAGCACAACTCCAAGGCATCAAGGTCGTGATTGAACCACCAACTCGTTCTCCTCCTCACTTAGTTCATAGCACCACACGCAACAACATGTCTCATCATGAGGACGAAGATAACCACTCGGTGCATTCGCATCACACTAATGAAGATGATCAATCGCAAAGGGGTGCGAGGCGCACACTAGCTGATTATGCTCGCCCAACCCTCGAAGGGGCAGCCTCGAGCATCGTGCGAAGACTGGTAAATGCAAGAAACTTCGAGTTGAAGCCTACTATGATTTAGATGGTGCAGAACGGAGTGGTGTTCAACGGTATAGATGGAGAGTGCCCATCTAGACACTTGAAGGACTTTCTAGAGATATGCGATACGGTGAAGAACGATCAAGTTCACCCGGATTGTGTGCGACTCTGACTCTTTCCCTTCTCACTCAAAGGAAGAGCTAAGTCTTGGCTGGAGAACCAACCTAGTAGAGCATTCACCACATGGGAGGGACTAGCTGAAGCCTTCCTCGAAGAATTCTTTCCTCCTTACATGACGGATGCAATCCGAGATCGTATCAACCACTTCACACAACACAAGGGAGAGCTCTTCCTTGAGACTTGGAATAGGTTCCAAGCCCTTCTTCGATCTTGTCCTCATCACAACTTCGCCGAATGGAGTTTGGCGGATATCTTTGCTAGGTCCCTTGATTTTGAGAATACAAGGATGATCAACCAAGCCGTCGGAGGTGATCTAAGGATGCTCACTCCCGAAGATGCTCTAGAACTCTTTGTGGAGATGGCCAACAAGACGAGGAGTTGGTCTCGACAACAACCTCCAAGGTCTAAGTATGGAAGTGACACTCACTATGACTCTAGAGCTATAAGTGTTGACGCACCAAAGGATTCTTCTAGCTATGGGAAGAAGCCTAAGTTACCGGGGCACCGAGATGAAGATGACCCTATGTTTGCGCTCCTCATGTCTAAGATCGACGCTATGGCATCTCAGGTAAGTAACCTGAGTATGCCTAAGCATCCCTCCAAGGTTCCATCATCTCAAGTGGGTAATCCCCCAGTTGCTTCAATATATTGTTGTGAATGTTGTGGGGGTCAGGGTCACGACTTCAGTGCTTGCCCTTCCGCCGCTCCTGAGCTTGGCCAAGGCGATCACAATGAGGAGGTAAGCTTCGCACAAGGTCAAGGATTCCATGGTAATTTCAGCCCCCAAGGTAACTATCAAGGTAACTACCACCGACCTTGGAACCAAGGTGGTGGATACAATAAGTCTAACCAAGGTACCAAGGCCAAGGGAGTCAAGGTAGTGGTTATAACAAAGGGTACAACCAAGGAAATCAAGGAGGTTTCCAAGGTTATAGAGGGTATCAAGGCAACCAATGGTCTCAAGGAAGTAACCAAAACCAAGGTAGTCAATGGACTCAAGGAGGTCACCAAGGACAAGGGAACCAAGGGGGAAATCAATGGAATCAAAGTGGACATCCAAATCAAGGTCCCCAAGGTCTTACCCCGCTGGGAATGTACAATCATAGAGGTGATGGACCACCTGGATTCAACAAACCACCTCACAACAAAGAGGGCGGTTCTTCAATTTCGCAAGAGGATACCAACGCGGCAATGATTCAACTTATCAAGAATCAACAGGCTTCAATTGCAAATTTGGAGAATCAAATGGGTCATATTGCTAAGACGCTCTCGGAGTGACCCTCGGGCACTCTACCCTCCAACACCGATGTCAACCCCAAGGTTCCCGAGGAGCTTATGATGGTAACATTGAGGAATGGTAAGCAAGTCCAAGACCCACACCTAAAGCGGTGAGAACTCAAGATGATGACTATGTTTGGTTGAAGACGTTGTTTCCGATGATGACACAGATAAGATTGAAGTACTAGACAATGGGGCCAAGGCTAATGAGGTTTCTAAGACTACCAATAAGATTGGTTCTCAAAAGGCTACGATGAGTGCTACTCCGGTCTCTCCTCCCGCACCGGTTGTGCCTCCGTACAAGCCTAAACCACCTTATCCTTCTCGCTTGAAGCCGGATTCCATGGAGAAAGATTTCAAGAGGTTTGTTGAGATTCTTGACAAGGTGCAATTCACAATGGCTTTTGGAGAAGCAATCACTAAGATGCCTCAATATGCGAAGTTCATGAAAGAGATCTTCACCAACAAACGCAAGCTTAAGGATGTAACTTCGGCAAAGCTCAATGAACAATGCTCCGCCATTCTCTCTAAGCAACCACCGGAGAAGCTTAAGGATCCAGGTAGCTTTACTATTCCTTGCACTATTGGTGAGCATGCAATAAGTAGAGGCTTAGCCGATTTGGGTGCCAGTATCAATGTTATGTCATATTGCATGTTTCAGAAGCTAGGCCTAGGGAAACTAAAACCAACCTTCATGAATGTTCAATTAGCGGATAAGTCCATGAAATCCCCTCGTGGTATTGTTGAAGATGTGTTGGTTAAGGTTGGTGCTTTTGAATTTCTCGTGGATTTTGTTATTCTAGATGCTATGGGTGGTACCGATGTACCTTTGATTCTTGGACGAGCCTTCTTAGCGACCTCTCGTGCTTTAATTGATGTCTATGGTGGTAGACTCACCCTTAGGGTCGACAATGAATGCATGATCTTTGACCACTCAAATGGCATGGAATTTACTTTGTCTTATGCTAGTCACCATGATCCTAAGAATCCGCATGAGCTTACCTCGGCTACTAATAGCACTAACCTTGTCCGTCATAGTCTTGCGGAGTTGTTTGCCATTAGTGATGTGCAGGAAAAGACGGATGAAATAAAGGAGATTCCACCTTTCGTACTCCCGAAGATACCACCCAAGGCTCAGAAGAAAGGTGTAAAGAAGTCACCCGAGAAGGGCAAAGAAGCCGCACCAATGGGTGAGACGAGCAAGACTAAGAAGCCACCCGATGAAAGGCTCAGCTCTAAGTGGCTTGGTCCCTTCTCCATTGCTCCCACCTCACCATCCGGAAAATCCATGCTCATTCCACCCGAAGTCGGTAAGGTACAATTCAAGTTTCGTGTGCCATGCGAAGGTAATGACATCGACTTCAAGGAGGTAATGAGTTGGGAAGGTTTTACATAGCTTATTCCTTGTGCTTTCGTCTAGCTAGAGATGTTAAAGAAGCGCTTCATGGGAGGCACCCCATGTTATCCTTACCTTTTCGCTTTTATGTTTTTGTGTTGTTTTAGTTCGTTGAATAAGATGTTGGCAAACACTTAGGCGGATCACTCTTCACAATGTGCGTCATGGGACTCTTCCTCTACTTTGACGTCCTATGCTCCTCTCTACCAACGCGGTAACTTTGTTCCACCTTACCCTCTCTCTCTTGATCATTGAGGACAATGCTCATGTTAGTCGTAGGGGAGTTTGAGGTTTGGTGTGATTATTTGTGGTAGAGATCTAAGGCTATGCTTTGATGAGTTGCATGATCTTAATTGAATGTCAATTTCCTCTATTGTAGAATCATTCGGTTCTTGACTTTTGGTGTTTAATTGACTTCAAGCTTTCACAATGACGTTTCGACTGTCCTACTTAGAACCTTTAACCAGCGTGTTAGCACTGATATCAAATGAGTCTAGGCCAGAACAGAGATTTTATCACTCTTGTATGTTGGTTGATTGGTTTGATACGTGCTTTTGTACCACTCGATAAAACCGGTCTAAGATGATGAAGGCAATCAGAATTTTCACCCTTTTTCCATGTTTTTCTTCAACCTTTTTGATCCCTCGTGATTGTGGCTTGAGATTAGATGGAATCCAATTCGAAATCTTGTGTTAAAGTTGTAAGGGGCTAAGGATCAAGTGGCAAAAGAAAATGCTCAACAGAAAAGAAAAGCTAGGCAAGCTCGACACCTAAGTGAAGTGTCGGGTTGAGCACTAGCAAAGGCAAAAGCTGTGAGCTAGGCAGGTTCAACACCTAAGTGAAGTGTTGGATCGAGCACTAGTATGCAGTAAGAAAAAAAGAGAAGAAAAAAATGAATGAAAATGGAAAGAAAAGAGAAAAAAAAAGTTCTCAAATGTAGCCCTTGATCCTAGCCAGAGTTTGTAAATTACGGGTTTAGAAGCGGATGAAGTCGAGTCGATAGCCACATCATGATCACTCATCACTCTCAAAAATTCTCCTACCCCCGCCTTATCCGTTCCATCTCCCGAGTTCAAGTCCTTCTAATTAGAGTTGGTGTTGTCGTGGTCGGTTTTTCTGTATCCCAATTAATCGCTACTTGAAGTGTGCAGATATTAGTGAGGTCTAGGCTTATTTGGTTGATGTTCTTGCATGTGTAGGTTAAGTTTGTTCGTGGAACAGTTTAACCCAAATTGTTATTGCTTGAATCTCAATGTGACCGATCTTGTCATTTGTAGACTTGGATGTTTTCTAATTCATTTGCTTGAGGACAAGCAAAGCTTAGTCGTAGGGGAATTTGATGTGACTATATTTGGTGCACTCTTAGTCCTTAATTAGCCTAGAGATCTCCCATGTTTGATCTCATTTTGCCATGATTTATTTGCTTTTATGGAAGTTTTATGCAAAGTGCTCTTTTGTTGTCCAAGTGCCACTTTGAGGCCAATTTTGTGTCTATTGGAGTTGTTTTCTTGGTATTTTCAGGTCTTGGCATCGTAGTACTGGTGACAATGAGCACTAGGATCAAACGGGAGGTCAATCGGAGCTAGGATGAAGGAGATATGGCCGTTGCAAAATCGAGAAAAGTGCAGGGTTTTGTACTCAAGTTTTCGGCGAGAACCTTATAGTTCTAGCCGAAAACTCTCGGCAATTGCAAACAGGAGATCACAGAAGGCGGACTTCCGATTTATGAAGAAATTTTTGGTGAAAACTCTTCAAATTTTTCGCCGAAAATCTGTGAAGAAAAGCCAAGCCGCTCGGTGTTTTTCAAAGATATTTTCGGCAAAAATGTTGTGGAATTTTCGCCGAAAATACCAAGCAATTCCAGCGTGCTATTTAAAGCGGCGGCGGACGAAAATTAAAGGGGATACACATTATTATTTTTACACCATCGCCGATCACTCTCTCTCTCAATTTTTCCCAATCGCCAATCACCATCCCCTCTTGACCAATCATCCTCCTCCCTCAATTGTTGATTAACTTGAAGATCAAGGAGCTAAGTGAAGTCCTCCATAGCTTGGATTGGAGCTTGAAGAGCCAAGTAGGAAGATCCTCCATGGAAGCAAGGATGGTCTCCTCTACTCAATTTCAGGTTTCTTCCATGGTTGTGCTAGGCTAAGCTTAGGTTTAGTTTAGTGGGGATGGATCAAGCTAGGATAGATGATTGATTGTATGGATTGAGTTTCTCATAGCCATTTGTGTAAGATGATGATCCTAGACCTTGTGCTTGTTGTTCTTGGGACTTAACTTGGTCCTTTGATAATTTGTTTATGTCTTTCAATACATGAGAATGATTGATTGATGTTGATCTAAGGTCTTCGGATTGTAATTGAATGATTTGATAGATTGGATTATGCAATTGCAACCATTTTGAGCTTGTTTTCCTTGTTGTCATTTTATCAAACACTTGGTGTGCATTGAGTTTTCTTTCATTTGAAGGTTGAGAGACCCTTATGATTGCTAGACTAGTGTTATATGATTGACATGAGAGTGTCTTGCATCATTTACCTTGTGCTAGATGAATGTTAGCATAGAATTCAAGTTTTTGGCATTTCATTGAGCAAGTTAAGGCACTCCATTACCTTTGTTCACATAGCGAGAGCATGGTGCATTTGGTCTAGGAGTAGAGAGTCAATTGTGCGAGAGTTCGTTGATTCTACTTGAGTGAATTGCATGGTCATTAGTATACACATTGTTGTTTGAGATTCAATCCAGCTTTCATGAACCTTGAGCTTGAAGAAACCCCTTGCTAAGCTAAACTCTCTTCTCTCTTGTTTGATCCTCAATTTCACTTGTTAGTTTTTCCTTGTTTGCTTATGCTTTTGATTTGTTCTCTTTCAAAACCAAAACTCAATTTTAAATGTTTAGACCGTTCATGAACTTTGTGAGTATTAGCTTATGAGAGGACCTCGTGGAATACGACCTTGATAATAAATTCTTATCAATGTCACTGACCCCTCTTTTTGGTTTCTTTACTGGTTCATTTTGGCGTGTGGTGAGTAGGTCACCAAGCCACCTAGGACAGCTACCAGAGGAGTTGTTGTGGTGCATGCCGACAAGTCGGTTCATGCTAGGTACATCTAGGAAGTTCAGACCCGCCTTTTGAATCTTTTGTTTTCACCGAGCTTTTCAGGGATTCCTTTTTTCCGGTTTATGGATTTATGGATGCATTGGATGCTTTATTGTCTTTTCCCTTTCCTATTGGTTATTGGTTGTATTAGATTATTGCAATTGAATGTGCCAGTTTGAACCTTTCCCTTTTAATTCATCGGTTTGGTTATTCATTTATGTTATCTACTTGGTTTGAGTCTGTGACACCCGAGTAGTATTGCATAGGTTAAACTAGTGGTTTAATCGAATCTTCTAGGATAGGGTGTTACAACGAGTATCAGAGCCTGGTTAGTCATCTGCTGCATAGGAGTGCTACTTTCTGCAGGTAGAGGATGTGGGTGTATTGCTTGCTAAGCTTAGTGTATGTCCCTTTGTTGAACTATAGAATTGGTGAAAAACAACTTAAGGATGCTAAGCTTATAGCTGTCTGGAAGGAAGATGAGGAAGGTTTGGACAATGGTTTTGAAGTGGTTGGTGGGCTGTTAATGTCGTCTCTGTGCCGGAATTGGAGGAATTGAGTAAGGAAATCCTTGAATAAGCGCATGCTTCAATGTACGCTATGCATCCCAGGACTACCAAGATGTAAAATGACTTGAAAGTGAGTTTTTGGTGGTTGGGTATGAAGAGAGATGTAGCTCGGGCCGTGGCAACTTGTCTAATTTCTCAGAAGATGAAATCTAAACACAAAGCTCCCGGTGGATTAATGCAATCTCTACCTATTCCAGAGTGGAAGTTCGTAGATATCACCATGGACTTTGTGTCAGGTTTTCCGCCAACAAGAGAGGGGAATGATGTAGTTTGGGTCATATTTGACTGATTGACTAAAGTGGTTATACATCAATGAGGTGGTAGGTTTCATGGAGTCCCTCAATCCTTCATGGCAGACCAAAATTCGAGTTTTACTGCTCATTTATGGAAGGGCTACATGATGCCTTT